>CM073769.1:62656047-63003039 GCA_037158775.1 Hetaerina titia | reverse complement strand
TGATGGATTCAAACAAGAACTTTCAAGGACAAGATAATTAAAAGAATATACTATGAGATATTTTCCATTGGACGCGGCAGGGATCGCGGAAGATTTTACGGGATAAACAGAAAGTTGTAGTGCACTGGTAAATGTTGAACATTAATTAAAATAAAACTGAGGTATTATTATGGACTGTTCCCGGAATATTTAAGATTGTTTTTCATCTGAATATCTTATCAGGTGAGCATGCAGAAAACGGCTCACTTCTTGTAGGATTACGAACAATAGCGTATGTGTAGATATATCATCTTAAATTTGAGATACACTAAGATATCAATTCGGAAATATATGGCGAACTTATTGTAAATTTGAGTGTAAAACAGCAATTAATTATGTATATCTCCATACATTATCTTTTATTTCAATCTTTAAATAAGAGAGAATCAATTGCTCAAAAACTCGACGTTGGGTATAAAAGAATAAAATATTTCCTGTGGTTTATTTTGAACTTCATTAAATTTTCATAAATGGGTGGATTTTATCTATTAATTACCCAAAAGTTGCACGGATGATATCACTTAAACTCTTTTCTGTGTTGATGGACGATTTTATCTAATTGAAACGGATTTTATGGTTCATTAGCAAGCATATTTAACTTAGTAATTAAGTCATTCAAGCTATTTTCAATGATAATATTACTTCCAATTAAACATTTATGTATACCAACAACTAATAACTACAGGTATTTTCTAACAAACATAAAGCAGTCAAACATATTTCACATTTTACGCTACTGAGAGAAAACAAATAAGGACCGAACTATTGTAATAGAAATGGTTAATAGGCAATTTAAGTAGCGATGTAAAGTAATTCCAATGAGTTTAAAGTATTAAGTGGCATTAACAGCTATAGCACACCAAAATAAAACTTTACCCTTGGTTACCTGATCACGCGAATAAAGGAAGCAATTCTTAAAATCGTAAGCACTCAAAGTTTAGAAAAACCGTGTCGCCTCCTGTAGACACAATGGGGAACAATTTTGTTCAATTAAGTGTTAGTTCACTCGTATGATATTGCGATTAGAAAATTTAACAAAACCATGGCCGACAGTTAGTACTAACCAAGGCTGGTTAGTACTAAGATCAATGGCGTATAAAATTCACACAGCAGGGTAGAGTGGCCAGATCCTTTCGCTGTGCCCTATGGTTTCCCAGCAAGATCCTGTACCCGAAAATCACACAGCTTAGGTGAAGCTTAGGGTGTCTAAAGACGTCCCCGGGAATCGAACCCGGACCCTCAGAAAAAAATAAAATTGCAAAAAAATAAGAGAGCAGTATTTCTTTTGTAATATTTCTTTGTTTACATTCAAATAATTTGCATATAATTCAACAAAAATGGTTCCATATAATATTTGACAAGTTTTCATGTAATCATTAAAAATAGTTCTAGAAATGGCATCTATGAATGATTACTCATTTTGTATCAGGAAATGGCAAGTTATTTTACTACTCGTATAGTTAATTTTAATTTGAAAACTATCGTCATCATTATTTTAGCGCAACAAAAAATACAAGGGGTTTAAAGTAATAAAAGTTGGTTAAAGAAATGAAAATTTCCATTATGACGCTAAGATTAATGCACAAAACAAAGGAAAAAAACTTAACAACTAAAATTTACACTTTCAGCTTTTCAAAACGAGTTCCCTCATGGTATGTGTTGGAACATTATTTCTCAAATGCTTTCCCAACCCAACAGATAGAAATTGAGCTACATAGTGTGTAGATTGGAAAATATGTCCTTAAACAGTTTCGTATGTGGTAACACATCTTTGGACAAAATAACTGCGGTGGTAAAATGGCAATAAACTGGTATAAGGTTCATAATTTATACAAACTTTATGAAACTGGTCCTGCCGTTTTCTTAAGAAAGACGGCTTTTTAAAAACCGGTCCCTCGGGATCTTCCACGGTATTCAATTTTGTATTAAATAGCCATAACTTTTAGAACTGAGGCCAAGAAGGATAGGAAGATGTAACACTGCAGATCGAATCACATAAAAAACGGAAAATTCGTATCGGAGAATGAGCGTCATGGAAATTATAAGAATGTTGCTGGAGATTTCAATGCCTTGCACGAATAATTGACCTTTTAACGCAGCCTCGACACGGAATATAAGTGCTTCCAAATGACATCAACCTCATAGGTGAAGTTGTGTTTTTATGTAACTATCGATGAAGAATGAAGATCAACAGTGAATGGCGGCATAAATGTCCTTTTAGGATGCGCGGTTCACCTTCACGGATACCTTCAAGGTTAGGACGTAAATAAATTCAGAAGTTCGCTCCAATTCCTAACTAATAGATTCGTTTTCCACCTTTTGCCTCCACTTCTTGGTCATTTTCATTATTTTTTTTCCCTTTCATGGGAGTTATTTTTAAAATAATGAAGGGCTTTGGGAGACTTCGCTTCCACGTAATAGATGGGACCGATGTTTTTCCTTCGAACAGCTCCAATTCAAGTGATTGATGAATTCAACAGAGCCATCCCCTCTTCCATCCTGTTCCCCTTCGTTCATCCCAGATTCCAACTGGTCGCGGAATATGACGCGCCTCTTTCCATCGCTTCTTTTTTTTTGTGCAGGAAGTGGCCGCCCGAAGGTTTGGACCGTTATAAAAATTAGCATAATCTAGATCTCGATAGGAGTCCGCTTGCTCCTTTCAAAAATCCGTCACTCGAGTGTTTTTTTTTGTTCATTCTCAATTTATTTCGAGGCAGAAGATAGAAATTTGTGGCGTGCGCTCTTCTACTGTTTCAATTTTACTATCACCACTCAAGACGGACGGCTTGTGGTCAGAAAGTTGCGACTTTTTGGGGATGGCTAATATTCCGAATTGATTTCAATAGAATCGATGCGGTCTAGAGGGCGGAAGTTATTTGGTGGTATTGCATTGCGCGGAAACGTATTTCGTCATAGGTGTTCACAAAAACACTCCGATAGAACCATCTACAATCTTTTGTGATGAACAGATGACGTATGTGTCTTTTTTGGAATAAAAAATTCGGACTAAATGCAAAGAAACTGTGGGAGATGTTGTGACAATATCTTTTAACGCAGTCACCGCTAATGCGACAATTTCAAATCGTAAAATCATCCTCATTGACCGCAATCCCGATCGAAGCGAATAATTGCTACACTTTGAAATTGTTGCATTGAAATGCGGGCTATATAAAAGAAAGCCTGCGGGCCGCAAAAGAAATGCTATTAAGAACAGACTAAAGTTATCTATCGTTATGCGATGTCATTTATTTTTTTCAAATTAAGGTTTAGTGATAAATAGCATCTTCTCCCAAAGTTGCTAATCTTTGGGAAAAGAGAGAAACTTTGAAATCCGCAAATGGCAGGAAAAGTGGATAGAAGAAATACTCAAAGTCAGGAGTTGAAGTCCGTGATACATAGAAGGGAGAGTGTTTGGTAGGTAGCCAGGAAGATAATTGTCTTACAGAAGATAAGGAACACCCAAAACCTAGCTTTAATGGCTAGAGTCATTTGAATGGGCATTAAAAGGTTAAAGTGTCCGTAATGAAAGCAAAATCATGTAATCTTAAGCAGTAATTCACATCAGAAGAACGTGCAATGTTTTGGATTAATCTGCTTAAACGCCACTGCATAAACGACAGCTGGAAGAGTACATTAAATACTACCCGGTAAACTCACTCGCGTTGGAATAATTTGATTCAGAGGTCTAAATACTGGGGAATACATAATGGCGTATCATTACATGAGCATTTGGTGCGTTACTTCATGGTCTCAGCAGAGGCATTCTTGTATTATGGAATAACTATTACATCCATCTCATTGCCTCGTGCATTAACTTAAGTTACTGTTTGGCAGAACGTGGTTTGAATGAAATTTTATGCCTGACCTGATTTCACATGATACATCAACACGTCCTTCCTCCTCGTGGAGTTCAATGACAGACTTTTCGCTCCGAGTCGACCCGGACAGAGAAGGATGACTATTTTTTTACTCCACCAAATTACTTCGAAGAGGAACGACGAATGATCGCCGTCGTAAAAACTCTTAAAATTCCAAACCAATCAAAAGTGGGGCCGTAATTTTCGAGACGTAAGGATCGTCATAATTTCCTTCAACACCCTGAGCTCGAAATGCCGTCCAATTATCTCTCACGCATATCTATTGTGCTCGAGAGGAGCGTCGGGAGACAAAAGGTATTCCAGGGAAGGGGGGAGGGAGAAAAAACACCCCCCCCCCTTTATCACTTCTTTCCCTTAGGGGCGAGAGGGAGGAAGAGGGAAGGGGTGAGAGACCCTTCTCTTCGTGGCTCGCCCATGCCGTAAACAACCCGGGGGCAGGGCCCACACCCGTCCACCGGATGAGAGAGAAATGCGCTAGATGAACCTTCTCAGATACGAGGGCGTTTGTAAGAGGATCCCCGAAAAGGAAAGGGAGAAAGAGAGCGGGGTGTGAACCCCTTTCGACTCTTTAGTGGGGAGAGGTGGGCGAGAGAAGGCGAACTCAGATTAGATGGCGGCGGGCCCGCGCGCGAGTGGGGAGCGCTGTCTGATGGCAGCTCGCGACGACGAATCCACGGGTCGCGCGCTCTCTCGTTGGCGGCGAGTTGTTTCCTCCGGGGAAATGAGGAGAGCCCAGTTTCGGGAAGTGGGAGGGAGGAAGGAAAATGGATGAGTGGGTGGGAACAAGGGTGTCGCTCGGAGGCTGGCATGGATGTTGGATATCCCTGACCGTTCCCGTCTCGAGAAATGCGGTGTGGAGCGCAGCAGGAAAGGTGGGTTTCCGGGAAGATTAAAGATCGGCGTGGAAGAGGTGCAGTGGTGGTGGTATTTGGGATAATTACGGCTGATTAATTAGGACCGAGGAGGAGGCAGTGATGGGAGGAGATGGAGGCACTCCCAGATGCATCCCGGACACTTTTTTTAATGAAATAAATAATCGGCGTATCTCGAAGCGAGGGACGAGATTAGAGAAAAATGTCTGCATGTGAAGGGGTCAGCGAAGAAAGCCCCTCTCGAGGGAAGCGATGGGGAAAATATATGTTAACGGACGCAGTGATCGAATGAAGTTGATAATGAATGGTGTGACGCGATGCCTGGAATGAAAGGAACGTGATACTGAGCGTTGAATCCACGTCCAATCTCAAAGAAGAGAGAGTAATAAAGACAGTTACACCGCGTGAACGTGCCAAATGATAATATTTAAACTCGCTTTGTCCAATAAATCAAAATATACGTATACAATGGCGATTTAATGCTACTTCGATTTATAATGTTTCCATACATGCAATAAACTAGGCAGGTTGTGTTGATATATGAAATTGAGCCTCTTAGGTACCCTGCCACCCAGTACATATTACGATGTTACAATTAAATAAATGTACGTATGGACTTGATCGCTGTATCGGAACAATTGGTTCAATAGAATAATCGGATAATTGAATTAATGCCATCAAATTTATAATTCCAGGGTCGTCCAGAAAACCATTAGAGACAAAGGGGCAAAAATAAACCACAACATTTTAGTAAAAGAATTTTGTCATACATAGTAAGATTTCATCGTAATCTTTCATTGCTTGACCACTAACGGATCTAAGTACAAATTTAAATCAATTATAATAAAGACTACCGCCCATTAATCTGAATACTGATTCGATATTTTAGTTGCTGAAAATATTACAACAAGAAAGACATAAGCGAAAAAAAAGTACTTTAAGCAAATGATGAAGTGTGGCGGCTCAGAGTTACGACTAACAATTACAGATTTATAATACGCAATGTGTTAAGGGAAAATGTTATATCTATGGTTCAATATGATACCTAAAATACTTTTCCATCATTTCACTTTTATTTCAGCAAGTTGTTTGTACTCTTTCGCCTTACCACGGAGGTCAACGGTCTTACGATTGAATAATGCTCATAACCTCTCCTAGGTCTCTGTATGCATGAGTTTTTGATTCCGTTTCAATCAGTTTCTCGGAAAATTTACTCAAAACTATTTGTGGACAAATTTCAGTAGAAATGCAATCAAAATGTAAATCTGTCCTTCACAAATGGAAACTCAATTTAAATGGAAATTTGTGACTTCTAAAATTGAATCTAAAAAGATTGTCCCATGAAGACAAAAGATTCACAATATGGCACCGTCATGAGAATTATTTTCCATTTGCAAGACAATTCACGTTGCGAATTGATCAAACTTCGTATACGTATAACTGCCGGTGACCACGAGCGCATCAAAAATACGCAAATGAGTCTCAGGACTAATGCAAATATACTGAAGTATAATGGAAAGCCAAATATTGAATTGGTTACCAGGATTGACTTTCCTTAGGAAGGTTGTAGTATAATTTTTTAAGTAAATAAGTTTTTTACCAGCACCCTTTTCGTTTTTATTTGTCGATGAAGACGATGAAATGGAGGCATGTACCTATTAGCTTACTCCCCTTCCCGAAGACAATATGTATGTAGCGTCTAACCCTATTTTCAGGGAGGCCAATTGCGATTAAATAGACGAAAAAAGAAATAGAGAAAGATGCATAGATCGGAAAAGTCAAGAGCATCAAGACTCAATTTATTCAGGGATCGAGTTAGTGCGGTGGCTAATGTTCTGGCTTCCCACCAGGAGGTCCCGGGTTCGAATTATGTAGGCGGCAGATATATCAATGGTATATCTCTACTTGAGGTGCTTTGAGCTGTACGCCGTCTGTCGGATGGGACGTTTAACTGCGGACCCCTTGGCGCCTTTCGACAAGAGAAGGCTAATGTCGACGCCGGGTTTCTCTCCACAAATCCTTTCCCATCCATTTCTAATGGCGCAAAAGACCGATAATTCGTCAGTGATTGATTCTTCCTTTTAGGAGCCACCATCAGTGAGTTCCACGACAATCCTTTTCTATTTCTTGTTGCCTCTCTATTTAAATAATCACAAAAAGTGATATATATATATATATATATATATATATATATATATATATATATATATATATATATATATATATATATATGTATATATATATGTATATAAACCATAAACACAGTAATCAACCCGAAGGTCGGTTTAGTAGGTGATGGTAGAGCTCACCCATGTACCAAGCCCGACGGCGTGTGAATATTCACACATCAGGGTAGGGGGGCCAGTTCCTTTCCCTGTGCCGGTTATGGTTTCCCAGTAAGTTCTGGTACCCGAAAAATCAACTAGCTTGGGTGGAGCTGCAGGGGCCCAGAGTGCCTTGCCTGGGAATCGAACCCGGGATATATATATAGAGTATATATATATATATATATATATATATATATATATATATATATATTTATTTATTTATTTATATATATATAATGAAACTCACTAAATAGTCACAGCAAACACAGAAACCAAAACACACAAAAGAGGGACTCACTAGTTCTCGAATTCACAAATTCGAGAATTAATTCGAAATCAAAAGAACTAGTGAGTCCCTCTTTTGTGTGTTTTGGTTTCTGTGTTTGCTGTGACTATTTAGTGAGTTTCATTGTGCACGTTCGTGGCTTTTCCTGGAAAGTGAATATATATATATATATATATATATATATATATATATATATATATCACTGTATGTGTAGCATTGTAACACTTTGTAGCACTGTAGCACAAATCAGATTCTGATTTAAAGATAGAACTCTCTGTAAGGGCATCCTTTATTTGTTTTTTTTTAACTTCTAATGTAAAAGTCCCTTAAAAAAGCCTTTCCATTACTTATTCTATTTTTATAAATTACTTAACTGGAACTTAAAAATTCCTTCACTTGTGAGAATATCAGCTTAGCTGTTGCTTAAGGCTTCAACTTACATGTTGTAACCGAGTGAAGAATTTTACAAGTTGTAACTAGTTCAACACACCTCTCAATACTTCATAATACTCTTCTTCCCATAATTGATCGAGTTTCAACTCTTGTAAAACAATCTTATTAGGATTTGTGATCTCTATAAATCTTTATAAATCATGCTCTCCAGTGCGTTTCAGCGTGTTTTACAGTCCAAAATTACTTCTAGTTCCCCCTTTTCAGTCCAAATGTTCAGTCCTGTTTTGCAGCCCAAAATTACTTCTAGTTCTCCCTTTTCACTCATGGTTATTTCTAGCTGCAAAAGAGAAATTTTTACTGGAGAAGATCAAAATATTTTCACAATTCTTCGTAAACATTTTCACAATTCCCAATTTCCCGACCAACTTTTCACGGGATTCAGGAACGGGAAAGCAAAAAAATCCCGAGAACGGCTCCTCCCTGACAAGGCTCCTCTATTCAATTCTCATATCTTATCTCACGACTGGATTTTTTGTACTGTGGGGAACTTTGTCGTTTACACATCTTTATCAGCCTCCGTAAAATACCAACTTTGATATTCATCTTAGGATTAGCAGAATAAAGGTATGAGTTATCAAAATCAATCATTAGTCTATGGTATTCGAAACGTTGGAAATTAACATGGCAGTAAAATAAAACTCCTAATAATACTGTGAAGCGAAAGAAAACAACTATTTCTCGTATAAAAAATCCAGCACGATCAATGAATGCTTTAGATTATTCATATAATGTCGAGTGAGACGATTCGATTAAAAAGAAAGAAGTCTAAGAGGAGTGCAGAGGCAGAGTCAAGTACGGCTAAAAACACTTCACAAATTGCCGAGTTAATTTTCTCCGTGCCTCAGAGTTCGTCTTGGCCCTCTGCCAGTCAAAGATTGGCACTACAGCTGGATATTTTTTGAAGCGAATTAATATTCGTCTATTATTATATTCAATATGAAGTAAATCATAAATGACATATGATGACATGGGCAATGAATGAACTATGTATCGGAAAGGAGATTATTGAGTGTCGTTAGGGGATTGAGTAAATAAAATTGACTTATCCTAATAATCCATAACAAAATAGTATACTCTTCCAAAATAAAAAATAGTAAATACAAAATATAATAGTAAATACTCTTCCATTCATTCGTGTTAAATTGAGCTGAAGTTCTCTTTTAGTTAGTTTTATCGTATTTTAGCGGGTCCAATTAATTCAAAATGCAGGAAGTTTTTTACTACAAAACCTGCTAACAACAGCAGCATTTTATGGCAAGTTCGAATTTGAGTGTTTTCGCAAAAGAATGCGTGTAAGAATTTTTAAATTTTCACACATTTTTATCGATTTTACAATCATTACACAGGCCAACAGTGGTTTTGGTGCCGGAGCTTTTAATGTTGATTTAAAGAACAATTGGGGTGCTGAATCCAATTATGACACTAGTTTTTTCCTATCAGCTATAGTTTTCAAGATATAGATATGTTGTTACTTACGTAAAAAAAATCTTCTACATGATGATATGGGAATAAAAAAAACCATAAACACAGTAATCAACCCGAAGGTCGGTTTAGTAGGTGATGGCAGAGCTCACCCGTGTACCAAGCCCGACGGCGTGCGAATATTCACACATCAGGGTAGGGGGGCCAGTTCCTTTCCCTGTGCCGGCTTATGGTTTCCCAGGAAGACCTGGTACCCGAAAAATGAACTAGCTTGGGTGGAGCTGCAGGTGCCCAGTGCCTTGCCCGGGAAACGAACCCGGGACCCTCCGGTCAGTAGTCCAACGCTCTACCCGCTAGACCACCGCGACCCGCGATATGGGAATATTATATTAATAATTATCTCATTGGCCTACAATATAGAAATATACAGAAAACTTTTTGACAGTTTATTGAAAATAAAAGGAACACCGCAGAGTGGTTATAAATTAGTATACTTATAGCTTTATTTAACTTTGAAAATTATTTTCCGGAATATATCAAATATTAAAACAACTAATCGTAAGATGTACCATATCTATAAAAGTAGAGCTGTTAAATAAAAACGGATTTCATATTTGGATTCAGCTCTACAAATATAGTTAAAATCATCACAAAGATTCCAGGCACCAAAAAAAATTTTTTTGTAGGCCTTTGTTATCTCCTCTAATATCCTCTAATTTTCTCACTAGTATTTTACCAAATCTACGATAAATGAATTTAACCCGACTCTGCTACTCAGTGCATCCTGCCGACGATAGTCAGATGAACATTTAGACATGTTATTTATTACTATTAGCATTAACTACAATGGATAAAGTTATGAAAAGTTAAATGGAGCTAATGAAACGTCCAACATAAATGCCATAGAAGGGCATATGGTGCGCTAACAAATTATAAATATTTTCTCAGTCAGTAAACGTTACCGTGATTGTCCGTAAAAACTAACGTGACTTGATCACACCCCTTGACCTTTATAAAGCAATGATTTCTCCTACCGCGCTAAAGATTTGGATCTGAAAGTTAATATAATTGTATATTTTGGAGAACACTCCTTTAGGTATTTATTTTTCTGAACTCTTTAAAGACGGTTTCATGACCTCAACGGCGTTTATTTCAAGTACTAGATTTTTCTTTAGCACAGTTTATTATGACGCCGTTTTATTTTATTTGTAAGCTATAGAACAGTTGTTTAAGTAGATATTTCATGAAAGGTCCAATCTGAAAATATCATCGAATGCGCCCAAGAATAGTAATTAATTTAGCTGGACGTTTACAAATTGTTAAGACGCAAGAGCATGGGAATTCAAATAATAGTTCTCGTTGAAGACGGAAACCATAAAATAAAACGATTGCGCCACAACAAAGTGCGCTATTACGCCCTATAAATGTAGAACGCACCAATGGTCCGCAGTAAAGGTCACAGAAGATAAAGGATGCGTGCGGGGCGTGGGATTTCAAAAGGGATAAACGTCCCTTTGAATGACTCTGTCTCCCGATTAGAGCGCCTTACGCTCGCTGTTGGTTTGCACAACCCCGTAATGGAAGTGCAGCGTATCCCTTAAAACCTCTCCGCCTGATAAAAACATCGCTGCTCTCCACGCTAACCACTCCCACGCGCCCACGGTGCGGGGAACACGTGGGAATGAGAGCATCGTGCTCAACCTATTCGAACGCGGAGTCTTCCATCGCCAGCTTAAAAGCCCACGGGAGAAATGAGGCGGGGGAAAAAAAGGTCGCGAGGGAAGAGGTCTTTCGAAGCATGGCAGGGCGAGAGGGAGGAGGGGGTCGAGCGACGCGATTAATATGTCGTCTTCGGGGTAGGCTCGTGGGCGTCGCTCTCCTTGCGCCGTCGCGTCGCCTAGGAGTCGGCGGCGACCCACCCGGAGGGTCTGGTTGGCCTCGGTGGCGAGCTCACGTTCCCGGCGATCGAAATCGTACGGGTGCATCACGAATCCTCAGGTGGTCCCAGAAGACTCGAGAAAGTAAAGAAAAAGGTATTTTGCAAGAACGGAGCCGAAGAGGGACTCTCAGGCTGTGAGACTACCGGCGTGGCCGTCGACCGTTTTTCTCTTGCAAGAAAGATCTTGTTTCTCAGCTCGGAAAGGCTGTGTGGCCTGAAAAAAGACCGCACGCACGAGAAAAGAGCGTACAACGCCAGGTTATACCTATGGCAAAACGCGAGAGGTCACGTTGTCCATCACGCCAAAATCGATCCCAATTCACCCAGATACGACGAATAAACTTCCTCAAAGGAGCCAGGTCAAATAATAGGCGAAAAAAATGGCCGTTGTTCAAATCATGGCAAGCTAGAAAGTAATTTATGCCGCTAAGAAGCAAAGGTCAGTGAGGTATTTGGAAAAAATATGGCTAGAAAATCTTCCTTGCCTTCCACGCACAGAGTTCAGTATCGTTTCGGTCTAAGATAGGGCCCACGTAAGAAAAGGAAATTAAGGAGGAACGATACTCATTCGTGGTAGTAGTTTTCCGTTTTGAACCCAACCCTCTCTCTCGAGCGCCCATCCCGCAGACCCACCTTTTATCCGCACGTGGGCATTCATAAAATTTACTCCCACGAGCTCTTTTCGGGTTGATCCAGCTTTTGAATGGCAAATAAAGAAAGCCAAGCCCAGTATTGATTCGCCCAATTCGAGCCAACCTCATAGAAACTCTGGCGTGCATCCCTCCAGATGAAATCTCCGTGGCTCATCGGAAACCTCTCACTCTTCCCACCTCCTCCCACCATAGTTTGATAATAAAACTGATGGAACACTCGATGGGTAGGCATGAAACACCTTAATTTGGAAATGTGGAAACACATGATGGGGTGGAAAACAGTTTTTTTTTTAATCCTCGGGGGAGTGCTTAAATACACCAGGTGGTTGAAAGAGAGGAGAACTCATGCATTGAAACAAAAATACTAGCGACCATGTTAAAAGTGAACATAAAAAACGAAACATTAAAAAAAAATGAAAACCTGGAATCCGATGGGTGCCTTTCCCCGGGCGCGGCTCGTGCAAGCAATTAAATCACTGGTTTTCTGGTGAAATCCATTCAGTGACAGTTTCGATTTTATTGAATGTGAATCCCTGATTAAAATTTCTCCCTCTTCTCTACTCTCCTCCCACTCCCTTTCCTGCTCCCTTTGCTCCCTCAACCTCCCTTCTGGACTCCTTTCATTTCATTCCTGTCCCCATCCCACACTGGGACCACGCTCCTCTCTCTTTATCCCCCGGCACACGCCCTGGCAACCGCCCGTATTCCCTCATCCTCCTTCCCTCTCTTCGCAACAATGCAATCCGCGATTAGAATCCCTCTCTGATTTGAGAATCCTCCTCGACCTCGGCCCGCCGCGCCGCCTCCTCGCTTCACACCCAAAGTCTCTTCAATCTTATCTCATCATCTTCGGGTCGAGGGAGGAGCGGGCGATTGTGTAAAAGACAGGATAGAGGATAAGAGTCAAACTCTCACACATGTTATGGGAAATAACATTTACGAAGACCTAATTTTTTCCCCGTACCTTATTGCCCTCGCGCCCAATTTATTCCGATTCGACTCCGCCATGCGTGAATGATCGACCCACCCCGCCCCTCGCCGCCCGCCCTCCGCCAAATGCGAATCATTCCTCCGCTCCTATACCATCCCTCCACTCCCAAAAAGTTCCCAGTCATTTTCCGAAGTCTACTTTCCATGAGTTGTTTGTATCTTTCGTTTGCTTTTTTCATTTTCGAAGTGAAACTGCCTTCATTTCTCCATAGATGAAAGTTTTAAAGTCGCGTAAAACCTCCAGGGAATACAACTGATATGAAATCAGGTAAGGTATGCATAAGTTTGGCAAAAAAACATTTGATTTTCATTTCAGGTAATTCCGTTGATAATATAAATCACTCTTCCCTTGATCACTATTAACAGTCGGCAGTAATTCCTCCAATTAGTATTACATTAAGAAAAAGATAGAACTGTGGAAATCACAAAATATATGATTTTTACATATGTATAAATAACAGTCACTTGTTTATTGCTTATTTATTTTAAAATATTCTTATTTCATTATTTTACTCTGCATCTTTTATTGTGTCCAAAGAACTATTTTCAATAAACTTATTGACTTCCAACAACAAATACCTTGGCACGCAGCAGTCGAGGCTTGATTTTAATGCCATTTTATTTTTGGGTTTTCTCTTTAACCGCCATGTCTCTGCGTCTTTGAGATGGAATTGCGTGATTCCTAACGGACTAAAACTTCATACTCTGAGAGAGCATTCTCGTTGGTCACCCAAGCATTAAAAGCATATTATGCAAACAATAACTACTCAAGAGCTTATAACTCTTGAATGATGACATGTGAAAATAGAAACGAAACTTATTCTGCAGCCGAGTTATAAAATATATTTTGGTACTCGTGTGCTAATTTTAATCATTCTCTTAGAGGCTTTCGGTCATGCAACACTTTTGGACATTTGCATGGTTTTAAAAACGGCACAGTAGGGCGGCAATATGTGTAAAAATCAATCTTTAAAACAGTTATTAAAACATAAATGATGTGAAATATCACATCTGAGTGAAAATAATTTTCATGAATTATGATTTTCTCATTGTAGAAGTGAAGTTCTCATGTGCGTCAAGTTCTCTGTTGCTATTATTCATCCACCTATTTTTGTGCCCCTAAGAATATCCTACGCTCTAAGTCAAGTGTGAATTGGACTATTTGTTCTCTCTATTATTATCACATTTCGAGTACATCATCATCAAATGGCTCATTACATGGTACCATCCAACTGGACTTCAAAGGTAAGTTCTCTGCTCAACAACATGTTTCACCATGCTTTTGAGGTAATCCCATACTTTTACACTTGATTTTCAAAAAAACCTATTTGTTCCTTCAAAAGACTACCCAATTACATGTATGCTGTATTTAAATATAATTTTACAAACTTTCTTTGGGTCTATGTTTGGTAAGCAGTAGCCACGTGGTATAATAAAACGTTAGCCTACAAGTATGTTATCTTGGCATAGATAATTAATTCAGTCACAAAGAGATATTAAGCCAGCTTTGCGTAACCAAGAAGGGCGGATTTCATATTGGAAACACATGAGAATTTAACACGCCTCTTAGATATGTTGCCGGCATAATGAATTTTATTTAATTCGGCCGTTTTTTCTGTAACTTGAGTGAACAATATCGTGATGTCCTAAAGGGTCCTAAAGCTGTCCTAATTTATGGTTTTGATAACATGCATATGTACCTGGCGTTTGCCTTGTATCGAACGTGAAATATTTCGATGAGTTCATATTTCGATACATTTAATGGACTTATTTCAAATTTGAATAAAACTACTGACCTTTTAATACATTTTTCAAGTTTATCTATGGGAAAGTATTATGTGTTTCTATGCATCACCATAGCAGCAATTACTAGGGATTACTTTCAGGGGCGCTTCTTCATGCCTCCTTCTCTAATTAGCCGAGATTTATAAAAAAAACACACAATATTATTATGCTTTCGTCAGCTCATTTGCTACTTGTCTGCTTTCTGTATCGTTTTTTTATAAAATTATTTTAATCTTACATTTAAATTTCCTTATTTTTACTTTATTCAGTGCATCTCATTTGTGGCGCATGAGACACAAAGGCGATGGTTGAATGCATGTCATATTTTTCATGGTGCGTGCCCAGAATATATATAGGACAGAAAAACCGGAATATTAATTACAAAATTTCGTGAAAAAATTATTCTGTCACTCACGGGGACTTGTCTGAAATTTAAAAAAAAATATTTTTCACCAAAAGAGAATAACTTTGGGGGAGAAATATGTTTAGACCGCGACTTCCATTCCTTTTATGAAGTAAGTGTAATAGGTATTCATTCATTCATTGTAATGCTTCTTGCTGGCTACAACCAGGAGAATAGTTTTTCAATCAAAAGCTAACAGTATTCATTCAGTAATCTGAAGAATCTCACGCCGTAAAAATTCATTGCGAATTTTCTGAAATAAACGCACGATGAAATAAATGGGGGAAAATATATTTCCGAATTTCCAAAAATTACATTTTTCTTATTAATACCTATTGAATATTTCAATGTGATCAAGTAATCACAGTGCTGAATGGGAAGTTTTATTTTCATTCAAACAAAAAATTTGACCAAATCACTAGCATCAATCAACGGTTAAAATCTTGGCATCGTCATTTCACGGAAAATTCTCGTAATGCTAGATTGCATCGATTAAAATTGAAATTTTTAAACGCTAAATCCCATAGATGTAAACAAAAAAACCCCGAACTTATGAGCTGACTATTTCCCTAAGGATATGCTAATAATATCAAAAGTTTTAATTTCGGATTCATAAAATTCTTTACACACTTAATAAAAGTCTATGAATCAAATTTTAAACAATATTTATTAAAATATCAGAAAACACTTATTCGCAATGTTAGTAAATATTGATGATCCCTCGAAAATAATTTAATGAAAAACATTTTATATGACAGTTATTAATTCCGGGTCAAGAGGCATTATGAGAGTTACTAAGGCTTATTAGTTCATAATTTTACTTCGAGTGAAATAAATAACATGCCGGTTTGGCAAACTACTGAACCCCTTAGTCACAAATGCCATGGTTTCAATTAGATGAACCCATGGTTGGCCAAGAGTATGCTGCAAACAGGATGTAGTAAGACAATGAGTTACCTCTTAGTATTAGTACCGAAGATGACATTTACCAAGAATTTAGCAATTGGTTGGACATCATCTATAATTTGCTTACTCTCTCTAACAAACGAGATTATTGAAATAAAGAAATGTTACTTAAGGGTGGAAAAGTACTCCCCATCGTCAATCCCATAACGCTAAACTTTCAGTCTCCGCAAATAATCCCCGGCGTGAACAATGGAGGGCAAATTTCCAATAGTGTGCGGCAAGGATGCATAAATCAGAGCGGGAGGAGAGAGAATGTAGCGAGCAGTTCATTCCAGTTACCTCGCTTCTACTTTCGATTCATGTTTCCACGCCCTGCCCTCGTCTGCAATCACAGCACTCCTACACCTCCCATTCCTCTGTCCCATTTACCAAACAAGCTTACGTCTTGTTCTTCCCTCTCCTCCGGTTGACCTCTTCACCGATTCACAACTTTCCCTGTTCCCATGCACGACCTTTCAACTTCCAAGGACTGGGAAAAAAAACTTCGATCGAAAATTCGAACATATGCGCCTGCGTAAGTTTTCTCCCTTATTCCCTTTCAACTTTTACATATTGCGAGCACGTCTTCTCTAAAGAACGGAGGGAACGGCCGTCGCATAATTTACATCGCATATTCCCGAGCATTCATTCCCTTCTTACCAGCATTCGCTTCCCACCTTCCATTTCCTGCATTCTCCGGCAAGTTCCCCGTTTGAATACAACCGGTGCAATAATTTAACGCGAAGTTGCGCAATCATGCCGAGACGCGAAACAGAAAACTGAGCACAAAGCAATAAGTTTTACTGGAGCCATTCACATACGAACGCTTTATTTTCCGTGCCTCTACGCCTTGCCCGTTCTGCGACCAGTAAAATTTTCCGAACCATCACCATCTGATTGTTTGCTCACTCTGTTCTCCTTCATAATGCTATCCTTGCGAGTTTGAAAGTCCTAAACATGCTGAGCACTTAGTTTTACTTCAAAGTCAACGTTATATCAATCTCCCTCCTTGCTTTTACAATTGCAAAATTGTTACACTAATAACACAGGCAGTTTGAAATTGCAGCAACTGCACGTTTGTTCAGCTTTTCCAATCAGTTATTCATTTAGTTTCCAATTCACATAATAAATTAAAATCGGTTTAAGAGCGTTATTCTCGTATAAATAGCAGTTTTATGGGAGTTTTTTTATGTTTCATTAGAAATGTAAGGAATTAATCGCTAAGGTGTATACATTGATAATTATATTTTATAACTCATTAAATTCGAGTTCTTTAGTTTTAGTTTTTTGTTGGGGAGGCGACCGACAGCTAAGGTCGTTTGCGCCATTAGGAATGGATGGGAAAAAATTGTGGAGAGAAACCTGGCGTCGGCATTAGCGTACTCTTAACTAAGGCGCCATGAGGTCCGCAGCTTAACGTCCCATCCGACGGACAGCGTACTCATTCAAAGTGCCCTCCACAGAGCACCTCAAGTAGGAATCGGGATACCACTGAAAAAAAATCGCCTCCAGGATTCGAACCCGGGCCCTCGCTGTGAGAAGCCTGTACGTTAGCCACCGCACCATCCCGATCCCCGTTATTCTCGTTTTCTTTAGATTGATTCACTGACTGTGACTGAATGTTGTGACTTTTTTTTGTTTCTATGGAAATTCAATCATTGAACATTCTATCAAAAATGTATCGCTTTAAGTAAGCGAAATCGCCTATGTTAAGGAAATAAAATTATTTTGAATTCCAATTCAAATTCGTACATTTTTAAACGGCAGGGAAAGGATTTAAGACTAAAGCATTCGTCCGAGGATATGTTTTTACACACACTTTTACCAATAACATTACTTAAAAAAAAACCGCAGGAGAGAAATTACATACACATTATTATTTTTTCGGGCTTCCTCCGTCCCTTTCGGCGACAGCAGCACGATGGAAAAATGAGCGTGGGGGGTTTGTTTTCCAAAAACAAAAACATGAAATCGCCGCTAGCTCCAACGTGAATTCTCCATGCGGCCGTCGTTTCTTCCGAGAGATCACTCCCGCCACGGCAACGCCCGGAGACAATCACG
The DNA here is from genome assembly GCA_037158775.1 of Hetaerina titia. Classification (NCBI taxonomy): domain Eukaryota; kingdom Metazoa; phylum Arthropoda; class Insecta; order Odonata; family Calopterygidae; genus Hetaerina; species Hetaerina titia. The sequence goes on along the minus strand of CM073769.1, from coordinate 62,984,986 downwards.
AGCGGAGCATTAAAATAGAGAAGTGAGAATGGAACGTGGCTAATGTGTGCGTGAGAGAGAGAGAGAGAGAGAGAGAGAGAGAGGAAGAAAACCACAACGGTTTCTGTGGAGTTATCATTCTCACACACACTCCCATTGCCTCCGGTATTCCTGCTCCACCACTTTCCCATCTCCTTGCCTCCCGTCCAATCATATCCTCGCTTCGGTTTATTCAACTTTCGCCGAGCCGCTTCATCATTTACACCTTTATGACATTACTCCTTTATCTTTAGAAGGCTGCGCTATAGCTGCCAAAGTTCGTTCATCATAAAATATTTTCCAACCATTCAATATTCTGCATTGGACGCCTCAATCTTGACCGTGATGACGCTTTTATTTGAAAGAGATCAAATTATTTCCTTCCCATTATCGATGGTCCAATAAATTACACCTGAAGGTCGAGTGAACGAATGCTTATATAACGCGGATGCACTACACGCACACAGCGGAGATTCACATCAAGGGATTAATTAGTGTTGCCACATTTGTTTATCACCATTATATTTACCTACACGTAGTTCACAGAAAATATCAGCTATGCCATGGTTCTAAAATACAAACAACATCAATTTAAATTGGAAAACACATGATAAATACACCATTATACACATGCAATCGAAGTTAAAAAATCTTATGCACGAATGAACTTCTTATTCGAGCTGGTTTGGTCCTGGTCTTCTTTGCTACACCCGTTTTCGTATCCGCTTTCCCGTTTATTATTGATAGTATACCGTTTAATTTTGGTTTTTGTTTGGGAACAGACACCAGAAATAGTCTCATCCAACAACATGTAAAACTAGTAAAAGTCACACATTTACCTATTTTTAAATATTGTAGTTTTCACATTTTGTCATTGATATTTTATACTTTGTAGTTTTAAATGTCCTTATAAATAAAACAGTTTCAGGCGTAACTTGGTGGAAAATCTTCATATTGACGTGTTTTTAAAAAAATAAAACCACTTTGCTTTTCCACATAAACTTTTTATTCTCACGACCCAGGTTTCGTTATAGCATGAAAAATAGGATATTATAGGATGATGGGACTTTATTTATAGGCAGGCAGCAATTGTAATATAGACAGCAAATTGTATTTATACGGTGTTAGTATCTGTTGTAAAACAACTTTAATTGAAAATATTATTTGGAGGGAAAATATTAAGTGTCCTTTTTCCTGATGTGGGGAAGTTTGCTTTTCAAGATTTTTTCCCTAGTTATCGTGACATTGTTTTATTTGAGAAATTTGATAGTAAATATCATTGTTCTGGTTTTTTGAAACGTTTGTTAGAGGGGAAGATCTTTAAGGCCCATCATCCTATAATATCCTATATATAGATTAGATTAGATATTATAGGATGGATTTTATAGGACGATGTTATGCTATAACGAAACCTGGGTCGTGAGAATAAAAAGCTTATGTGGAAAAGCAAAGTGGTTTTGTTTTTTAAAAAAACGTCAATGTCCTAAAAATAAAACAGACCTTTTCGATCGTTCTAATGGATCGAGAACTTTAAAAATTTATTTGAATGTGACATTCTTACATGAAAATTTTCACCTCAGTAAAGTTATAAAAGCATTTAGTCTACGTGATCCCTATAAAAGTCAACATCAGTCTTTAGAGGACTCTTAAACTTCGCTTAGGTCTGTGTTACACCAATATGTAGCTATATCCTACTGCATTCATTCAAGTATCCGCGAAATTATGTTTGACTGACTGATATACGTATATACAGGTAAACCTAAGTATTAGTCGGGAAAACAAGAATAATACAATGATATAGAGAAATGAATGAGGTAATTGAGTGGAGTGCAATGCCAAAACATCCTTTTCAACTGACAACCTGGTTTTTTAAGAGTTGATGACGATGAGCCCACGCAGGAGCGTTTATGCATGCTCACGCGTACTCGTTGTCAGGGAGCCACGAATGACGGACACTACGAGCATACTCATATGCTCGAAACTTTAACCTTAAAAAGACAATTGATCTTTTCCAATGGTGCAGCGGACAGCCCTAAAAGGTTCGGACTGTGGTGATGTGACAAGAAGTTAACCAGGGAAAAAGGCAACCGACTCATTCAAAGCTGGCAAATAGACAAAATTACTTGTCAGAAAGCTCGCCGTAAATCAACCGAGAATGTTCCAGAGGAAGATGGTAGGGAAGGGAGAGCTCCAATCCCTCAGCAAGAGTTAAGCCATGGGTGGCTTCAACTTATGAACTTCGAATTAATGCGGATTCAACCAAATTTATGGTTTCATTTTTAAAAAATTGAATCGATACTAATTAAGATTTGACTAAATTTTACGAGGCACTGTGGATAACATTCGAGCCATTTTCTGACGTTTTAAGAACACGAAGGTTATTAAGAAACCAAATGCACAGTAAATTAAACACAAATATTAACTAAGTAGTTCTTTAGTGGGTCTTTAAGTATCAAAACCTGAAGTTGGATCTCCAAATAATGGTTACAAAACTGTGCACGCATATCTGAAACGAATTCCGTTACTTTCGACTCATCATTCAGTCATTAATAAAGGATGATATTTTGCAAATTGCACTGATGGCCAGAATGAAATGAATGTGGTGATCGAAATTCATTATTCTGACCTTTAAGAGCTACCGATGGCATAGGTCACCAATATTATTTTTAGGGGGACAATATTTTTTATCATTACAATCCTTCATTAATAACGTGAAATTACCCATAATAGTTTTACAGCATTTGAATAAAATGCTTTTACCAACAGATAGACTCCCATATAAAACAAGTAAAAACATTTCAGTGTGTTGCTGAAATCAGCGGAAAATAATGATTGAAATCGTCAAAAGTCTTGGTAAAAAACTCTATGAGGAATTATTGGAGAGCAACATATTATACTTAGTTTTCAATAACTGACACTAATCTAGAAAAAAATCAAATATAATTTGTTAAAAAGGTCTTATTAAATTATAAACATTCCAAGATTTTTTCTTTTTTATCATTCGCAAAATTGTCACATAGATTTTTTACAATCGACACCTAATTGCTTCAACGCAAGTGATCCTGGGATGCGTTACATGATTGAACAAGAGAATCGAGATGTTGCGGTGACTAACTGGCTGATTTCCCAACAAGAGGACCCAGGTTTGAATCTAGAGACGGCATATATTTTTCAGTGGTATCCCGATCCCTACTTGAGGTGCTTGAGGTGGAGCGCACTACTTTGAGTGAGTACGTCGTCCGTCAGATGGGACGTTAAGCTGCGGACCCCTGGCATCTTTCGTTAAGAGTAGGCTAATGCCAACGTCCGGTTTTTCTCCACCCTTTCTCCTTTCCCATCCATCCCTAATGGCGCAAATGACCTTAACTGTCGGACACCTCCCTTAAAATTGCTACTGAACAATTGAACTGAACTGAACAATATCGCATCAGGTCTGTTAAGTGGGCACTAATTCATAATGAAAGTAGGGTTCATTTTTCTTTCATCACATGACATGGAAATACATTTTGAAACTCGGACGTATCTGACACTCAACAGAAATACAGAAAACCATTTTTGATGAATAAACAAGGGGGAGAAATTGCAGAGAAATCCATGGATAAATTAAGGTAAGCATGCGATGAAGGACTCCAGAGAAAGGAGCTGTCGGTGAAAAGAGAGATTAGCAGGTAACACGACAGACTGGAGAGCTACTACGAACCAATCTTCGAATTGATAACCCATGATGATGATGCAACTTTAAAATTATGACTTCCAATCCTCTAGTTCCAAAAGTCCAGCCATAACTTAATTAAAATCTATTTATAACGGCTTATGCCTCAGTAGTGAGTCACCATACTTCATATCTAATGCCATTACAAATTGCAAATCTCCACGGTTTGACCGGAGCTGATACGATCCGAAGACTACACAACTCTTAAGTATCCACTGCAACAAAACACATGTTCCCTTGTTGTGCCTTATAGTAATGACCCGTCTCATTGAGTACATTTTTCCGTCAATTAAATTTACATAATTTTAAAATTGAGTAAAAAATTGGGTAATTAAATGGGATTTATCTGAGAAAATGCAATTTGTCATTTACATTCAATTATATTTGGAAAAGAGGGCAATAATTCAATTGAATTGAGTGGCTATTATGATTACTTGTGTATAACTTCAATTTCTAAGTAACCAATCTTACTCCATAAACCTCTACTTTGAATCATCATTCGGGTCCTCTTAAAAAATCGTCCTCGGATCATTCTTAGGACGCGTGAATATATCATGGAGGACCAGGGGAATAACCATTTCCTTCACTGTATACAGCAAAGAGAATTCAACTCTTCTGGCAAATTCCCAGCTGATTCCAAGTTGATACTTTACAAGTCAGGAATTAACAGTCTACTTGGAAACTCCGTTAAAGGGACTGCAATTCTCACCAATGAGACCTTTGCATTATAAATAATTTGCGAGAGTACTAAACCGTTCCCAGCAGAATTGCATCAGGCGTCGAGTGATGGAGGTGGTGCCAAGAAAAAACTTAATGGATAAAAATTAAGAGTTGTTTTCATCATTCAGGAGGTTGCACTGTGACTCGGGTATTTTATTACTCCTGGCACCAACGGCGGTTTTGTGGGCGCGAGGAAAAAAGAGCTTCACTCCTCGTGACCACCTAGCGGTTAAACTGAGGTTCTCATTGCTTTAATTCTCTACAATACAATCGAAAGCTGACATTTAATAAGGACGGGGCGAGGTTAGATGGAGTGATTGAAAGGATAATATTGGTGCCAATATCAGCGTACCTTAATGGAGTACGACGATTATTTAACGAATTGGTTAATAAAATATACTCACAACTCATTTGGATGCTTGGAAAAGCACAAAGCCGTTTGGCGGAAAGCCGAAAAGCAAAACACCCGCATTGAGACACGGTATCCATGAAGTATTACGTCTTATCACATATCTCTCCCTTGTTTTGCATAGTGAAAGAATGGTTACCGTTCACTATGGCATATTTATCGCAAGATAAGCAAGATAGACGCGCTGATTTCTATCATAATATTTATTACCAAGTAGTTTTGAGAAATACCGGATACAGGTTTCAAATAGACTGAAATTAAAGGGTAAAAGCATTATATCATTGGCCGTATACATAGTTCTAGGTGAAGAATATCACTAAAATTCTTCTTTAAAATATTCATGAGATGGAAATAATCTCTTTTCAGATCTCTACCAGAAACACTCGTTTGTTATATTATGATGTCCTAAGGGCCATCTCAAAATTTTGCCTTTTCACCTGAAAGATATATCTTTCAAAATGAGGCCAAGATTCAATGTGAATGTGTTGAAAGCTTTATAATCAATCCAGTTAAATTCACTCTTTGATTTCAACCCTTTAAATATTAATCATAATAATATTGCAGCCATCATTGAGACGGTAGAGATGAAAAGCGAAAAGATAGAGGTGTTACACCTATGCGAGGTGAGATGAAAAGATTAGAGAGAGGCCAGGTGAAAATGGATTATTGGAGAGATATTTAGAGATGAATACAGGTATATAGCTGAGGATGGATACTCTATGTAGGGTAGCCAAAGTAATAAGTAGGAAGCTGGGGAGAAATGAAAGCGGAACAGCTAAAATTTCAAAATATTATCAGTAGAAATAAGATCAGATCCGATCAATGTCGTGGTAATCCATGTGTACATACCGCGAAGCAGTCCTAGGGAAGAAGTAAATAGTGTAAAAGATCAGTTAGACAAAATAATTGCGAGTGTGCCTGGAAGGGAACACTGAGAGGTGATGGGGAATTGGATTGCAGTGATAGGCGAAGGAAGATATAGGAATCCAAGTGCATGGTTTAGGAGAAGGAATGACCGCGGAGAATAAACCATAGTTCTACCCTCCTACACTATTATAACTAACACTTGGTTTAATCACCACATACGTAGTATCACAGAGACGTAAGCGCACATGCAAAATTTTGGGGAATAGAGTGAGATATTAGTTAGACTATACAACCTGTAATATGGTTGGGCATGAGTTTAGGGTTAGCTTGATCAACACACACAGTTTACGGGAGCAAATGCGGATTTGGATCACAATTTTATATTCATGAAACGTAATGTTGCACTGAATAGAATGAGAAAGTAAAGGAAAGTAACATAGTAACATAAGAAATTGAATACAGAAGACGTAACTGGGGTGAAAATGGAGGAGGATCAGGATGAAGTCGATAAAATTCTGAATGACGATTAGGGGACGGGTAAGGTAGAAAAAATATAGGAATATCTTCAACTAGAAATAAAGAAAAAAGCGAGCGAAATAACAGGTACAGTAAATAGAAACGGGATTAAGGAGCCATGGATTACCCAAGTTATGATTAGAAATATGGATAATTGAAGGAAATTGGAGAACATAAACACAGAAAACAGACAGCAAACTGAGGCGAGAAAATAACAGGAAAAAGGAAGCATGGTAAAAAGAGCAGTGGAAGAAAATGGAAATTTTAGAGAGACGGGGCGAAATGGGCGGGTTATAGAAAGAGAAGAAGGTACTGTCAGCATGTAAGAAGGGAAATTCTGTTGACACTATTAGAGATGCAACGGGTAAACTTTTATTGATTCAGTAGAGGTACTAGATGCAAGAAATATAAAAAGAATCCAAATATGATAAAGGCAACAGGAAATTTGGATGTAGAATCGAAGAATACATATACTGTGGCAAATAATATCCCTGCAGAGCTACCCAAGAATTTCGGAGAACGAGATAGGAAGAGCTTTTATGAAAAGGAAATAAGCGTGAAGACTTCGTTAGATGAATAGTGATACCATTCCGCAAAATGGCAAAAGCAGCGGTATGTAAGGACTACAGGTGTATGGAGATATATACACAAGTACATTTAAGTTTGATTTCACAAGGGGCAATTGTAGTGCCTACGATCATCAACAAAAGGGTGGGGAAGAGGGGGAATGAGTACTTAGAAGAAGATAAGTCTGTGTTTAAAAAGGGGAGGGGATGCATGCACAAGCCATAGCAAAAAGGAAGTCACCAATAGAAAGGATCATACGAGCTCGTATATACCTGTTGAATGCAACAAAGATGTATTTGTATGCCCTAAAGATTTTGAGAAGAGATTGTGGGCAAAATTGATGAACGTTTTGCAGAAGATAGGAGTAGACTGAAGGGATAGGCAACTTATCCAGGACCTATTCATGCCTCAGACCGCGCAGGTGCGGATGGCAAATGGTAAGTCGGAATGCTCAGGGCCAAGCAAAGGAGTAAGAGAGTAATGTCAATCATCACCTATTCTTTTCGATATACATGCGGAGGAAATAGTAAATTGGAGGATGGAGAAATCACTTTGAATTTTCGGATAACCACGTTTCAGCCAGTCAGAGAAAGGGTTAAAATCATTACTTATATGCAGAATCAGTGTATCAAGTCATCAGTCATCAGTAGTGATATTTTCAAGAAGTAGGAAAGCTGAGATAAATACTAAAGTTGGGGAACTTAAAACAGAGCAGGTAGAACAATAACCTGTTCAGAAATTGTTTTGAAAATAAGCATACAGCGCAGAAATTTCCTAAAAAGAATTGGGTTAGGCATAGAAGCGTTCCGAAGAGTTACGAATGAATGAGAAAGCCGTAGAGAAAAGTCTTGTAAAACTTTTAATATAAATAATAGTTTTGTGGGGCAAGAAAACTTGTTCGTTGAGAATAAGCGTAGACAAGGATTTGAGATTCATATGTGTAGCAGAATGGAGAAAATAAAATGGACGTAAATGAAAATGAGCGATGAAGTTTTAGGCATGGTAAGAGGGAAGAGACATTTCGCGGAAGAAGTTCGAATTAGGATGGACAGGTGGATGCAAGAGATACTAAGAGACAATGGAGTGTTAAAGACAGTAATTAAAGGGAGAATGCAGGAAAATCAAGTTAGAGAGAAGAAAAGGTTAGGTGTTAATGATGGTTTTAAGAGAGAGTAGTGTGCAGTGCCAGGGATCATGAAAAACCTATCCTAAGTCGATGCACTACTGCTAATTATTGATAATGAAAGAGACTGTGTGGTGAAAAAACGATAAGTAAAAGGTTACTTTAACTCTGGGAATGATTTTGTGGTACCTCTACGTCATTTTCAAGGTGAAATTAACTAGGTAGCGGAGTAGGGAAAATATTACTTTTTTCACTAAAAAATTTAGTCCTTTATCTAGAAATTTATTTAAAAGAATTAGGAAGATACGGGAGTAATTGAGACAATTCACACATGAGTTTTGTGCTTTGATGCGTAAACGTGACGGATGGTCACAAAGGAGGCCAGAACATCATTCAAAGTAAAAGTTATTTCTAATTGTTTGGTGTGGCGTGACTGTGCCTTGTAACTTGAGCCATGGAATTAGATACATAATCCTTGACTGTGCTCTATCACGACAGCAGTGGCGTGTATTCATTATATAATCGTTAACTCGGATGTCGAAAGACCTTCGGGGAAGGCGGTCACAGCGGACGCCCTTAAATTTATCGACTGGAATGAAACACATTTATTAGCTGAAGAGAGTTCTGGCAGCACTCACTTTCATTCATATGGCGTCAGTGTTTGAGATAATTTCTCAATTTCATTGTATTAAATGCATATGTTTCTATGAGCGTGGCCTTTTCCCAGCTCACAATTCTTTTATGTCTTCACACTTTTCCTTACCGCGAAGATGAATAGTTCCCCTGAGATGAATTCAGATCAAAATTGAATTAATGAGGAGATATTTTTATATCCATTTTCAGGTGCATTGTAAGACCAACGCCATTGTTATTTGTCTTCAAGGGCACGAGTTTGATTCTCAGATTGAGAAGTTGGGCATGTTCTCGTTAGCTGCATTCTTTCATTTTTCTTCAATCCAAATTATGCCAGTAGTTAGATACATTCTTTATAATGCTAAATTGAGATCGCTTTGCGCTCTTTTATTTTTATGAACGTACGTGAATTATTGATTTTTCTCCATTTTAGATTTCTAACAATGGTGTTTAACTTTAAATTACACTATTTTCATCAAGATCGAGATTATAAGTATTTTCCTCATACGTTTATTTTTTTATCGCCGATTTAGAGATCATTCCTAATTTCAAGATTTCTCCTCTGCTGTTTATTACCACACCGATGCATCGTTATAACTCGTCACCTGAGATTTTTTATTATTTTCAAGCAAGCTTCTGTAAATTTTTATGACATTTTCAAATTGATTTTACTCCTAATGTAAACCTTTAAAACACTTTCCCAGACCATATTTTCTGTTAGTACTTGATTTCTCTCTTTTCAACATACGCAGATGGTTATTAGGAGTAGATAACGATGCAAGATGATAAAAAAAACCTTTTTTCTTCTTCTTCCAAGTCACTTCCGCCTGTTATCTCAGGTACTTTCTTGTATCTGAGAATACCATCTGACCATCTCCCGTGTGGTCAGTATGTATGTATTTAGATTGGTCATTTAGAACCGTTTTCAGCCTATTAATAACACAGCATATCTTTAGTAATTAAGTAGAAATAAGAAGAATTTATAAAATATTATACATACATTCATTTAATTCTAACCTTAAAACATGCTTTGTAAGTAAGTACAAACGCCAATTTCTTTTAAATTATTATTGTATTTCTGAAGTTCTCCGGGATATCTCCAAGAGTATGGCATGCATATCCTCTGACGCTTAACTTTTCGTGTACAGCCTGATACTTATTATACTCTGTCAAGAGATACTTGACACTCAAAGGTGATGTGTCTCATCGTTCGCAAAGGAAATACGAGGTCAACGCACATTGCCAGCACATGTGATTGAGTTCTACTCCTTTTGGTTACTCTTACTGGAAGTGAACCTTGCCATTTTTACGAATTAATACGCGATATTCATTATTCTGTAATAGTAACTACGATTCCCTCCACCGCACCTGAGTGGTACACTTATGCTTCCCTTCCCTCTAGGTGTTTATCTATTGCTATTGCTCGTATTTTACTAGTCGTGCTTTTTGCATAGTTGTCAAACATCGATTCCACCCGTATATCCTATTACTTGCCCATTCAGTTTCGGGTGGTCCTCGCATAATATGGCAATAACGAGTAGTAGGACATCAATGAAAATAAATTTATAATTTGTAAAGTTTCAAAGACTACATATCAAACCTAAGGTATTTCGAAGAGATTAAAAGCCTCCTAAAAAGGGATACCTTCATCGTTTCTTAAATGATTCTGGTTACATTAAAAGCATCTTTTAAGGTTCACCTCCTTTGGCCACTCTTAGTTATACCCATCCCTGACCTCCAAAATTGCCTATTTGGCATTTTCTCCTTCTTTCGAATAATCAAACATTCCCCCTCGTAAACAATCCGGAACAACAACTCTACCTATTCATTCTATCCTTTTACTGATTCACAACTACAGTTCCTCTTCCTACATGGCTTGTGTTCCTCGACTATCAGGTTTCTTTTCCCATAACTATGAAAACCCATTTCTCAAAAATATTATAACCTACTCTCACCATTATAAACAGAAATCCGATTTTCTGTGACAAACTACGCCACGTTCTACATTTAAACATCATAATTCCTTTCTTTATTTTTCTGCAAAGACTTCCGCTCGTAAATCACCTACTTTTCGTAAGTATACTCCTTGAACATGAGAACATTTTTTCTTGACGAATTTACATCGGCCGCGTTCTTACACGACATTTACACATTCGCCTAATTAATGTGGCCAACAAAATTAAAAATACTATATTATTCTATTTTGTGACATCCAAATAGAATACAATACGTTACGTGTACTCGTTCCGTTACTTAATCCGAAAAAAAAACCAATCCACTTAAGTAATCGCTTTCCTTGCTTTCCAATAATCTGATTAAGGAATAATTGAAATAATTTTTCCCAGTGCATGATGGTAGGCTGAAAACTAATGCACACATGATTGTGGACCACAAACAAAATGACCTTCAGAAGCACTCCTGGAGGCATGTGGAAGTAACATTTCCCCTCAACATGCATGCGCAGGTTTGATGTGGTTTCATTCATCCAGTGTATTTTGAGAAGCGGAATTATGGAGACGTGTTCTAGTGCTATGTCAACGCGAGTTAAACAGCGTGCTGTTGAGGGGGAATGTTACTTCCACATGCCACCAGAAGTGCTTCTGAAGGTCATTTTGTTTGTGGTCTACAAGCGTGTGTGCATTAGTTTTCAGCCTACCCTCACATAATCCTACCTACTGCCTTATTATAGTTTTCATATTCTGTCCTATAGAATTGGGTTTCAGACTAATTTCACGAAGTAAAGAATTTTCCTTATATAATCAAGTGCAAATTATACGACAAACAATTGAATAAGAAAGATGGAAAAGATGATAACTGGTATTGCATACCTTTAATTGAATAATACGAGTACATAAATCAAAACTATTTCATTAATGAATTTAACGATTGAAAAGGTATCCATCTTCATTTCTCCTTAGACTTTTCATATTTTTTTGCAGTGGGATTCATTTGTTAAAGCGATTTCACAATAGCGTACCCATCCCAAATTTAAGCAAGACTTGAACAATTTGAGAAACACTAACCAATATCCTCAAATCATAACGAAATCCCGCACCTACCTACTTGTCAGATCTTCCCCTGAATTAATCCTCACCATCTCTGGAGCTTAGCGAACGCATCAACTCTGCGTGCCCAAAGGCGCCATTCATGCCACACATTTCTCACCCAGGCCCCGCAATTCCCCCTTTCACTCTGTTCATCCGCCCCCTCTCATTCCATCTGTTTCGAACCGCCATCCCGCCAGTTTCAATTTCAAAACCACCCCCGCCACGTTCATCACGACCCCGGGGCTATTCGCTTGCCTCGCTCCCCTCCCCATCCCATCGTGGCGCCACATCTCCGTGGTGTCCTCGAACCGCACTCTGCCGCCACCGCCCGGCGCTGGAGGCCTCGCGTCGACGGCGCTTGCGTGTACGCTAACGTGCATAAGTGAATCTCGCCCCCTCCGAACCTCCCTGGAGTCACCCCCTTCCTCCCACACACCCCTTCCTCACCCACCACACTCGTCCGAATGAGTTTTCCCTCCGTCCAAGTGCTCCTAAATCCTCCACCTCCACCGTTGCTCTTGTATGCTCATTGCATTGTAGTACATTTTGCAAATTCAATTTCAGTAGGTGCTTCAATTACTGAGTGAATTTCGCGCGGATATAATTTAAAGCACACCAATAAAGATTATTACGAAACAATTTGAAAGACATCACGGAAGGGAAGGTGAATCGGAAGCTCCAGTTATTTCAAATACGGTGACTAAGTAGGACACATATTTAATTAGCTGAACGCTCTGCATAACCTGTAATCTGCTCGATGGAGATGAATTTTTATTTGAACAACTTTACTATTCATATCTGCGTCTAACATCACTTTTTTTTAAACTCATAGTGACTAGTGCAGGATGTAGGGATGTTGTAATCTTCCCGGAGGGCTACCGATTTCATCTCCCACCCATTGTTTGCCCTAACATTTTTCTCCCTCCGCCTTTTCCCTCCTTAGCTCCCCCCCCCCCGTGCGTAGGCTTATTTGATCTTATAATTCACTCAAGGTTGCGCCGGGAAACAAATTCGCTGAAACTATTCCTCACTCCTTTAAGCACTCTCTCCCGCCCTGCGCCAGTATTCCAGTTGTTTCTCTCGCTCAAGCTTCTCATTCGTTTTCTCTCGGGCTTAATTTGATTGCGCTGCACTGCCTTAATTTCTTCAAATTCTTCTGCATCTTAAGCTAAACTGTATATTCCTTTATTCTACGGGTATCCGGCTTGAGGGGTTTTAGGATCTCCAAAGACAACTTTGTAAGTGAGCTGTTGCTCAGTAAGTTTATAAACAAAGTACTCGCAATAAAAAACTACACTGAATAACTCATGGGAATTTATATTACTGTGTTCGTATTGCAAGCGATCTAAAACTAATGCAAGGAATGACCAACATGAACGTAGGACCATTGAAGTGCTACTTATCACGTTAAAATCCTAAATCGGAAGAGACATTCGAAGAATTTTCTTCAACATATTTGGGATAAGTGAAATATGATTCCCTAGAGAATGGAAACTTTAGAGAACCTCATACAAAATGCAAATTGCATTTTGTATGAGGTTAGTATTGCAGCAATACTATTCGGAAGTTAAAGCGACCAATTCTGATATACAACGAAGAAAATACGACGAGATGAGACTAAGAAAAAACAATGAGAAAGAATTGAATAACGGGATTCTTGAAAACGGAGACGCTATTATTGACGCCAAAAAAGAGAACTTGTATTTAGACTAGAATTTGATGTGACAGTCAAGGATTTACAGAGGGTCAAGGATCCAAAAATTGATGAAATCTCTTCAAGTTGGCCAGCCATATATTCTGTGAAAACAACAAAAGATTATTCAAATACCTCTGGGACATCAATGCAAAATAGAAAATGGTATGGATTTGCAAAAGAATATGAAAGTCTCAGGCAGAAGATGAAGAAAACAAAAAAGCATTTTAGAAAGATGTTCCCCAAGGCATCAAACTTATTTCAAGATCTATTTTCATCGGGGTAGAAGGAAAGACGGAAGAAATCCTCGACGAAGATGAATTTTGCTTTAGAAAAAACGATGCATGAAAAAAAGACTTTATGACAATATGTGTTCTCCAAGAAGAGATACCAAAAAAATCAGTAAAATCATATTATCACTCTCTAAGGGAAGATATTATTTGATATCGTTGACTGAAAAGAATGTTTAGTTCCTTTCGGAAATTAGAACTAATCTATTAAGACAGCAGTTTCATTTACACTCAGTATGAAGATAGAGAGAAAACTTTGCTGCACTACTGAAGAAACTAGAGTGTTAAGGGAGGAATTCGACAGGAATATAGTATGTTTTTCGACCATTCATTTCCAATGAAATATTGAAAAACCTATAAAAAAATTTAAGCATTAATTATAGGAAATCGTTTACACGGGAAATCAGTCGACATGATACGCTTTACTAATTACATTTCGATAACGATCGTCAGATAAAAACGATGGACGCACAAGAACTTTAGCCTCCGTTTGATAAATTGGTAAAAAATATTTAATATTAAACATATGCGTTACATGTGGAGACCTAAATTTGGTAAATACAACAATTTATCTAAGTAATGCAACAATTTCAGAGAGTAAAAATCATTCGCCTTGACCGGGATTCGAACCCGGATCCCTCGATATCCGGCCGAGTGCTTTAACCATTTAGCACGAACTTAACATTAGGTCAGCGAATCATGGACAAAGCATAGAAAGCCTGTCAGCTAATGATATTATTCCGAGAACCTTCCTGTGTTGTACATACATGAAGCAAAAAATGTATTATGAGCAGAAGAGCGCTGGAATATATCGTATTACGCCATAATTAAATGCTAATTCCGGCAGCAAAAGTATGAAAGAAAGGAAATGTTTCGTTCAAACACATCTTTGCTTTTCTATAGCACTGTGACAGGGACAGAAACAGCATCAGAAGAGAGTCGATTGGAAGTAACGGAATGCGTGGTTATATGAGGATGAATGATGAGGATAAAATGGAAGTAGTTTATCATCAATGACATCCTAATATGATACGGGGATGACAGAAGGTATTTGTTAGCTGTGAGAAGAAGATAATGCAATTTTATGAGGACTACCTATCGAAAGACATGACTACCTTCTGAGGAAATAATAAGGAAGTACGAATGTAATAAGAGAAAGAGATAGTGTGAGATGCAAAAGGAGTTACGAGAAAATGATGAGACTAGCTGAGAGGATAATAGAGTAAATAGCTCCAGTAAACCAATCTCTAAAATGATGACTGAATATTAGTGAAGAATGCTTTTTACTCAAGAGGGAATAATTAACTGATTCGATTTTCAGTGGCGAACATTTTCAAACAACTGCGATTGTTCCATTAAGTTATTATCTCGTAAATAAAAGTATTTGAAGAATTTTAGATGCAATAAGATGTGATTCCCATGTGCTAACAAATTTGGATTAGCCAAAAGAACTACTATGTTTTGCACATTTTCCCCATTAACAGAAATCTGAGTGCATTGAATTGAACATTTCGCACTGTCATTTGCCCTTAAATTTATTTCATAATCGTAATGTTTAACATTATGTCTCACTCTCTGTCACTCTCTGAAGTAGTGAATTATCCATATAACTCAGAAAAGGCTGTATATTTTCAATATTAAATTTTTAAATTAAACTTGATATTATGGCAATTTTTAGCAATATATATATGGAATATGCGGGTCGCAGTAGTCCAGGGGGTAGAGCGTTGGACTACTGACCGGAGGGTCCCGGGTTCGATTCCCGGGAAAGGCATTCCGGGCACCTGCAGCTCCACCCAAGCTAGTTGATTTTTCGGGTACCAGGTCTTCCTGGGAAACCATAACCGGCACAGGGAAAGAAACTGGCCCCCCTAATCTGATGTGTGAATATTCACACGCCGTCGGGCTTGGTACATGGGTGAGCTCTACCATCACCTACTAAACCGACCTTCGGGTTGATTTATGTGTTTATGGTTTATATGGAATAATTACAAATAAACCATTTTGTTTCGTGGAATGGAATTCCAGCAAAGGATCAAAATCGATCAGGAAACCATTAAAGAATTAAAAAATATGTATAGAGATCGATAAACTGCATATCTGAACAATTCCAAAAGCCATATTAGTCTAGGAATCCTATTTTTTCACATGCCTGTGTCAAGAAGCAACCTCATGCAGACTACAAAAGTTTAGATTTGATTTTATTGTACAGTATTTAGCATATCCCAAAATTCAATTGTTTGAGAGTATAATGGGGGCTCAATTCAGTATCACTACTAGGGTCAACACCATTGTGGTAAATCTTATTTATTTCCACGTAGGTTCAGTCAAGGTTCAAATTTTACTAAGTGCCTACTTAATCAATGATTTTTCAATTTTATGATTTTATTGTTTATTTAATGATTTTAACGTAAATATTTTCGGCAGACAAATTTTTCCCAAAAAACGTGATTTAACTCAAACTTTCATCTACTAAAATACTATCGTAATTAATGCTATCAACATTAAGCTTTGGAATAACTACCATTATTTCCTCCCAGGAAACATAAAAGTTTTATCAGCTCTTCCAAGCTTTAATTCTTAATCAATTTTACTCTTTTAGTTCTTACTGAGTGAACGGCAAGGAAAAATTAGGGAATTCTTATTTTTACTTTTATTCTTTACATCATATACTTATTCACTACTACTCACTTGATAATTATTAACTGCTTATTACGCAGCTGACAGCTTTGATCCCGCATTATGAATTTTCTCTTTGTAATTACTTAAGCGCAACACTTAAATTGAATTAAATGCTAGTGGCTTCAATAATAACCTTTTAACAACGCAATTGCAATTCTTAATTATATCGTAAAAATTCGCCATTTCTTCACTTTCACCTCATCATCGTTATAAAATACGAGGGATCGGGATGTTTCGGTGGCTAGAGGGCCAAGGTTTGAATCCCGGCGGCGGCTGATTTTTTTCAGTGGTATCCCGATCCCTACTTGAAGTGCTCTGTGGAGGGCACTTTGAATGAGTACGCCGTCCGTCGGATGGGACGTTGACCTGCGGTCCTCATGGCGCCTTAGTTAAGAGTACGCTAATGCCGACGCCCGGTTTCTCTCCATACTTGATCCTTTCCTGCCCATCCCAAATGACGTCAGTTGCCGGTCGCCTCCCCTAAAACTACTACAATTGTTATTTTTTAAGGTGTACTCGTTTCATAAAATTTCAGTTTGCTAGCATGAAAGTGAAAAGCTAGCATGAAAATTTCGTCCTTTTTTTCTCGAGTCGTAGAGGTCAAAAAAATTCCCTAATTCACTGCTGGAGCACTAGTCTTGTTTACATCACCAGGAGAATCATGCCAAGAAGTATCTTTCATCTTACTTTTTCTCTCTATCCCTTATTCCTCGCGAAGGCTCGTTCATACCGTGAAAATATACCAGACGCCACTCTTTCCACATATCTCACCTTTTTTACAACGTCACTCTTCCGTATCTTGCCCACCTCTCCTCCATCACTCTCCAAATTGAGCCTTACTGAAGCGATGAATTCGTCCATCATTCCCATTCCACGTGAGATCCTCCCCAACCCTCCAAACCCCCATCCCCTTTTCACACTTCTACGGTCATCGCTTCCCACTCAACATAATACATCCAATGCTACTTCCTTAAGTGTTCTTTATATCGACGGACCTCATCAATGACTGCTTTCACGACTACTTAATATACCTTATAAGGTCTGACGTGTTCCAATTCTGAATTATTCGGTTCATCACCCCGGCCTCCCTCCTCTTTCCAAAAAATTTTCTCATTCCTGTATTGTCATAATTTAATACGATTCAGTTGGAAGTTATGTGACGGATGTTATGTTCGACGGCTCAAAATAACTCATTCAACCATTCACGAGGTTTGATTTTCGCTTTCTGATAAATTTACAAAGCAATTGCTTTGCTGGAATGTGAATAAAATGTTCGCTTTATCAGAATATTCAGAAAAATATTTTATCAGGATGGGGATTTGTATGAAGGATAATACCATTTCTAAATTCAAACAACGTATCCAATCCATTTAAGTTATAAAATATTTCATAACTCTTTTCGAATTTTATGGAAAAATATTTGACCTTTTACCTTTGGGAGTAATTAATCTCATGGAGTGGAATTTATGGAACTTGAGTATTTCACAGTAACGCTTGATTTTTAAGGATAAATTAAATACAGATTCGCGGAAAAATTTCAAAGCTTTCGTTTCATCCAATGTCATTTACCTCAAATTTACTACTTTCTCTAGTTGGTAGAAACCACACCCCATTGCAATCGAAGTACTGATTACCAAAATTTCTTTGTGAATTAATTATAAAGCTAGAAATCGTTTCTGGAAAATTACATAGAATTTTAATAACTATTAAGCAAGCAAAATAAAACAGTTTCTGGCGTAACTTGGTGGAAAATCTTCATACTGACTTTTAATAATCAAACCACTTTACTTTTCCACATAAACTTTTTAATTTTTATAACCCAGGTTTCGGTTTCGGTGTTGGACTTGTTTATTTTTACCTGATGATGTTATGCTATAACGAAACCTGGATTGTAAAAATTAAAAAGTTTATGTGGAAAAGTAAAGTGCTTTGATTATTAAAAGTCAGTATTAAGCAAGCGTTAAATAGACTGAGATTATTGTGATAATACACAAGACTATTTTAATTATTCTTACATTCTTATGGACCAAAGAAGGAATTTACGAATTGCAATTATTTCTGTGTCACAATATCTTCCTTTTGATTATTGATTTGTTTGTTCAATTCGTTTTAATGGAATATGATTTTTTTTAAATTGGAGAGTGCTTTAATTTAAATGGAGCCTCGCAGAGGTAAATCTGAAAATTTACTCCAAACTGCCTTACACGCACAAACAAGTCGACTTCTTTTCGCAATTCCCGATGAAAACAAATTGATTGCAGAAAATCATTCATTTTATGGAAAACCCGTCCAAGGAAAAGCCGCTGGCAAAAGTGTGTCGACGCTCAAGGGATGTAGTTTGAATAATTTGAGATGTAGCAAAATCTGAAATGAATCTATTTTTCCCGATACTTTTTATTCGAACATCGTGTGTACCGTGTATCCGGATACTTATTCTAGGACAATGGAACAATGCAACGAGCAGTTCGTCACTATTAATATTAAAACTATATACCACGTGGGGTAACTCAATAAATGTTATTCTACGTGGGTAATCTGAAAACTAATGCACACAATCTTGTAGAACACAAACAAAATGACTTTCAGAAGCACTCCTGGTGGCACGTGGAAGTAACATTCCCCCTCAACACGCATGCGCAGGTTTGAGGTCGTTTCATTCATTCACTGTGTTTTGAGAAGCGGAAGTATGGAGACGTGTTCTAGTGCTTTGTCAACGCGAGTTAAACAGCGTGCTGTTATCGAATTTTCAACTGCTGAATAAGTGACTTCTACAGAGATTCATCGTCGTTTAAAGGCTGTTTACGGTAACGATGCTATTGATTGGTCTACTGTAAATCGATGGGTAGTAAACTTTCGTTGTTTCGAGCCTGGAAAGCCATAATTGTCGATGAAACGCAGCGGACGTCCGATCATTGGCACAGACGATAAACACCCCAAACTCGTCGAAGATTTGATTTAAAATGACCGGCGAATCACTCAAAAGCGAACCATACACCATACTGAAATATCCAAGGAACGTGTCGGCTTCATTTTTGAGAAATTGACAACGCTCGTCCACGTACCTCGCGCGCAACTGGAGAGGCTCTGCGAATCCTGAAATTTGAACCAATTCCACACCCTCCTTATTCCCCCGATCTTGCGCCTTACGATTTTTATTTGTGTCTTCAACTCAAGATACACCTCAAGGGTAACCATAACACCTCGGAAGATAAGCTGAAGGCATCTATCAAGTCCTGGATTCGAGAAAAGTCGAAAGAGTTTTTCAGTGACGGAATGACAAACTTGTTACTTGTTGGGAGAAATGTGTTAGTCTTCCCAGGGACTATGTTGAAAAATAAATATATGATTTTAAAACTTAAGAATTGTACTTTAACGCTCTATTTGCCCGATCTTGCTATTTACTTTTGTAAGCGCTCTATGAGCATGTGTGCATTACTTTTCAGCCTACCCTCGTAGCATTACGCCTGAAATCTATAAACGCAGCATCTTGAAGACAGCTTGAGATGAAGGTCTCATTATCTCAGATAAGAGATAATGGGACCTGCATTTATTTCGTATTTCCCAGCATTATTTCCATTTGTTCCTGGTATATTGCGAAAACTTTCTGCATTAACTTCTACTGATTCGAAATTGATTCCGATATACATGTGTATATAGCATTATAAAGGTAGCATCTCCCACCCCAAGAATCATCCGCGGAAGACTCACTTATGAGCTATTTTCATTTACATATTGACCCCCATCGCGAGGCTTCATAAGGGAAGACTCCTTTCAAGGAGAACACTAGGGACGCACAACTTCTTCGTTCTATAGAATCATAATCAAAATCTTCTCCGCACTCCCTCGGTACTGAGTCACTCCCACTAACCTCTGGGAAAATGGTGATTTCTTCTCCCGCCTATTCCCGGGATAGGAAGGGATGAAGAGGGGGGCACGAAGAGACGTAGCGAATCATGGGAAGAGGGAGTGAGGAGGACGGAGTTGGGTGGTGTTGCCTCCTCGCAGCAATGGATTATGGGAAAGAAGACGTGAGAAGAAGGCGCTCATCGCAATTTCCAGCCGAAACGACGCACTGCACCCCACCCTGACGGCGCGCATACCTTGCGTCACCCCGAGACACGTGAACGAGAAAAGAGTGAGAACGGAGAAATAGCAGTGGATTAGAGACGGCCAGCGAATGCGCCCAAGGTACCCACATAAGTACGTACACACGCGCACGTCTCATCTTTCCCACGGGCGCCGTCCCGCGTCGCGCCCTCCTCATAATACACTCGGTCATATAGGCAACGCACGCGCTCATAACATGCGTCAAATGCCCCTCCTCCGGGACCGGCGCCGGCGGGGGGGAGCGGGTGAAATACTCGTTGTCGGGTGAACGCCGGTTTCCTTCCCACTCGCCTCCTCTTCTCTCCCTTCCCTCCTCCTCTGGGTTGCTGACCCTTCCGATACCTCCACAGTGATGTCACCCCGCGCCCCGTTCACAGGGCGTCAGGGCGCGCTGGAGAGAGGTCAAGGAGAATCGGATGTGCTGGTCGCGGTCCCACCAAATTGCCCGTCTTTCGAGGGCGGAAATTTCGAAATGAGGTGGCGGTACCGGATTCACTGCTTTTGTGCCCCGCACACGAAGTGCTAGCCCCTGCGGTTCCATCTATAATCAATGACCCGCCAGTGTGAATTTGCGACTGAAATCTTCCTATTACTCCAGATATTGACCGGTAACTTATTAGCTATTTGTTGAAAGGACATGTGCAAAATGGAAGAGAACTTAAAGAATGTGCGGATTTAGGTAAGTCAGTGGGGTTAGGGGCAAGATACTCACTCGTATACAGCTTGGAGTACTGCGTGAAGGAAGGCGTAGAAGCAGCGAGCGGTATCAGCTTAGTCAACGTACCACTAGCAAGAGGGCGAAAGCCCAACTGCCTTCCTAATGGTATGTTCCTGGCTTGGTGTGCAAGGAAGGAAGGAGCCCACTAGCGCACAAGCCCTCTGACGGCAATATTAGTACATCAAGCGAAGTTTACTCTGGTAAAGTTGGACTATGAGTTATGAAGGGACTTTTAAATTTGCGATGAAGGCCGCAAGGAACAGTGGCCTTCCAAATTATTATTTGACCGGACAGAAAAAATATATGATTCTACTTGCATAAGTCGCAAGCATATTGTCTTGATTCTCATTAATAAAAGGAATGCTCTGAAGATGATATTATCACTTGAAAAATGAAGGTTTTGGTAATCTACTTTTTGAAACTATTCACACACACACACACACACACACATATATATATATATATATATATATATATATATATAAATATATATATATATATATATATATATATATATATATATATATAGATGATTTCTTCGAAGTAACACGGGAGTGTTGAATAAAAAAAAAAGTCAGGTGAGTCATATCTTATCTTCCGAAGAAGACGGAGCTCAAGTCCATCGAAATTATCAAGATATTATTGTGAGTGTTCTTTTTATGTGTTCTCGTGCTGTGTGTTACTGTCTAAGTTATATATATATATATATATATATATATATATATATATATATATATATAGTCACTTTCTTGGAAAACCCACGAACGTGCACAATAATGTAAATTCACTAAATAGTCATAGCAAACACAGAAACTAAAACATATAAAAGAGGGACGCACTAGTTCTCGAATTTTCGGTGGTTTAACCACCTTTCTCAACAGAACTGTTCCTAATTCCTCTTGAGAAAGGTGGTTGCACCGCCGAAAATTCGAGAACTAGTGAGTCCCTCTTTTATATGTTTTAGTTTCTGTGTTTGCTATGACTATTTAGTGAATTTACATTATATATATATACATATATATATATATATAATAAGTAAAACCAAATATACTTAACACCAATTTTGATAAACATCTCAGGAGCAGGCAGAATTATTCTATCCTACCCAACGCGAGTATTTTCTAAACCTACGCAGTTTTTCAGGGGATATATTAAAAGAAAAATGAAACACAGAATAATGTACAGACGCAAATATAAAAAAAATAAATACTAAAATGCCATTAGTATAATTTCACTTTTTCAGTAATCTAGAGGTTTATCAGACACTGTTAAAGGAAAATACGCATCTGTGAATGGGATTCATTATAGCAATGATATATTTGAGGCTATTTTTGTTACTCAACAATTTAAAGTTAAAGCCCTATTTTAAGTTATGAGGTGAGCTTGCTGAGTTTTATGTTTCTACTAATGACGAATAATTTTAGGAAGGAATTCAAACAAAAGCCAAAGGAAATCTTCTTAATGGCTTCTGAATATTACACTTTACGGCTATTTCTTTCTCAGACAATTTCCAGTAGAATATCAAGATATTAAAAAAGAAAAAAATTGCTATGTAAGCAAAATGTTT
Source organism: Hetaerina titia (assembly GCA_037158775.1). Lineage (NCBI taxonomy): Eukaryota > Metazoa > Arthropoda > Insecta > Odonata > Calopterygidae > Hetaerina > Hetaerina titia. The sequence goes on along the minus strand of CM073769.1, from coordinate 62,962,317 downwards.
AAATTACCTTAAGGAAATGATTAAATGCCTATAACCAGCTTCCCTTGACAGCGTTAAATAATGAATTGAGATGAATTAATCATAACTAGAATAATCGAAAGGGCAATATGAAAAGTAATAACAAAAGTATTTAAGTTAAATTATTTATTTATATAAATGTAGTGTTATGCGTACAAAAGACATATTAATCTTTATGCGAATGTATCAAGACTTTGATTTACAAGCAGATATCATTCCGATTAAATTATGTTTTGAATTTTTTATAAAATCAACAATAGTAGTAAAAATTATCCCGGGTTTCTCTTTGATATAATAGTTCTTTAGAGACTGCACACAATTTGGCAAAGTAGCACACATATAAGAATTTTTAAGCGTTTTTCATTCATCCAATTTCCATGGATTTCAAATTAAACGTCTCTCTCTCTCTGTACTCTGAATATAACTTGCTAAAATAGAAAAATTTTTAATCAGAAATTTCCATATAATTACAATGACTATTTTATTATATTCGTCTTTGATTGATGACATTTTGAAAAGGCTCGCGGAAGAAGACGACCAAACGATTCGCAACACATCATCATTCTGCAATCCTTCCCACGAAGTCTGTAGATCCCGTCTTCTCCATTGATCGGCCAAGCGAAAGATCTTCAATCTCCGATAGCCCATTCGTCTTGTTGAACGGCCCATGAGTCCGCGGACCGGCGGCGGCTCACCACAGATAACAGGGAGCTAGCCGCGAATAAGCGCATGCACCCATAACACCATTGATTGCAAAGTAAAAGTGTACCTTTTGAGGAACAATGGAGGATCGTAGTCGCTCCATCGAATGCTAATGGAACTGGAATTTAAACAAACATTCAAAAGATGGGCAGGGGGGCATATTCCATTACCTTACTTTCACTTCCCCAAAATCTGACTGCGTGCACATATTGTGGACATTTACACGCTCACGTGGAGTTAAGTGGACCCGCGCTATAGGTATCACACACACACACACGTACACACATACACCGTACCCTGACCTTTCATTGATCGAATCGGGAAATGGTACCTCAGTAAGTACTAAATTGATCGAAAAATATACACTAGGGACGTTTTGGTGTGGTGTTGTTCAAAAAATAAAAAAAAATATATTTTTATAGGTGAAGTTTTGGGGGGTTGGAGGGGAGGGGGGGTGGGTCCTTCGATTTCCGGAGGGGAACTCTGTAGTGTGGTGATAGGATATTAAAAAAATCGGAAATAAATTCATGAGCCATCCAGTCGTCTTCCAACAAAAAGGTTCAAAAAAGTTATCGGTCCACTCAAGGGAGGAGTCTGTGGTAGAACTTCTTGCTGCCGTTGATGACGTAGAAGCCGTGGGGTTTGCCGTTGCCCTGGAAGAAAGATTTCTGGACCGCGGTGTGCTGGTCCCTCGTTCCCGCGGACCCGGCGGTCTCCCCCTTCGTTCCCTTCCGGGAGTAGTAGGAGGTCACGGGGAAGGCCGTCGCCGACTGCGAGGACAGTGGCTTCCGGTGGTACGGTTTCCGATGGTGGCCACCGGAGACCCTGGGCCTCTGGGGTGGCACGGCCATGGGATGAACCCTTCCCCTCACCGTCTTCACCACGTGGAATACGTCGCTCTCGATATAGGGGAACTCGGTAGTGGAGGAGGCGGGCTGTGGCGACGTCTCCGTCGGCTGGCTGCCCTCCAAGTGCGTTTTGTGCGCGGTTGACTGCGTCGCTCCAGACTTGGTCCCGTATACCTTCTTCCAGCCCCGCTTACCCTCCTCCTCGCCCCTCAGCACCGGGAGGTTCCAGTGGTACACAGGCCCAGGTTTCCCGTTGGTGCGGAAACTCAGGGGCAGCCGCCGGACGGCGTGGTGGCGATGCTGGGAGTGGTGGGTGGTGGCGGAGGTGTCGTGGTCGAAGGGTTGGGAGGGAGCTGGAAGTGGTCGGATATTGATGACGGTTGAGCGGCTCTCGAGGGGGGCGTCGCCGGCCCTCGCCGAAGCGGCAGCGGACTCCGCCTCGTGTCGGTGGTGTTTGCGATTGCTCGCACCGTACCTCACGGCTGTCTCTTCCTCGGCGTCGGGGTGGCCGTGGAGGAAGGGGGAGTAGTACTGGTGAATTGGGGGCAAACGGACGTAGTACATATCCGACTCGCCCTCCTCGCTACTCCTCCTCTTTCCACCGCCGCCCTTCTTCACTTTCACGGGGATGCGAGGGTACTCGGAGTGTTCCTCCCCGACTGCGTCGCTCGCCGAGTCCCTCCACGACTCCGCGGTGTACGCGGCGCCCATGCGAGCCTCCTCCCCCTCCCAGCGAGCTAGCCCGAATTTGGTGAGGAGAGCGTGATTGGGGGACCTCTTCTTGCCAGAAGTCTTCCTCTGCTTGAGGCTCTTCCGACCCTGCGCCAGGGGGGGCGGGTGGGAGGCCTGGGGTGGAGCGGCTGGCGACGCCAGTTCAGAGGATGTCACTGGGGAGCTCGACGGCGATTCCTCAGGGTGAGTTGGGATCGGAGTTGGCACCGCCATTGGCGCCAAGGCCTTTCCTGGGGATTCCTTCCGCAGGGAGGCTGCGTCGGCGGTCGTTAATACGGCGGCGAACAGGATGAGAGGAATAGCCATCCTTGGGAACCTTGAGGAAGAAAACAAAACACATGTAAGTGATGTTTCTGTGAAAGGGCGTCCACAGTTAATTTTACTCTAGCAAACTTGATACAACAGAGGCAATGTTACAGTTTTTGATGATAGTTTAGAATACTTGAGGTATTTGGAATTATGCAAGAGCTTATTATGCCTTTCCATGAGCCGTGAGGAATGTTTTCTGATATTTTAACGAAAAGAGTCACAGTAATCAACTCCAAGATTCGTTTTATGGTTGAAGGTAGAGCTCACCTGATATAAAACCCAACGATATATAGTATGAAATTTACACACCAGGGTGAAGAGATTGGTTAAAATCCCTGTTCCGCCTGTGCTTTCCCAGAATGATCTGATACTCGAAAAAGTGCACAGTACGAATGAAGCTGACTACACATAAAACTGACTCCCAGAATCGAAATCTGGTCCTCCGGTCTGTCTGGACTACACTTGACTATCAGAACGTACTATTTAGATAAAAACACAAAAAAAGTATGGAAAAACTGTAGTGTTTTCATATAAAAATCGTACACTTATATTTTCAAAAACCGTCTCAGGTTTTTTTGGAAATTAGAAAATTGCATCAGCCATGAAAAAATAAGCAGTAGAAGGTTTTTAAGTGAACATTTGGAGTTATTACATATTTTTCTCGATTTGATGGTATAACACGTCTCCATTTACCTCAGTCGAGAAATAAATGCTAGAGATAGAGAGAATTAAAATTTAAAGAAATATACTAGGACTGTAATAGTTGAAAAATGTAACATAAACACTTGTAGGGATATGTGGAAAACACTTAGTGGAAAATTTTCAAGTTTAATTAAAAGTTTCACGAAAATGTGAGCAGATGAGCCCCCTTGCTCACGAAGGTTGTCTCTGGAGACGGATATGGGAGGCCGTCCCTCTTAGGTCTGTTGGCTCCTTGAGGTCTGTTGTAGAACCTAAGGAATTTACAACGGTCTCCCTTAGGACGGGGGGTATGAAAATATAATGTAACGTCTTTGTGATTTTGGACAGAATTGTTCCCGCTGGACATATTTAGCATTTGCCGCAAGTAAACCTGCGCATTTTAAATGCACTCGTACATCTGTTTTAGATTCCGTTAGGTAATGAACCTATCAGATCTCATGGTATCCCAATCCAGATTTTTTACTAAAATCATTATACATATGTTGTATGACTTAAGTGAAGGCGCGAGCATTGTGGGCAGTTTTATCCTAACTTCGTGTTTTTTCAGAATTTCAACAGACGATTATTCCATTTGAGAGGAAGGAGAAAAGGAAAGAGAATAAAACAAAATATTTTCCAAAATATCCTTCTCTGATAAAGGCTATGGGATCCTCAGCGAGTTGGCAATTAGTTATAAGTTCACTTTGAAAAGGCATAAATACTTGAAGTTATTCGATAGATTTACGACTAATGAGTACATTTTTTAATTTCAGTGTTTTAATAAGAATGAATGCAATTCACGACACATCGATATCATGATAAAATAGATGTTTCACACTATTTTACACTGAAGTAATTAAATCCTTCATTCCAACCCTTAGCTCCTTTATAGGTTATGACTCAACACACCATTCGGTTTTGTGTGCATTTCAGTACATGTTAATAGATTTTGAACACTCTGTAATATAATGTGTCGAATCGCAAAACAAAAAATTAAATACCAATAAACTGATATTAATTGATAATGAACAATTACAGATGTTAATGCCTTCTGTTTTTTATTTGCATGTGCTTATTATTTTTTTTGACTACCTTATGAAAATCTTGAAAAATATATATGAAGAAATATTCTCAGAAAAATATACATGTGATAATAGCAGCATAGTTAAGTTTTTAATTAGAAGGGAGTTGGTTACGATCATTGCTTTAAATCTAAAAGGCTTTTTTTTCGTCCACTACTCAACAAATATACACAGGAGCGACGCCGTATGAACTACGCTTCTCTATGTTGTATGAGATGATACGTGGTTGGACCCTTTCGGCTCACTTATGTGTTGTATTTATTAGTGAGGGTCCCCGGGGGCCTCGACACACATTAGGGAGGATCATTAAGGGGAAGCGACTCTTCCAGCCTCACTCTTCATCCGTCAGGCGCCCCACCCACTGACCTCAAACATCCCTCAAGCGTCGTCTCTGCCCAGGCATTTGTTTGCCTTAGGTGTTGGCTTCGACCTCGGATGTTGATGCGAAGAAGAGTAGCGGGGAAATGAATGGTTCCTTGGATGCACAGCAAAACCAATCCCATTCTTCACAATGATACCGTTAATTTGCGCCTACCAACCGAGATGGAAGTCGGAAAAAAATTATATATACAGGTAGAAATGAACTTAATCCAGCCCAAGGTGCAAAAATAATCTGGTAAAAAAAAACTAACCCTCAACGAACCGCCCTCTTTCGTTTTAATTACTATTCTAATTTCGGTTTTGTGCACGCTCGAGGGATTTACTTCCGCGTGTCAAACCATGCGAAACGCCAAGAGGTCGAATTTTCATGCTGCCGTGATTTCCCACCTGCTTCAAGCGAGCGACGCAGCGCCAAGACCCTTATACAACTTCATTACGAAGTAATTGAGGAAGTGAAACTTTCAATCTAAAAATTATTTATTTCGCTTAATTCCACAGATAAGAACTGCAATGTGCGAGGCGCCCTTGGGTTTGCATGGTATGGAAGCAACAATGAAACAAGTGAGAGACAGGAGAGCTTAAGCCATCCATGCTTATGAAGTTACGGATTGCGTTCGACATTAGCAGTGATTTCCAGGCATGAGATTTGTTATCCACGATACTCTGCTTTATATTATCTAATGTTGGAACTTTCCCAGAGAAATTAAATAGATTAGTGCTCTAGAATGTTGATTTGGAGTAAGTTCATAAAAATTCAATCATTTCCCGTACTTATACGATTTTTTTAATGCATCTGCTTATTTGATTCGTATGTTTTAAATTAAGTCTGCGGTTAATTATCCATTTCAGGAAAAATGAGTGAAGGAATTTACTCAGATAAAAATTTCATATATTATGGTGATATTTTTTCGCCCGAAATATGTCATTAGATATCTTCCGTGTACATATACGCCGAAAAGGCGTTATGTAATATTTTTAGCATTTAAAATTGATTGAAAAATTCAATTAAATCTAGACACATTATAGGATAGAAAGTGTTTCTTGGTAAAAAGACATTTCGTGGAAGAGATTTTCACTAAAAACTCCATTAGGAAGGCAGAAACACTTCATTTTTTTATTATAATTTAGCATCTGGAATGTACCCTAGCGGGATGAAGAACAGTTTTAAGTGAAAAATTACTCATCTGCGATCGTTTATTAAGGCTATTATTCTCACTACAATTATATAATGCTTCACCGCCTCAATGGCCAAGCACCCAATAAATTTAAGGAAACTCAGGCTAAAAACCGCTGCTCACGCAATTAAAACATTAAAGATTTGTTGATGAAAGAGACGGAAAATCGTGAAATGTAACGGTACAAGGAGACTTGAAATTTTAGTCACGCTACTCGTTGTCTTACGTGAGCATCCTCGAGAATACAAATCTCCACAAAAGATCTAAATGAATAAAGGTTCCAGGAAGAATTAGTCTGTTTGTTTTCGTGCCAAGGATTGTTCAAACGGTCCTCCGCTTTCGTTTTTAAAAATGTACGAAGCATGATTCGGACGCAGAGAGGAATATATATCAATTGGAGATAATACAAAGACAACAGTGTTAATTTAATCTCTTCCAACAACACGGCATTTCATAATTCAAATAAAACAAATTAAAAGCATTTGTTAAAGATTAAATAAAGATTCTTTAGAATGCAAATGGTGGGAGTAACAGAACACTACGAAAACAATTATTATAGTTTTGAATTTCCGTCATCAAACACATGTTGAATTGGCCATTGGTTGAAAGAGTCACAACGTATTACCTCTCTCAAATGGAAGATAACCCGTTCACAAATCAGGAGTGGACACCAGACCCCCGTTTAGGCTCCTTGCATTCGACCACTACGTGGTTTGGTCTTACCTTCTTCGTCGTATCTTCAATTCGCCCCGGATGCGAATGCGGTAAAATTGCACTTTTATTATTGTTTAAGTTGACTTCACAAGTATCAGACGCACTCGTATCTCGTGGTAAAATTGTTTTCTTGGTTGGCGCGAATTTTACATTAATACAGGTATTATATTTAACTCCGCAACGTCTGAGCAGAAAGTATACGATCCCTGAAATGAACTACTAAGAAATGTTTGAACCATGTATAATACTTGAAACTCTTCACTAAAATTACGAGATTACTGTCAACTAGTTTCTAAAATGCACCTTTTCCTTATTTTTAAAGTCATTTTTTAAGCCCTCGTAGCCTGGAACTTCATAACAAGCGAATTACATTACGAGAAGCTAATTAACCAATTCACCTCCGAACACACAGTCGCCTAACACGTTTGACTAATTGCATCTCTTCTGCTATTCAGTGGAACGTCCTTTTCATCTTTTCACTTATAAATATCGGACGGCATAGTATGGTAATAGCTACTACCGCCACGGGTTTACTGCTGGGCCATTGACTTCCAGATGTATTGCTAAATTTTAACATAAATATATAGGTGCATCGGCAGAGGCGGAGGACAAAATAATATTCAGTGGCCTTAATGGTCTTGACATTTAGCGTTTATAGCTCTTTTTTAATCTTCACCTATTAACCACGCATCCTACGCCATTTCAGGTAATATTGATGGGTATTTATCGGTTATTATATGACTGGAGGGAGAACAAAATATTCTATGAATGCTATTTTTTTCCGACTCGTTCACCGATAAAGTTAGAACGATGCAGTTGCGCTTACATTCGGTAAGCCGTATAACCCGCCGTGAGAAATTACCCGAAGCGGCCTCACATGAAGGCGGCAGATGTTGTTGTTCATTTGATGCTGTGCGCGGTGATCAAGGAACCTAATTATTATGCTGCGAAGCTGAATTTTATAAAATGAAATGATGGTAGCATCTGTGCAAAGAGGAGGGAAATGCGCTATTTAGCGTCAAGTGATTAAACTTTTATGACGAAAATGAAAGGGATTAAAAGGAACACCAAGGGTACCATGGTACCAAGAACACAATGGCAGAAATTAAAGGGAACATTTTTTAAAAATATGCAAGGAATAAATATTTAAATAAAATTTATACATTTAAACGTAATTTTCATCGATATTCATGAGTGCTGAACTGACTTCAGCACTGGCCTAGCTTCAAGTTTACTTGTCAACCTGGACGCGTTGGGGTAAAAATCAAAATTCGCAACTCGGCATTCAAGAAGGCACAACCGACGCGACCGTGAGAATGCAACAAAAATGGACAAAATTTAACTTGAGATTTTTACCCTCCCGCTTTCCTTCTAACTCGCTCTAATGGCTACGAAATTTACGTCTATAAACCACACTGAATGATAACACAGATGGATGCGCGAATGGTCGAGTTCACGCAGAATGCAGGATTCTCAACGGCACGGGGATAAAAACCCCAAGCACCCCCAAATTTACTTCACGCTCATAAAAAAATATCATAGGAAATACCTGGATAAGACCGTGAGTTTAATGACAAAGGAGAACGCAATGGGAAGGGTATAAGAAGCAAAGTATTACTCCAAAATTTCTGCAGCCAGACTGACAATATGGATTCGGGGATGAAACAAGGTGTGCGAGGAACGGGGTGGGAAGGCAACGGTGGAAGAGTACGAATGGGCATAGTGACATGACAATGGGGGTCAGGGGTTGAGTGGGGAAAGGGGGGTTGAGAGAAAGCCCAGCTGGCGGAATGGTCTCGGCGGGTGAGTGCGGGCGGATGATATAAGGAACTTTGTGAGGGAGAGATAGCGAGAATTGCGTATGGAAATTAGGGAGTGGATTATGGACAAGGAGCGTTAGAGAGAGGGTGTTAGGACCAGACAAGGCAAAGAGATAAAGACGAGGTAAATATGCAGAGGAAAAGCACTCACGCGGCCTTCAGTAAAAGGAATGAATCTGGGAGGGCATTAAAAAAATTGCTCAGGGGTTTGGAAATACTTAATTCACACGAGTTTTGCGGGTGGGAAAGGTGGGGAAATATGAGATAACGCATCTTCTTTTCAGGGAGGGTACCAGTAGTCACGGGAAAATAATATTAAATAGCTTCTCTGAAAGGAACAAAATAATACATTTTGCTGCTCCCTTATGAAATTTACCTCATACATAGAATAACTATGGTATGAAGATATGAGAGTTAATGCTGATAGCTATGAGTTCGATATTAATTAAGTTTGATTTTTAAATGATGGTTTTACGTCTTTAGTAAATTTATGCATACGAGTACATTTTATGCGAGTTATAATTTATAGGTATAGAATAATTCAGCTGTGGGCTTCACGGAAATCGCGGTTAGTTCAACACTTCAAGTCCCCTGCGGATTGTCTGTTGAGCAAACCATGGCGACCATTAATGCCAAAACTTAAGTGAACATCTTATAGAACCCCAACAAAAATTAAGAAAGGAATACAAAATACAATTTAAATATTTCCTGTTGAGCTGAGAATTCACTCGACGAAAATATCTGATTCATAAAACAATCACTCTTGAATTTAACATTCAAATCATCATTCCATTTCCACTTAATTTTTCTTCCGAATTACTGTTTTTATTCTCTATTAGTCGTACTGTAAAATTTAAATATTTATGCAAAAATATTTTAGTAATTTCAAGAAGCACAAAGGTATTGTACTCATTTTAAGTTTCAACTGGTTGAAAATGTACGAGCCTCGTATTATGAGTTCCCTAAAAGTACTGAAAAATATTGTAACCCCATGAGTAGTTTAACCTCAGACAGACGATATATTCAGAGAAAATTTCCTGCATAGGCATTTTATAGCTTTCATTTAACTGTGAAACAAGTCCATAAGCCTAGGGAAAATAAAGCTGTGATTACTACCCTTAACTGTGCGAAATAAATTATAAAGAAAAGTTCGATAGAAGTTCAAGATGAATGAGATCCAATTTTTATTTCAACGTTCTATTTTGCTGCAATTGGGTAAATTTCTGTGGTTCTCTCAGTATTAGTAATCCAATACGTATACTACTTAACCATATCAATTGCCGCGGTATCAACCTTGCATGGGAAAATAAATTGCCATTATGCGTTCATTTCAATTCTGGTTGAGTGGATTAAAAATAAACTCCTGGTGCGTTAAATGAAGATTAATCCCAATAGAATTAAATAAATGAGTTCCTAAGAATTAAATTAAAGGAAGGCTAGGAAAAAGTTTAAAATTGTGTAGCAACGGAGAAAAGTTAAGAGGAGTTGGAACAACACACACAGTAAAACATTATCCAAGAGGAATAAGAACTAATTTGTGTTAATAGGATAACTATCAATGGGAGAATTATAGGGAAATTGCGCCACACCTTTCTAAAAGAGGAAGGAAACGATGACGTATGCGGGTGAGTAAAGACTTAAGCGTGTGCTATACACGTACGTGTGCGTGTACTTATACGTACGCATGAGAGAAAGAATCAGTAAAGACTTAAATAACATGCGTAGCTCCATATGACCCCGTAACCTGCTCTTTTAGGTGAAATGATGAATTTAGTTTATAAGTTTTCGCTACGTGGGCATGAATGGGGAAGAGTAAAATAAATCGGATAGAGAGGAAGGCAAATGGCAGAGTCATACGCGTGGTGGGGGAAGAGAGGAAGTTGCCACAAGCAATTCGAAATGGAATACGAAACTAGAAAGGCGGGATTGAAATATATCAAGATGTTGAATACCGTAACATTAAGGAGAATTCTAAGTTAGTGTGGAGTGGAAATTAAGAGACTGTTTTTGGCCTTAAAGAAGGCTGATCTGAAGTACAAAAAATGTAGACAAAAATAATGAGGTCATGAAGGAATTTATGTACGAGGAAGTCTACTCTGATTTACTGGGAAAAGTTTGGAATTCTCATTGGAAGAATTTTTCCTTCGCAAGTAACTCACCATATTTCCAGAGTACGCACGAATGAACGTTTGAAGTAAAAGACCCTTTATACGTAGAGTCGTGGAAAAAAAAAGTGAATTCGCTTCCGATCATGATCACAAAAAATTCAAACGACACACAATGAAATTATTCATATTCCTTTAGTTTACTCCGTCTTCGCGTCAAATCACTTAATTCCAGCAATGGCTTGACTTATATTTCCTCGTTCTCAGGAATTTCAAGCGTTGGCAGAAAGGCTGATTGTCATACCAGGGAAATTGGGGAGGTTGATAGTGACGCGAAATTAGGGACGGTTGAGAAGAATATTTTTTCTCCTCCATTACTGAACGTCATGTCCCCCGGTGGAGGCACAATCACACCCAAGACGCATTTCAAGCGTGCATACCGCGGCCTCATCCGGGGGAGCAATTTATTACTGGAGAACACGGGAGAATAATCGATCACTCCGCGGGTCCGAATCAGAATCGCATAGTCATTTCTTTTTTTTTCCCTCACCGCGAGCCCGCCGAGGGGGTTCCATGCCTCCCGCATCGGTACTAGTAGCCCGGGTGGGGAGAGGGCGGACCAAGGCCCGTCACGTGCGCACCGAAAACGAGAAAAAAAGAAGACACCGCCTCTCCATACATGGAACAAAAGGTTCTACTTCCCAACCGATCCTCGTAGAAGAGCAGGATTCGCAAGCGGCGAAGGCAGGTCGGGTGCGCTCGATCCAAGGAGCAACACTCTTCCTAGCGCAGTTCGTCGGTCTCCCTCGGTCCACCTCCGTCCACCTTTCCACCGTCCAAGACCTCCCTCCATCCTTTTTCCCACCCGACCTGCACCGCCCCGCCGTCATCAATTACTTTTTATGACGCTCATTTGGCGTGCTCCTTCCGACGCGACTCGCACCATTGCGACGGTTGCTCGACATTAATAACACGAGCTTTGGGGCAATTTCCGATTCATTTTTTCACCCAAACCCACACCCATCATCCTTGCACCCTATCCTCCAACCTTTCTCCTGCCTCCCTGCCCCGTTCCCTCATCTCAAACCTCAACGCCCCCCCCCCCTTACCTACATCCGACCTCCCACCCTCGACGGCACAATCAAAACTCGGGGTGTTTGGGCAAGCGATTCGCAGTTTTAGTCATCATTACGCTACCGAAATTGGCGAGTGGAACGCTGTGGTTTGCGGGCGTCGATTTGGGGGATGGGCGGAGAAAGAGAGGCGAGATGGGAAAATATGAGGAGGGAGTGAGTGATTTCGGGTGGAGTGGATATTTAGGAGGCGGCCGACTTTACGGTAATCGCGTCGGAAGAGGTGCACGGGTGAGATTTGGTGGTCCTTCCGTGTGTGAGAAGGGCGCCGCCCGGGGATTAGACTTCGTTGTTTGGAGGAATGGTCCGAGGGCGATGCACGGAACGGATCGGGTATGCGAACAGGAAGAAGACTAAACTACACAGCTTCGGAATTGTTCGGAGATTTTATAGATGACGGTGCGAATGAACCATTTTTAAAGAAAGACAATTATAAAAATGGTGCAACGGGGATGAATGAATGCTAGTCAGCGCCTCGAGAGAGCAATTATAGAAAAAAAAGAAACAGAATTCGAGCTATGATTTCCATTATCATACGAGGATGAGTGCGAAACAGTTTATGATTTGAGACAAACGCAAATTAAGTTGATGAAGCCGGTTTTGAAGTTCGCTAGGAACGACGGTAGTAGTCAGTTATTAACATGATTTCCCATAATCTTCATCGAGTTCATCTTGTAAAAAAAGTATCCTAAATTTAAAATGCAACAATTTAAAACTGTGAAAATCGTTCACCAAGATGGTTCCGTTAAAGGTTATAGTCGCCGCATCTCCCGCAGTTGTTTGAATATATCAAATTTGCTGCAACTTAAACCGTTAATCTTGAGAAAATAATAAAATTGAGCTTCCTGGGTGAATCAGAATTGTAACTCTTGGGTGGGGATTGGTATCCATTTACCCACGTAGGAAGGCTAAATATTCGGAAGACGAGTCAAAACACTTTCTTGGGGAGTGGAACTCGAAGCATTGAAAGATCAAGATTATGGATCTCCATTCATAGAAGTGTATTCGTGCACATTAAAACGGCCATAGAAACTGTGAAAGGTAATGAACCCAATTTTGAGAGCCGTTTTGCCCGAAAATTGCTTTTAACTATGGAGTCCAGATATTAAGACAGCGTTTTGGTGCACAACGTGCCATTTTCATTTTGAATCACATTAAAAGCGATCGGAAGTTACTCGGAAGACACCTTTACTTCGAGAACCATAGGTCGAATCTTTTGTGGATGATAACGGTTTCCACAAAATAGATAAGCATAACACTTTTCAAACGCAGATTTATAGCATCGTGACTTCAGAAAAAACTTTAGTAGCTAATATGCAACTCCATTATAACGGAAATGAACCATTATATATTATGCTTTTGAGCCATGGAAACGAAGGAGAGAACGAGCGATAAATACCTTTTGATGTTGAGGTAACTGCGGCATCAATGATTTTCTTCGCTTTACTGAAGTGGTGAAACCCTATCGTGGATGATTGAGGGCATCCACTCGATCAAATCTTTCCGTTAAGTGACTAAACATGAATTGAGAACAGAAGCTTTGGTGATGTAAACACGATGTTTTGAACTCCACGTCGTGGAGTTCGATGAAACTCCAAATAGAAGCTCTAAGCAAAGCGATGGTGTTAATTGGGGCTTAGGAAAACGGCCTTACGGGTAACTGGAGATCAAACGCTGATCTCACGAATACGGATACTATCGGTTAGCTGGGTTTAATTCAGACAGAACTTGCCGATTGGGCGGAAAATCGATCATATCACTAGTAATCGGCTTCGACCGGATGTATGAAGCATTTGATGGCCGATAATTACACGCTACAATACGGAGATATTAATATAGAGGAATGCTGAAAGGGTGTTCTGCAATTCATGCAATTACAACAATGAGAATTGAAGCCCCTGGTCTTCATTTTAAATTTAGCACAAGATAATTTCATAGTGACTTCAGAACAAACTAATCGTCTGTAAATTACCCATCGTCTACAATAATATTAAGATTTAACAAATTTTAGCGAATCCTAAAATTTCATCACACTTTATTTCAACTCTTCTCGCTGAGGTATTTATTAATCGGTAATTATTTCGTCCTTATCGCTTTTTGATATTTTTTCATTCCATTCCATTTTCTTTATTCAACTCCTTTTCTTTATAACCATTCCAAACTCTCTACATCACAGTGCAAGGAAAAGACGATAGCGAAGGAGTTGGCAGAAGATAGAGAGGGTTGGAATTCTAATGTGAGAAGCCCTGTCCCTATTTCAGAAAACATTCCACATTACGATAATGACACTGCGCTGGCAATAAAAATACACACAGGGTGCACTGAAATAATATCTGTTAAAATTTTTCATCAATTCATATGCATATAATCTACTGATTGCATTGAGGATATGCCTTTAATTGATGGCCGCTAAACGGCGGAGGATAATTTCTTTCTGGAAATGTATTCCATTACATCCATCAGAGGCATTAAGCATGATTTTTCCCAGTGAAAAATGTTACAGCCTTCCACGGAAATAATTGGCAACTACCTGAAGAAAAATCACACCGAAGATATATCCTCAAGTCGTGCCAATGATGCATTATTATTTCCGAATAACAGCGTATTGGCTGCTAGAGTCACACCTCTTTTTAAGAAAAAGGATTTGGAATCACACTACGCACCGCATGAGAATCCTCGGGAACAGGGTGATAGGGACTAGACGCAAATAATGAGCGGTATGAGGCTGGAAGAGTTGACCCGGACAACCCATTCCCCAAAAATCCCGACGATCTCTGCCCGTAGAGGAGCAAGTAATTACGGTGATCAGCGGAGAGGAAGGAAAACCGCGCGCAGCTGGAGTCCCTTCAGCTCGGACGGAGGATTGGGGGGAAGCGCAACACAAAAGAGGGACGGACTGCCTCTTCCTCACCCTCGAGGAGGCGCGCGGCACTAGGGGTCCCTTACACGGGCAAAGAGTCTCCCCCCAGGAGGTTGGCCCAACCAGGCATTCGCACTGAAAACACACAATCTCCCCCGCACTCGGCCTCTACCCGCAAATATACCAGCACTCTCCGCTCACGGGAGAGGGCTCGTCGATCCGTGGGGAGCCTAATAAAGATTGCCGCGATTCCAATTGCGCGTCGAGTATCGAAGCGGGTGAACTCACCTTACACGACGGCATTGCTGCGTCCGGAAGAGCAAGAAATGGATTTTGCCGCCTTTGTTGTAACTGTGGACTTCCGACAATTAATTTTTACCGTCGGTGCCCCTGACGAGAGTGTTTGAGGGGTGTGGGGAAGGGGGTCAAACGAAATTGCGCACCGAACCCCGCAAGAGCGTACTCAGGAAATGGAACAAATTAATGGATTGCACTTCACAGCAGGACGTGACTCTCAACACCGTAGCGTGTCTAATTGCTCCGATCTTATGCCCAAAGCCACCCATGGTTCGGGAGCTTCTGAAAGTTCTAATTTATACTGAATACGAATGGCGCACTAAATAAAAACAATTGCCATGAATCTTCCCCATGTATTGGAAACACTTCTTTTAAAACAGGCTACTAATTATTGACGAGAGATACATGGAAGGCATATTTGTATTGGAGCCTTATGTGCTAATTTTCTATTATATTTCGAAATCTAATTAATTACTTTCTAATATAAATAATTATAATTTTTATATATGCTAACCGGGATTTGAAAAGAGGTGACGCTATCAAACCCTGAATATATTTTTACTCACGATCTGTCCTGGGGAAAACACATACGAGAAATATGCGGTCGTGCTAATAAAAAATTGGGATTTGTGAAAAGAGTGCTAGGTAAATGCGACGAAAAGGTGAAAGAACGATGTTTCCTTGCCTTGGTCAGGCCCCACCTAGAGTATGCTGCCAGTATATGGGATCCTCATAACATAAATTTGGTTTCGGAATTAGATCGAGTTCAGCGGAGGGGGGCTAGATTTGTCAAACATTGTTATGACCAACTCAGCAGCGTATCCACTTTGCTAGACAATTTAGGTTGGGATTCTCTTACACAGCGGCGTTTCCAATATAGATTAAACTTATTAAAAACATTTAAAGATGGGCCCTTTTCCGATGACATCAAGGATATAATACGAACCCCAACGTATTACGGTCGAAGGGATCACGAATATAAGACTAGAGAGATAGACTGCAAGACTGACAGGTTTAAAATGTCATTTTTTCCAAGAACGATAAGGGAACAGAATGCTCGTAGTCGAAATTCCCCAGGACTTAGTTCATTACAATAAGTATTAACGTACAGGTTAGGGACTTCGCGAGGATGTGTATACATGTGTGTATGTATGTATGTATATATATATGTATGTGTATATATATATATATATGTATATATTTTTTTTCCTACAGGTTCCCTCCACCTTTCCTCACCTAACTCCCAACCCCCTCAACCCTTACCCTTCCCTCATGGTGCTACACCCCCTGCCACACACCTTTTTGGTGGCTCGCAGGGTACTTATGTAGATGTAGATATATCACGACATGATGAAGTCGTTCACATAAAATTAATCTGAGGTTCATTTGATTTCAATAAGAAGAAATTTCACCAAATGCCGAAGGTTAACGCAAATGTTTTTGGAAAGTACGTGTACATGTTTCATGTTGGATTAAGATGTTTGACGCATGGTTGCCCATGCATATATGTCCACATTGTACACTATTGTGTTTTTCAATGCTAAGTGTTTCATGAATATTTATACTTCCTGTGGCAAATTATCTGTTTAACTTTTATGGAATTTGGTAAAACATGCTAAATTGATGCATACCTATCTTTAGTTGAGAGGCAGAAACTTAGTCAAATTGGAAACAATATGTGCAGGCGTGAGAAGAATATGTGTTACTAGGACTGGAGCGTCTTAATATCGACCACAAAAGTGCGATTGATGTGTATTGTGAGGCAATATTCATAGTAGTTGTAATTATGAAGCAACGGACAACCGATGTCAATTGCGACACGTGTATTCATAGAGGTAAATTGCGTGAAGACAAAAATTTAGTTTCTTGTAGGTTCGACATTTTGGCGTCAAGAAAACTATGAGAAGCCGAAAGAAATAGCGAGCAGAAAGGCTTCGGTTATACAAATGGATACAATATTATCCATTCTGATGATTCGACGGAAGATTTTGTCTTGAGAATAGCTATGCAGGGAGAAAAAGATAAGTTTTTTTATTTTAATTTAATCCTAAATACTTATCACCTATTATTTCAAATTATTGGTTAACATTCGTACTCTTATTCGTTCATTAAAATTTTGCTTTCACCTCTACAAATCATCAGAACGTCAGTCGAAGCCTATGGAGAGGTCAGGCGGTTTGAAGATACAAAAATATATAGCTGCATTTCATTAGAGTAATGAAAATCTAAATACATTAAAATTTTAACTTAATGGTTTACACTAGATTCCACGTTACTGCAACCCGTGAGACGCGTCAACCTCTGTGCTAACTGTTGCTAAAACTCAAAAACTAAGAGAATCTAGATCCGGAGTAGCTCTTCTTGTACGTAGTTTTTTTTTAACAGAAGTGCCTTTATGTGTTTAACCCCACCATCCCCTCTCACTCAAGATAAGAAACCCACTGCGACGAATAAACGGGACGTTGCAACGAATGGATGATACCCTAAAGAGCACAGGAAGCAGGGTCTCTTTAATGGGCTTTTTTGCCAACACTTCGCTAAATGCCTTTGCTCTTCACCAAAATGTGATGTTTTCTACGCTCCTACAAAGTATGGAAGATTGAATGAATTTTTTTCTAAATTCATTATGTTTCCGAATGCTGCTGAGAAGGCTTACATGCATAACGTTAAACATTTCACCCAATTTAACAGAATATAATATTTATTCTATTGCATTCGGAAGGTAAAAGGATTTTAAAAGAATTTCAAAGGAAGGCCTTATACTAGATTTGAATAATGTCAGAATTATTTTCTTCTGGGGACTTCGGCGATGACATCATATCACCAAATCCACTACCCATGCCGATGAAGTGTATTCTGGTGGGCGCGTTAAATACATATCTAAAAATATAAATTCGCAAAAGTTAATATCGTATAACGAAACTTTGCTATTTATGATCATAATGTTGGACTTTTAGCCCTCTCATACATCAGTTAAGCACAAACTGCAAAATAATTTGATTAATAAAAGTATGCAATATGTTATAAAATAATTTTAATATTAATTATTGTTTTATATATTGCATAATATTATTAAAATTATTGTATATTTTAAAATAATAAAGTTTTTCCAATTTCTGTATTATGCATTCCTTTAAAATTATTGATTTAAGCTGTAAAACGTCCGTTTCTTGTTACTCAAGCAAGCGAAAAAATTAGGCACATATACATTAGCAGTCCAAAACCTTGTCGAAGGACAAATCAAAAGATCTTTAAAAGGAAAAAAAAAACAAATTTGGACGTCTGACTAACGCATAATATGTGTCATAATATTTCATAAAATTTAATATTCCGTGTATCATAACATTCTGGTTAGACTATAATAAAATTCTGTATAAAAACTTTCTTTACCACTAAGCATTTTTTATTTTAATTATACCGAATTTCGCGTAGCCGGATTTGGGATATGATTAGTATGAGTTCGTTATCTATTAAGTGTTCGAATATTACGATTTATTCAAACGCATTCATATTTATAGAAATAACAAATGATTGCTAATGTGAAAGCCCCCTAAAAGTTGTAATATTGATACCTATTTTAAGTAATGCACCGTAAGTATCTCGAGTGACTTCTTCCTTGGCCTATATCTTTAAGCAGCGACAGTAAAATCATTCACTTGCATATGAAACTATAACGATGGCTAAATGTTTCATAAAATACATTTAATAGACATACAATTGGTGTAGCTCACTTTTACCTCACATGAATATTGGCGATAAGCCATCAAAACTAGATATGAGAAGACAAAGACGGTCAAATTACATCTGGTATTTCCAATACCGCTGCCTAAAAAATCCGGATTTATATGTGGAAGATATAATTCCAGTGGGATTTAAATTATCGTAGTTTTAATTCATCTTACAACATAAAAATCTCAGTGAGTGAAAATCATTCGTCTTGACCAGGAGTCAAACCCGGATCCCTCGATTTCCGGCCGAGTTATTTAGTCAGTTAAGCTACCGAGGTGTGGTTTTATATTTAATGGATGACTCCGTTAAAAGTTACCGTCGCGGCATCTCCCGCAGTTTCTTGGAAGAAATCCATTCTGATCGTAAAACTTTAAAAATGAAACCAATGAAATTGCGTGAGTACTGGATACGAAAAAACGTTAGGGAAAATTATTCTGCTGCGGGAATTATGAATACCAGCGTTGAATATTATCCAAGTACAATCTCTGAGTGTGAAAAATGGAAACAGAAGACACTCAAAGGGCGAGATGGTTTCAACTTTTTCAATGAAGGCGGACGTTAGAGGAAAGTGAGCATGAAAAACCGCTACTGTATTAGAAAGGCAATATACTAATCTTCAGTAGGACAACAAAACGTGGAAACCGTTTCGAGGAGTTTAATGGCAAAAAAAATAATTTTCCCGTGAGTAAGCCCAAAAGGTGTCTCAGTCATCCTTTGAGCATCTCTTTCGAACAGGATTCATCTCCCTATAAAAAAATAGCAACTAATTAATACATTACTGAATCGATACTTTTGTACTAATTTTAATCATAGATACTGAATTTTATTGACGATGTAGCTCTTTGTCTAGCAGCCAAAAGACTGTACGGCATTTCTGAAGTTATATTGCTCGAAGAATTTTTAATTGAAATATTATAATGTAGTGAACAATGGCAATTAATTAAAACGGCTTAATATAAACAAATAAATTACAAGTATATTGTTAACATGGTGAAGTTTTCTCGGGTCTTCAACCGGGTCATCATGGAACCCCTGACCCGGTTGAAGAGCCGAGAAAACTTCACCAAGCTCATACGCCGGGAAAGCACCAGATCTTACTTCATATTGCTAACAGTTAAATACGAAAATTAGCCTTCTAATTCGGATTCATGTATTATCATTCAATTCAACAGTCTTTAATAAGATTAGATGAGTAGGATGTGAACTTTCTAAAGCCATACAGGTATTTAGGAAATTATTTCAATTGAAAAGATTACTGATAGAACTCAGTTGCGAAGAAATATCAAGGAAAAATTAATTAGCTACTCTTACAGTAAAAATTGGAGGCAATCAGCCCTCTGCAAATATGGAATTTTATTTTGGGCCAAAGTTAAAGTGGAAAACAAGCACCATGAAAGAGAAAAAATTCATTTCTCCACGGGTAGCAAACACGATCTTCGGAGGTTTTCATTGTTCCCTCTTTTCATCTCCAAAGAATAGCATAGGTTAGGGAGGAGCGAATACCAAAGGAGAATATTTACACTTTGATATTCATGAAAGTTAAAAGAGTCAGTCACAGGTGATTTTAATATACATCTTGAAAAAAGAGTTTGCGTGGGTATAGCTTAAGCGATCGGGGGAAAAGAAAAAAGGGAAAGCATTGAAAATATAATTAATAAGAGAGAAATGTGTTACGCCAGAATATACGGTTTATTGCGTTAGGAACATTCACAGACAGCTATAAAAAATGCTTTATCCATCATGATACGGTAACATATGTTAGTAGACTTACAGTACCTACATAGTTTTCTATTCTCAAAGAACAAGTGTTTTTACGATAACTACACTTACTGATGCCAATCTTCAAGTTTAAAATTTAAAAAATATTGAGGTAGCAACTAGAATAGAATTGATCAATAAATAATAATATTATAATATTCAGAGAAATTGTACATTGGAATAAAAGTGGTAATAAAACAGTCAATATTTGCAGAAATAGCCGTAAGTAAAGAATATGGAAAATGTCAGCATTATCATATACGTAAAAGTATATGATAATGAATACCTTTTCATCATACTTACAGACATAAAAAACAACACATGACGATAACAGCAAACTGAATCAAACTGAATTTGGGAATGTTGACGGAAATAGTCCTTATAGGCACAGAAATAATGACCATGCCCTCTGCGTGAGGTTCATCGTTATGCCTATGCAAATTGATTGGCCCATTAGGAAGCCACCCGCCCCGCCTAAAAGATGCTGAATTCATAACGAAACGGGAAACTTGTGGTGTGCTCCAAGTCGGCGGAGAGATTCTCGAGATATCTCGGGGGCATGAGGGGGGAGGACAGTGTTATGCGTAGGAGTATCGAGAGATGGTGGTAGGGCGACGGAGGGCGCAGGAGATGGTTTCGAGTGAACAATTTACGAGTGCGTGCGTATGTGGGGAGGATGGTGCGGCGTGGGGACGCGGCGGGGCCAGACAGAGGGGAGGAAGACTAGGGAGGAGACGGCGGTGTGGGTTCGTTGAACGATCGAGACTCCCATTTTCCGGATTGGCGATTATTCGCGTGCAAGACAGTCATTGACACGACCACGCAAGGACGATTATGAGAGGGGAGGGCCACGTGACGAAAAAGCGGCGAAAAAAATAATGAAGGGCGATTTTACAGGTGGGTAATACAAAAAGAGGTGGGGAGAGAGAGAGATTATCCGAGCGGTTTGCTGGAAAGGGAGAGTAAAAGAATAGGATGCTGACCTCCCTGTTACTTTCTTCCTTCGCGCTCTTACAAGCTTTTTCTGCATCGTCTGGCGAATTGAAAAGGCCGAAAATATTCTCCAATGTCTGTACTTCGCCTTCTGTAAACCACTTCGGAGGTGACCGCTGGCTGTACTATCCCCTCCACATGGGGTGATTTAAAGCACCATAGTGTCAACTTAGCATCCTAGATTCATGAAAAATTTTACCCTCACTTTATTACGGCCACCGTAGCGGATTTCTATTTGTATTAGAAGTTATTATCAGGAGTACCAGCGTTGTACTATGGGCTGATCTTAGTGCAAAAGTGGTCTCTTAACTGCAAAAGTGGTCACAGACAAGGATTGGAATATAGTGAAGACTCTTTGCCCTAAGCGACTGAATGAATATAATGACTTATGCAATTTATCCTACGACACAATAATTAAAAACAAGCAGGGGTACATTTCATTTTCTCATAAAAATTAAAAGAGTCAAACCATTGTGCAGTGTTTTGTACAAACTTTATGGGGTAAATATTGCATGATAAAGTAACAGTTCTTTAATTTTTTTATTCGTATTTGTTTATTTATGGTTATTTTAAAGTATCCTACCCTTACAAATTTAGGGAATTTTAGGAATAAAAAAAATATATTGCCGAAATTACTACTTAAATTTCACCAACTTACGTTGTCTTTACGATGTCTCTGTGCAACCTCATTGTAGATATACGGTAATTTCTGATTAATAGATAAGCACACTCTTTTGAAAACACCATACAGCAGTTGGCGTTCTGCAACTGCATTAATCCATGCCTAACTCCATTAACCACGTGATGCGTTCCATTTTCCTAGTGACTACCACTATGTTTATGTCTATGTACATACGAGTATTTTATCTATCTTTTTTAGGTTTTGAACCCCGCAAGTCGCCGCAAGGGCGTGTGGCTGAGGGAAATGAGCTCGTAAAAAAGCATTGCCATGACCCAAACGACGGTCAAAAACTTACGACACCCGTGGGTTACGAAAGCGTACATGCAAAAGTCAAAAAACACCTTTCAGTGCAGAGTGCAAGATTTCATAGAGCATTTTGACTGTTTATTTCTCAGTTTGTCGATGTGATTCCAGTTTATTCAAAATCTGATAACGACTAAAATATTTACTGTAAAATACATAATTAAAGGGAAGACGGATATGCTCAATGGCTTGGAAATGATATGGATGGAAATGATTTTTTGTAGAAGAAAATTTTAAGTTACACGATAGATACGATTATGCACAACTATTGCGCGCATATATTATATGCATACTATTGTATCAGCATATAGGTTCATACATACTGGTTGGGCTAACATAAATATTGCGATATTCATCTCCCAGTGTGTGCTAAAATGATACATATTGCATGGAAATCGGTGAGAATTGTATAGGGAAATAGGTACTTAGTGAAAGGATCGCATATCAAGATGCTTGAAGAATACGTGAATATATGTAATAAATAGAAAGAAATTGTTATAATCCGATGGGAAGTAAGCGCATAATCAAAATACATCCAACTTTAAATCAGCTTTAAAGGCTAATACGAATCGTACGTAATTTAGTGGTAATAGCTATTAATATTAATGCTAAAATATACGAAAATATAAATTGTACCTATGGTCTCTTGCAAACAGAATAATTAGATCAATAATCATATAATTTTTATGAATTTATTTAGTACATGCAGAAATAAAAATGGCTACTGCTTCATAAGAGTATAGCATGCGAATTAACCAGCAGCGCCTAAATAATTTCAACTGAAATATCATGAAAATTTATGAAATAATCCAAAACGATATTTTTTTACAGAGCGCCGCGTCATTTGCATATCGGATTATTTAAGTCGACGCCGGCAGAAATAATCCCCTGCAGGCAACCAAATCCGAATTTAAACTGTAATATATTATAATTTGCTAAACAGGAAGGACGTTATTCCCCGGGCAACAAAGCAAACTGACCAAAACGGTTTTAATGGTTTTGCTTATATTCCGCGTGCAATTGGTGCATAAAATAAGAGTCACGAAATGTTTTCCTGAAACTTCCCAAAAAAATATAACTTCTTGTTTTTCATCCGACACGTTATTCGTGGTACTCATGGGCCGAATTCCTTCACTTAGTACGAGCCGGTGAGGGAATATCCTTCATCGTGAGTCGCAAGAAAAGTATGACGACATAAAGGATAGCGTAAGTGGAATAGCTCCAGACGACTCGAGCAAAAAAACGAGACAATCTTTATGCCCTTTATAATGCGAATTGCGGGTAGATAGCAGAGTGGTTGAGGAGTGGCCGAATGGAGGGAAGGGAGGGAAAAAAATTTTTGAGAAGAAAAAATGAAGATTAAATTGGTTTGTATGTCTCGAGAGATGAGAGGAATAGGAAGGAGGAGGTGGATGGCGATGATGATGATGGGGGCGAAGCAGTGCAATTAAGATGCCAAAGATCGGTAAGTAGGGAGAATGCGAGGCATTGAAAGATGGCAATGAGAGGAGATCGAATGGGGAGAGCACGAGAGGAAGAAGACATTGGACGGGTCCCAAGATATAAATTGGCAAAAAAAAGTCGCGAAAACTGGAAAATAAATGACGACACCAAAGCGAAAGAACTAACTCAGTTAAGGTGGGGAGGAGGACCGAAGAAAAACACTCGCAAAGTTGTCAAATAAATTCTCTTAAAAGTTTGAATGTTACTATAGTCAGGAAAGACTAAAAATGATGAAATATAAGTAAAAAAGGGGATAAAAAATAAATCCAGCAGCTTCATTTGGAGCCTAATTAGTTCAGAATCACCCCCCATGCTCAATTAAACTGGTTTTATTTCGGTAATGGAATGGGTAATCATGTAAATCTTTGGGCAATGGGTGTGGAGACCGGAGATAAGATGGGAAAGAGACGACGCGGGGGAATCTCTCCTTGAGAGATGGTAGAGAGCGTGGTAGAGTGCGCGGGCGCATTTAAGTCACGATCACGACGCGAGGAGGGACGGGAGTCGGGAGGGTTTTAAGAGAAGAGGAAAGGGAAAGAGGGTGTTGCGGGAGGAAAGGATTTTTTTGCGGGGAAAAGTAGAGAGGGAGTGAGGGTGTTGTCGGACTTCTCTCCCATGAGGTCAAACCTCCCCCTCCTCCCTCACCCCCCGCCTCCCCCAAAAGCCTCAAGTCACCCCAGTACTCTTCTACCCCACTCCCCTTTTCCCTCACGCCCACACTCCCTTGTCCTCCCCCGCAGCCACTCTCAGGACGTATTTTAAAGAATCCGTTAGTGAGGGAAGCATAAACATAAGCGCATTTGCATACGAAACCAGGCATTGGTTTCCATCGGAGAGCGTAAGTTGAGTTAAACATGAGACAAATTATACGGCGCACTCCCAGGGTGGTCCGATTTATAATCAAATATTTATAGTTTCCTTCAGCCATAATTTTTAGGGACTGCTCAAGTCAGCAGATAAGTATTCCGATGATTGAAAAAAAAATATACTTAGAATTTTCACCATCTGAATATAGATTTGATCCATAAATTCATGATAAGCACTGCGGACTTGGCAAGAATTAAAAAAAAATGAATTCTAATGGCAGAGTTCATTACACACCAATCATAAATATAATATCAAAATGGATCACGACGAAGAATTAATGATTCACGTAAGATACCACGGCCATCAGTTTTCCAGAATATCAGCGGATGTCCTTATTGAAAACTTGCAATAACTGTAGGGTGATCGGTGGGGTGCTGTAGTCGCTTGAAAAATCTATGTTATAATATATGAGGCTTCATTTCTAAAGTATTTTACGAATAACTGCAATGAGGATGGTTCATAAAATAAATTATATCATCCGCTATCACTCTCCTTAAAGCTTCATCAGCCTCCGTAATTACGAAAATAAAACGGATTTGTAATTATAAATCCAAGAGTAAAGTATCATGTCATGCCAGCATGTAAAAAGGGACGGAGAGAAGCTATGTAAACCACGAGAATGAGGAGTTATGAAGATGGTACCGATGGAGGAAAGGGTATAACGACTTCCTCTTGGGACGCGGCTCATATTAGAGAGTGTCTGCTGGTTTCCCTATCCGGCAGATGGCTTTTGCATATCACGGACTTTTTTTCTCCAACTGAGCCTCAGCAGCAGACGCTCCCCACTTCGTTCCTAGCATTCGCCGCTTCTCCCTCACTCAAGTTGGATGAAATCCCCTCACCCCGTCTACGGTGGGACTAAGGGGAACAGGATGGAAACTTGACTCGGCTAATAATCTTGGGAAGTTTTACTGTTCCGGCCTTCACCTCGTGGGACCGTTTTGCTTTAATTATTTCCCCGAATGATAGATATATAAATAACTGAAACCACCAAATGATGTCGGAAATGACGGTTATTATGTAAATTTTTTAATTTTGGGAGAGTGAAAATATTTAATGACATCCAGAAGAAAATATTTCCATTAATTTTATCATATTTTTATTTTAAAGATAAAATTAGTCAAAACAGCAAACGCAAATAATGCATGACACATATATATATATATATTCGCATGATATTTAATGGTTGTAATCACTGAAATCAAGCTTAAAATGTACTCGGAAATAAAATTAACTGTAGAAATCGTAATATAACTTCCTAAATATTTCTAAAATCAATGAGGTAAAAGGCACATTCTCAGAAATCTCATAAATGTAGATCTAAAAAACTTGTATCTTGTTGAGCAATTTTTTCAATGCATTTACTAGCTCAGATGAAGCAAGAAATAAATAACAATATCCTGTTGATTCACGGGTGTTAATTGTCAAGCCGGAAGGATAGAAAACCGCTTGGGAGGAATTCGCAAAGGGACACGTTGGCATGAAATACTTGTTATTCATTGGCTTTAAAGGAATTTAAATATCAAACACGACGGCGCAACTACCGCCAAATGATTGTCTAAAGCAATAATGCCGCCGTTGAGTCATGAGCAACGAGTTTGTCCCCAGCACGTTGTTATTTATATTCACCTTTTTCCTCATCCTTCACCCTGCACTCAGCTTCCGTCTGCATTTTCTTCCTCCCAAAGAATATCGCCTCCGCCATTTATTGGCTTTCTTTCCGCATCCGTGTCGTGTCACTCGACTCAGAAGGACAAGGAGCAAACCTAACTTTTCTTCCTCCTTAGTCACTTGAAGTCTTAGTTCTTCACTTCCACTTAGTCCCGTTCCCACTTCCGATACGACAAAGCCTCCGTCTCCCTTTTATTCCTCCCCTCCCCCCCCCCCACAAGGTTGTCACCGCGAACATCGTTTGGCTATTTCCACCAACGCGTCCCCTCCCCCATTCCCTCGCAACACCCCACACTCCCGTCTCCCCACCACGGTTCTTCGGGGGTCACCGCCAACAAAACACTCCCACGCGATCCGAGGCTCCGATGCCCCTGGGTGGGCACCGCACCCACCCACTCCGTACTCGATTCCCATGCAATTGACGAAAGAAAATCGACGCGGGGCGAGATTTTTCTTTTTTTTATAAACTCCCAACGCCCAGTCGAAGTGAATGCAAGAGAGAAAAGGAGGAGGGGAAGGAAGAGAAGGATCACCAACTGGAAGCCACCATGTTTAGGAAATGTCATTTCGCTCTCAACTCCCTCACCTTCCTCTCCCTCAGTCTCCCTTTCCACAAACAGCCTTTCGAGCTTCCTCCCCCACTCCTTACGAGCACTCTCTCGCTCTCCGAGAGGGCAATCACCCCAAACACACTTCTCCTGATATTCACCGTCGGAATCGCACTCGAAACCACAAATATGCTAATTTACCGCGAGGAATAAATCTCGCTTTCCTCCGCCCTCCCCCCTTCCTCCACTCCCACCCGTTGAGGGCGGACTCTCTTAGAGGGTGGGGTTATAGAAAGAAATAAAAACGAATACTCTGTCGCGCTCCGTCGCCCGCTCACTTCATTTCTCCACTGGAGACGAGAGAACTGTTTCTGAATGGGGAGAGGGAGGGAGTGACGGCGGGCGGAAAAGAAGAGATGGCATCGAAAGGAAGGCTCGGGAAATCACGCGGCGTGAAAATTTTCTCACGTGCTTTGCGGTTCCTGGGAGTTACCTACCAGATGGGCGCTGTTATTTGGCGACGGGGGTTGAGAGAGGCGTTCCAAAGGAATTCAGAAGTTAGTTCGTGACAGCCAAAGGCTCTAAAAATAAATGTCTAACTTTGCGAGGTTTGCCTCATTGTTTCGCAACATTTTTATGACAACTAGAGGAACATGCTTCCCATCATTTGGTACGAGTACCACGGTATCTTGGGAATGGGTAAAATCACGACAATGCCGTCCCCACACGATGACCACGTGGTTGTTCCACGTTCATGTATTCTTATGAAGTTATGTATCGATGAGCAAATGGAAAACAGAATGGCTCAGCGTCATTCACGACACAGTCGAATGAATATCAGGGAAAAGTGTTTCCCAGTTTCATATTTGAAAATAAATCTTCGAGGGATCGTAATTCTTTACAACTCCCTTAATAATAACGAGAAACCATCTCAATGGGCATTTATTAATTGAATATGTCCATGTTTCTGAAACAGTATAAGGTCAGTTGTGTCAGTAGTGCTTTCAAGTGTCAAGTAAGCTATTGGAGCGATTTATACAAAATTTACTTAGACTGGAAAATGATACAATATTGTCTATCTATCTAGATAGATAGACAATAGATAGATATCTGATAGATTGACAATCTATCAGTTACAGCTTGTAATTTAGATAGTTATTAGGGCTTTATGCTATTTCGGGGAAGCTAAATACATATATTTGGTTCTCTCTAACTTGCCCAAAAGAAAATCAAAATGGATAATAAATTTACTTTTTTAATACATATACGATCGTATATTTTATGGAATATCATGTCTTTTTAAAAATAAATAATTTTGGCTGTACTTTTTGGCCTCTATTACCTGGGTTATTCGTCAAATTTAGTAAGAGTTTTTACGTAGATAAAGACAAATGAAGGTATTTACATTGTATTTTGAGAATTAAATACCTGTGAAAACTAAAAATACACCATCACTCACCGCTGAAAAATTCCATTCTGAGAGAATCTTTCTACAAGTATTTGCTTTTGAAGTGAGAAAGCGTCCCTTTATGTCAAATTCTTACTACACGGTTTTTGCATAAAGGATCAGATTAGTGTTTTTCGAGGAAATACGACATAACTGGAAGCAATTTTACTCGATATCAATAAAAAACCGTTCCAAAACAGACATAGCCAATTACTCCATTGTGCCGGCGTTGAGAATCTGCCTCGCCTACGGCACTCTATTGTGAAATTTCCATGCTATTACTTTTTCAGGCCATCTTTATTCAGTTCAATGCACATTTCATTCAACAAGTTTTAAATTTGCTGCGTTAAATGAAACTCAGATTGAAATCTGTGAAAGACTATACAGGCTGAAAGACGAGAGTTCCAAAAGGAGAAAGGCTTCCGAAACGGCCCAGCGTGCATGGAAAAAGGAAATCTCCAAGTCTTATCAAATTTTTTCTTTTTGCCTGAGATTTCGAGCTCAAAAGAGATCCCTGTGCCCTCATATCATCAATCAATCTACTACTCTACGAATTATTTTAAAATATACGCACCTTGAAGGTGGAATAGAGTTCGACATACTTGAAACTGATTTTTCAAAAAAATGTTTTGCTCAAATTTTGTAAAAATAATAAAAATGCTACATTATTTATAAAATATACAATATTTTATTAAAACTTATTTATTTTTAAAAAAAATTTCATTACAAATATTTCGCTCGTACTTGAAGACCCCATTAACCACTAATACCTAATAAATAATTTCTACCATAGTATGACGTGACGAATGGAACATTTATTTTCTGATTTGTAATTCGTCCATCACGAGAGGTTAACCTAAAATTAGTGAAGGGTTAAATTCATGGGAAAGGGAATAGGATATTTTTTCTCTCTGACCATCCAGGCTATTAATTAATCTTAATTGTAAAAGGTTCAAGAGGAAGTGGCATCGGCGCTCGCAGGGCCGATATGAGGAATTCCTTTATGACCACGTCAGCGGGGTGCCGCACCACGACCCGTAGCGAAGGCTACTCGTACGTACTCGTATCTCGTCCTCAATCGGCCGACTCCAGCAAAGGATTCCGAGGAGCGACGGGACTCATCTTCTATCTCACTCTCTCCTCCCTTGCCATTCTCCGTCCCGCATATCGAATGGGATTCGTCGTAAGCCTCACGGCAGCTCGAAATAGGGCCCTGGCGGCGCCGATAGGGGCACTCGTTTCATTCCCTTCACCCTCCTCCTCCTCGATGACCATTGTCAAAAATCATCTTTCGTCGTCGTGGAATTCGTGAAGCAAATGAGATTTCCACTGGAGAAGGCAAATAACTGGGGGGGGGGCACTCATCATTAACCTCTCTCCCTAACCATCCTCATACTCCTCTCCATCCACCGTCTTCCTTATTTCAAAGAACGAGAGACTCGCAGCAAAAGAAATACCAGAAGAGCTTCCGTATGGGCGCTCTTGGTGTGTGCGTGATCTGTGAGACTTGTCCGTGTGAAAGGGATTATTTAGTGGAAGCGGACGGTATTTTTCGTGGTCGTAGAAAAAAAAAATTTGCAAGCGCTGACCTCCACAAATTCGGAGGAAAAATATGGAGGGGTATGCGCTCTAAGCGCTTTAGATGGTGTCCCTTTTATGTTTCTGCGAAATATTCATCGCTCGTCTCTCTCTCTCTCTCCATCCACTCCTCGCTGCTTTGTCGGTGGACGAGAGTAATCTCCACGTGTAGTGGGTGGGTCTGAATTGGGTTATTATGCAGAAGAGCGGGGAAGAGATATTAGGATATTAACTTTGACCGAAGAAGATGATTCTGGGTTCTTCGGAAGTAGACGGGCGGTAATTACACCGTCCTTTTGAAGTAGGAAATGTCTTCCGATCGAATGCGGTCATACGATAGGAAGTTAATTACGAAGAAGTTGATTCGCACATCTCAATCTCTGGTGGATCGAGGAATACGATTCAAGGACGTAATTGGCATGTGCCGGGAACGAAACCGCGGTCAGAATGCATTTCAGTTACACTGAAGATGAATGTAATGTGTCGTGCACGCATCCCCAACCATTTTTTCTTTTGTATATTATTACTAATTGGGGATATTTATTTTTATGTGAAAATTAAAACATCAAAATCACTATAATCTCCGGTACTCTGCAGTAAATTTTGACGGAAAAATGCATTGGAACTGCAATTTTGATTTAAAGGTATCATGCATCTGTTTCAGTTTCTCGCAACCCTTGAATAGTTTTGAATTTTTTGCATCGGAGAATAGTCATTCAGTTTTGATAATGCATTCTCAAGATTTTTCCAAGTATTTTAGTAGTTACAATTTTAGGAGACGAAGTCCTACTTTCAATAGCAGGTATATAAAATATAACATAGATTGTATTCGTCATGGAACACTATATTTACAAACCCGCATTGAAACCTTTATATCAATCATATTAAATATAAGGCATAGGATTTCGAGTGGGCTCATTTAAATAATCGTCCTTCGGTGCCAAGATTAACGAACGTAACGAGGTCAAAGTTAATGTTCAGAACACGATCCAGCGGACGCACTTTCTGTATTAACACTTTTGGCTTGCAGGATCTAGCGTCATTTGCACTTCTTCTTTGAATACACCATATTTTAGGATTAAGTTATTTTTATCTCATCATTAACTTAATTATATAAATTATTGGCTGTCATTATAAATAACTACAACCTCCGGGTAGCCATATAGTCGTCTAATAAATATTTTAATCTTTCTGAGTTTCATTTTAATGGGCTTAACCGTTTTAATTACGTATATTTGACTAAACTCATCCAAAATAAACACTCAAACCTGCTATTTTCAAGGGATTTGATAATGGTAAGCAAAAGACACCGAATGCGTCATAGAAAGTCGGGATTCATAGTTAACAACTAACACAATCCTTCCAAGAGCCTGGAGTTAAATTGAAAATTAAATATTGGGCTCGTGAACTAGAATCTTGTTTCATGCCAGTGTGATTCATGATTGTGTGATTCAAGTATTGCTTTATAAGAAACAGCACCTTCCATTTGATGGTGTTTTAACGTTTGATAGCCCTCTATTCATTAATTTTAGTACGGACTACAATAAAAAACGGTGCAAAAATTTTTTAATGAATAACGGGCTTAAAATTTTAACAGCAAATTAGGTGTCATAAATAATTTTCTACTGGAACTTTGATTGAATTCATAAAAACAGTCTCATCCATTGCATTAATTTCTCTGTTATTACCTGAGATCCTTTGCACTTATTCAGCTGCGCAGCATAAGGAACGTCTTCTTCTCAAGTTCAAGTGCAACTAAATGGGAACATTTTACAACAAAAAATTTAAAGATCAACTTTGTTTTCAACCATCGGTGAGGCGTTGGAAACAATGTCATCCGTCGAATATTTCCAATGTCGTGGATCGTACTACTTCTTCTGGGGGTAAATCTATTCCCGTGTTCATGAATACGAAAGGCTCAAGAGGACCAGCGGTTTAGCGTCCTTCTCAACGGTCGGTGACTTGTTCAACGTGCACTGTCATGTGTGTGTGCGGGGAAACTAACTTCCAGATGGGACGGCGAGGTCAGCACTCAATTGGAACGCTGCTCCCTTGCATGACTTTATCAAAAAAAAAAGTAAATGAGAAACGGGATGACCTGGCCAACACAACACCTTGAAAACCGGGGGAGTTTATGAACGCGGCAAAGAAACTGCGTCGAATGTTACACCTCAAAGCTAAATGGTTCTTTATTCTTTGACGCACAGGTCATAACTGCCCACCGTAGGAATTCGAGTAAAAAGAAATCGGACGCAATAAATTCTTTGCCCAAGGCTGATTGCAATGTCATCGTCGCATTTAAGGGGGGTCGTCCCAACGAACCGTCGGTATTTCTCGTTATCTACTCGGAGGAGAAAAACAAACCTCGAGGCCAACGGGTAGGAAAAAGCAGACTAGAGTATGCCTACTAATAGTGGGAAAACGAATGCCTCCGAGGAATGATCCCGGCATAGAGTGGAAAAAAGTTCGGGATGGAGTGTGGACATGTAAGCAGGCAACCCGTGGGTGTGTGTTTGTGGGGGGGGATAATTGCAAAAGGGGAAAGAAAAATGGAGTTAGAAGCGGAAGGGATGGGAGAAGGGCTGGAGGTGGGGGCTGATATTGTGCGGAGGGGAGGAGATGCGCGTTATTCTTTCCACAAATGAGCGCGATCAAGTCTCTTTGTTGCCATCAAAAAAGAAAACGGGCAACTGGAAGACGAGAGACTCCTGGCGAATTCCAGACTCCACGGAGATTCCTGACAGGGAAAGAAGAGGGCAGGTGGGTTAATGAAAAAAATCCCTTGGTGAAACACGCTCATGGGATGGAAATGCTGCACAGTACACGACCAAGAATCCGGCGTATAAATGGACATTGGACAGACGTTCAATTATCCTGATTTATACGTTTAGTTCAGGTTGTTCAGAAAAAAAATCAACAGCTGGAAATAGCGTACTCAAAGTAACGGCGCTTTAGGCCAATCGATGGAATGAAAATTGGGCCACGAAGTGCCCGTGTGTGTAAGTCTGTATTGTTTAAAGTTAGTTATTTGATAAAATGCTCTGCTTAACTGAGGAATACATAAACGAGCAAAGAATCATGAGAATTCATTCGTTTATGAATTGTTTGAAAAACATAATTTTTCATGTCCCGCACACACTTTTTGGAACCCAAATAAGTTTCATTCCAATATTTTATAGAACGATGTTCCAAAGAGTTAAGCCTTTGATTCACGCGTTATAATATAAGACTTTCAGTGAGTGGTAGAACTAAACAAAAGGTAACAATAAAAGTTAAAAACGCAATGTGCTCATATTTGTAACATATTAGCGAATGACTAATATTAACCCCCAGAATTATTTCAGTCATATTTTGTGCACAACACAGTAACAACCTCAAAGTTTGATTCAATGTGTATGTAGAGCTCATCTAATACTGGAGTTTGAAATTCGTGCATCAAGATAAGGGGGTCAATTAATTTCCAAGTGTCGACTGCGGTTTCTCGGGAGGATCTGGTACCCGGAATAACGGGTCCCATCTGAAGAATTAGTATCCGAAAAATCACCGACCTTGAATGAGACTGATGGTTATTAGATATGTCAGGCCGAATCGAGCGCGAACCCTCGGATCTCAGCGGTCTAAACACTGGACTACCATATCCCCCGTTTCCTCCATAAACCTAAAATAAATGCTTTCCTTTTGAAAAAGTACGACCATATATCTTTTGTGAAAAATTCAGTAGAAAGAGAACTAACGGACTGATATACTGTGTAGTAATATCCCCAAAATTTTAAATTAAGGCGGACACGGATTCAACTTAAGAAAATGAGTTAAAAATACTATTCATTCTACGAAAAAAGAAATTTAAAAATTTCCTTAAACCATTCTCGCCTATTTTGTGAATAAAATTTTTGACACTATGGTACTCTACCGCTTAAGATAGGTTTTGGATAGACACAGATTGTACAATTCTACACTTCTAAACCACGATTACAAGGGAAAAGCTGATAACATACACTCCAATAAACTGATCTTCAATTTCCTATGCATGAAAATATAGTATATCTCCCTTTATACCCTCATATAACTGTATTCTTTTCCTCTCCCTCACTTCTCCAGCATTCCATCGCCAATTCCCTCTGCATTCATCTTTCCTGTCTACAACATTCTCTTCTTCCACTCCATGCCCATTACGATTTCATTTGATTTCATATCCGTCCATTTTTACCTTTTCATCTTCCCAACTCAAATCTCAATAGCCTCTAAACCACGCCTATCACTTTGTTTCAAAGACATAGTTTCCGAGTGGTACAAAGCAAAACTTCGTTCCAAAGTTTTCACTAGTGTTTTCTTAACCTTTTTTATTCACCATCCCTGTCATTTATTCTGTATCTAAGTGAAAACTTCAATGCTTAAGGCATTTCTTATGACATCCCGTCGACTGCGACCATATTTTTCCAAGACACTCCGTAGATACGTTAACTATTCCATCTGATCCAGTTAATTCTTTCTTATTTTAGCATTCAATTTAATTCTCTTCCTCGAAATCTTAATTTTAACGTTCATAATCCCATACTTATGTAAATGATTTTTTTAAATATCTGTATCACATGTATTCGTATATGATGTAAATTAATTATCTTGCGCTTTGGGGTAACCTTTTGCCAACAACTCACCAAGATTCCCTTAGTAACCATAAACAAGAGCTTTCAGCTTTTCTTTCGCACAAAAAAAGAGGAGTAACGCCTTTAAAATAATTATATGACAAAAAAGTCGAAATACACTATTTATTTAACTGATCTAGTGTAAAATTTTACAGAAATATTAGATAAAAATATGCGCATGGAGGATCGACCCTCTCCTTCCACAGGGATACGAAGTTAAAAGCGTGATATGTGAGCAGGATGTGTCTGGGAGGGGGGATGATAACACGCCTTGATCACGGAGTAGAGAGACCTGTATGGCCGCTAACACCGGCGCCAAGTTTGAGCTCACCAGGGATGGAAAGTGGTCACCACTTTTCGCAAAAGTTACTTTGAAAATGAGCTAAAATGGGACGAGGAAGTTTAGAGCGACGCCGGTGACAAAGTTCACCCCAGAGAGGGTGGGTGAGGAGGGTGGGTGACCTCATGACGCGGCCCCCAAAGAGAAGATTGGGGACTTGAGAGGGTTTAAGCAGTTGGATGAGACGAGGCAAGAGAGGGAAAATGAAGAAGCGTGTAGCAGGAAAAATTAGGTAGCATAGAAATTTATAAATGACGATGAATCATTTTGCTAATTACATAATTAAGTTTAAGAATTCAGTATCTTCATTCATCAGGAAGACTAAAAAATGTCAAAAGGCATTAAATTGGTTATCATAAACCTTAAAAATGAATGTCATTGAAGTATAAAATATATTTTGTTACAATATGAGTAAATAGAAAATAAATTGAGATAAAAATAGTTATTCAAATGAAGAAATGAGACTGAATACAACAGTTTTAGTTTTCATAGTTTAAATGGGGAGGAATTGTAAGGCTTCAGACCAAACCTCACTTCAAAACTCCAGGATGATACAATTAAATATTATTCATCATGACTCTATGTTTATTTAAAATGCCGTCAAATAGAGATAGAGAAGGAAATAGAATTGGGAATTTCACCAAAGAATACGGTCTGGAATTCATTTAAAGTCAGAGGCAGATGAAAAAATTAAAGGGGGAAATTGGGAACATGCACAGAAACTTCAAAAAATGACGATAGGGAAGGAGACTTTGAAAAACAAAAATTTCACGGAGATCCGAGAGTTCAACAGAGAAACATCACCGTGAAGATTTGATAGTTCAGTTCGCAGATTTTTCGTGAATTTGACCGAAAAGGAACGTGCGAGAAGCAACAAAGTGGAAAGAGTAGATGAACACGCATGAATTGCTAGGACAAGATCCGATGGACGGTGGAGAGAAGGACGAAGACGTAATGAGGGTTTGATCAGCAAGGAACCAAAAAAAGGTTTGAGAGGGGGGCGGGGCAAGGTAGGGAAGGGTGTGAGCGAGAGAGAGAGAGGGTGAAAGACAGGGTGAGAGAGTGAGAAGGTGAGGAGATATAGAGTGGGAAGGAAGAAGAAACAAGAGGATGCCAAGTGATTTTCTGATGCCGGTGCGTGTGTGTGCGATGCGAACGAAGAGGGTTGTGAAGGTTGGAGAGAGAAGGGAGGAGCCCGAGATTTCGACCCGTGAGGATGGGCAGTGTGTAGGTATACGTGCGCTGGCCCGGGGGTGATATCCATGGAGATGGTGATGGCAATTAGGGTGGAGGAGGGAGGGAGCGGGAGGGTTTCGGAGGGGTTAGGAAAAGAGAGGAGATGGAAGGGGGCGGTGGATTCCTCCGGCGTCAGAAACTGCGAAAGATACCACCGCTCCAGCGTCGAGGGTGGGAATTTGTGTGTATGCGTGCGTGCGTTAGGAGAGAAAAGGGATTGAGAGCGGAGGAAGGCAGGGGTTGCGGGGGAGGAGGGCAGGGTTGGCCGAGGTGGTGTGATCCGCTTTCCGTGGGGTTTTGAAAAGAAGGTCCGAAAGAGATCGGCCCGGAGCGGAAGGGGACCTTTAATTACGGCCTAGATGGGATACGATAGGGAATGGGGGACGACGGGAGAGATTCCGGGGAAGGAAGGGCTTCTCCGACTGATGAAAGATGAAACGTTGAGGATTTTTAAGCGATGGCGTCATATAAGCAAGTGGTCCATCGCTCGTTTCTTTAAAAAGCGAAGCACCATGCAGATGGGGGTCGCTTTACTTGATTTGAAACCACCATTTACTCGATAGCATCGGGTGGATAGCCGGGGTTGATTTTCGAGTTCTAGCTGATCCTGAGGCAATGTTTTGTCGTGCATGTATGTACACACCATTTAAATTAAATCCACCCTCTACTCCTTTTAATCTCCGAACACCATACCATCGATCGCAGTCTAGGTTCCCTCTTTCTTCTTCGTTTCAGATTAGTGGATAATATAGGCCTGCGACTGCCTATATATTGGGAAAATATGCGGTATTTCAGAAGGATTTTCTCTATCTCTCTAACCTCCTTGTCTATAACTCAAATGGATAGCCTCTAGAACAAGGCACGCAATTCTAAAACAAATGCTTCGCCCCTGAGTATATGGTATACTATATTAGCCCTTTGGAGAAATGATTAAGGAAATATTTCATTCATAGCGGCCGCCTTAACGTTAGTTTTATTAATACATCTGGATCATGAAATTCATAATTTAACACTTTTCACTTTTACTTTTTTCAAAAACTTTTCTCAAACGTTAGCTATTACATCATTTTCAATTATTGTCGAATAAGTCGAATGGATGGAAACTGTAAAAGTTCATTGATGTTACCACATTATCTGATATGGTATCAAGCGACATTTAGCTTACGGAGAGTACCATGTCGAGAGTTTTACTTTGAAATCCATTTATTACTAATGAATGTCAAAAATAAAATATGTAAAGGGAAAAAACATATGAGAAAATTTATCCTTATGGTAAAGGAATAACTATCAATAGCATTTAAATAAGTCAAACTTTGCTTTTATTAAATATTCAGATGAGTAAAAGAGACCATTACAAGTTCAATAATTCTAAGATATACATTTAAATACTAATTGTAGACAAAATTGTACCGATGGTTTTGAAGTAATCATAGGGAATACAAAAATAGTCTATGACTACTAATTAATAAGGAAATACACGCTTTCAGACTGTAATTTATATAACTTTTCCATTTAAATAATACAAAAACTACAAAATCGTAAATTTAACATAACAAAGTTCATAATCCAGACCTGGGGTTGGCGCTCTTTGTATTATTCGCTGTTTTAGGCTTAAAAATTTGGACTAACTCCCTTCTCCAAGGAAATTAAAATGCGGAATGTATAGTTATCCTCTTTATTTGACACTTTATTTAACCTTTATCAAAATATTAAACAAGGTATCGAAACCTCGACCGTGTTAGTACGTAAGTGTTTAGAATTAACAATTTTTTGATTTTCATCATAATTTATAATCAAGGCTGGTGCTTGTAAAACGATTAGCAAAAATCTCATCCTTAATAAATCACATAGGTGATAAGCTTGTGAACATTGTGGATATCTTTGTTTTTCGTACATTAGGTGTCTTCAGATCTAAAATGTTGTCTTCGAAGTTTTTCCAAACCAAAGTCATAAGGGCCTAGTGAGTCCATGACAATGAAGAGTGATGAGTGAATACAGAGGAGAACAAGATATGGTTAATTATTTGTGAGGAGTAAGACTATCTGCCTAAATGATAGTCTCATATTCCTAATAGTGACTTCTCCGTGATGGTGGACACAATGACACCATGAGAGTGTGATTGAAGAAGCATTAACACCAAGGGACCAGCTTGGGTTACCGTAACCTCTCAGGAAAGGAGAAAGAGAGAATATCATGGTGGCTACCGTCAAATATAAAGCAAAAGAACTTCGATTTTCTGAGCGCAAAGACATCATAAGATGCACACACAAAGACACACACAAAAAGCCGACTTATGACAACATGAAAATTGGAAAAATATGTCAAATTAAGCTTTCAATCTTTCGTTTTCCAAAAGCTTTACATGAATGTGGTAATGTGTCAATAGCAATTAGCCGAAGCATTTGGACTTAAATAAAAAGGAAACATACATTTCACAACAATCCTTTAGTTTAATATTTGCTCGAAAAATAATTTTGGGCACATTTCCTCTTAATAGACACAAACTTAGCAGCTACTGAAAGTGATTTTTCTGCAATTTTATGAAGAGTAAAAAAGTTTCAACTTTGGGAATCCCAAGCACCACCATCATGTTGAATTACGATAAATTCGGGATGAAACTAAGGGTATCTTAAGGGTAAGACGAACACCTTCAGCTTCATTAGATTGTTGATTGCACGATTCATGGAACGAAGCGTTTACGAATCAATAATAATTTTAGGTCAAGGGTGTACATACTTAAGACAAGGATTCTAAGAAAACAAGGTGCTAAATTTAATAGCAAAAAGTTTCATTTGTATTTAATTTAAAATAGTAGACTCTAATTGTAATTTCATACAAATCCATATAATTTGATTCAATCATGGACCACATTTCAAAAAAAATATTAATAACTACTAAGGGCTTCAGGTAATGTATTTTTTTTCGAAAGAGAAAAATGCCATTAATAAATTCACCCGCGATAAATGGCGTGCCATAGCTGTGAATCGCTTGTTTCTCATTGTACGGGCGTGGTGAGGTAGGTTTTGATAATGAATTTTGCTCGCATTCCCTGAGCAAAAGGCTCATAAAAATGATGAACACCCTCACCTCCGCTTGAAAATATCGCGCTCTCGGCGAAAAGAGAATGGTATCACTATTGGTCCTGGGGCCTGCTGGCGATGCGTTATAATGAGCACGCTCCAGGCTGGCCATGCACCTGGCATCTCCGTGACTTCATTCGGAAGAGGCCCATGCCCATTTCCACAACAGTGGGAAAAAATGACTCAAAAATGAATGAGTGAATCCCATTCACTCTTCATTTTTGAGTAATTCACCCAAGTCAACGAGAGGGAATGTGATAAAATATTTTGACAAACGAATTTCACTTTTTTACTGCCGTTTAATTAACCCAGAAAAATTGGATATTCTTAAAAAAAACAAATAGAAGGAAATGAATGTCAGAGTGAAAAACACTGACTGACATTATTGCAACCAACGTCGAAACATCAAAGACTGCTAAAGTATCATTAATAATAATTGTTTTATCCATGGAAATCGTCAATTTGAAAGGGAACAAAAAACCTCCGTTGAAATTTTTAATTATACCGTGTGAAAGGAATAAAAAAACATCGTTTATCTCACTGCAAAGTTCAGGGATTGCCATTGTAATTACCGAAAGTAATGCATTAGCCTAATGGCATTCAAAAAACTAACCGCGAGTGACAAACTGCGCCTAACTAATTATGGAGGAATTTTCATAAAACAAAAAAACTACAATTATGAATTTCTCGTTTAACTTTTTCCGCTGCGTGGCCATCAGAGGACTCGTTACTGTTAATTACTCCTTGCCTTTTTTTTGCCCAATAAAAATATGGTCGTTTATTCTTTCTTCTCCCCCTCGATCGCATGGTGGTTGGGTGTTAATGAATTCTTACTGGTTGGGAAGTGAAAGTGCATTACCGGTGCTTATTAATACACGGCGGAACAAGTTTTCTGGGAACTACTCAATCTAATTCTATCTCTTTCACTCTATCTTGGAAGTTTAGAAATCCCGAACAATTGAAACGTTTTCTGCGCCGAGTGACAGGAAGCGATAGGGTGGCGAATGGATGAAAGACAAGTATTGTGGGGCGAAACAAAGAATCCGTTGAGTTAAGACGAATCGCAAAAGGGATCCGAGCGTTTCCTGTGTCACACTTGAATTAACAGCCGAGAAATGGTCCAAGGTCAATTTCGTTCGGTCTGGACTCACTGTTTCCGGTAGGAGAGTCCCAGTTCATTGAAAGAGACCATGTAAAGAACCTACGCGATTGCCTTTTCCCTGTTGTTATACTCAAATGTAAGTTTCAAGTACCTCAATCATCGTTCTTACAAATGTTGTCTTATTTGACCAGGCCATTATAATAATGAACTCAAGAGCGAAGGCCGGCCGCAGAATCACGGTAAATGATCACGGTGTATCAATAATATCAAGTATATAAATCACGGTGGATTCGATTTCTACATCTGCAA
This sequence comes from Hetaerina titia, assembly GCA_037158775.1. Classification (NCBI taxonomy): domain Eukaryota; kingdom Metazoa; phylum Arthropoda; class Insecta; order Odonata; family Calopterygidae; genus Hetaerina; species Hetaerina titia. Next base: position 62,921,671 of record CM073769.1, on the reverse strand, counting down.
AATACCTCACCGCCGCCGCCCCAAGGGCGTGTGGCAGGTGGTGGACACCCGACCACACGGACAATCAGCTCATTCATGCATGCGAACATACATCAGTATGTTGGTACAGTAGTTTTAGGGAAGGTGATCTACAGCTGTGGTCATTTGCACCATTGGGAATGGATGGGAAAGGATAGGTGGAGAGAAACCCGGCGTCGGCATTACCCTAATCTTGTCGAAAGGCACCAAGGGGTCCGTTGTTTAACGTCCCATCCGACGGACGTCGTACTCACTCAAAGTGCTCTCCACAAAGCACCTCAAGTAGAGATCGGAATACCACTGAAAAATATCTGCCGCCTCCGGGATTCGAATCCAGGCCCTCTCGGTAGGAAGCCTGTACGTTAGTCACCGCACCTACCCGATCCCCGAACATACATACATCAGCCCATGGACAAAACCACTCGTACACATAACCACATATATCCCTATATACATCCTGCGGTAATTAACTAAATCATTAAACGTTTTTATTCAAGTATATATTTTCGATTTCTTGGATTTGATTTTGTCATGTCTGTGTAATGAGCGAGGAAAGAACTAGTATTTAAATATTTCGGTGACGGTGTCTCTCTTATTTTATCTCGGCGACTGAATCAACCAATATAATTTGGTGCCATAATAATTCCTTAGGTGTAGTAAGAAAACTGAGGTGCCCTGTACCTCTCTCAAAGTCCTAGTAGTCTCTGCTCTGTTCGTCCATCACGGTGCTCCAAACCGATTTCTTCCAATATACCTGTCAAGCTTGTTCTCTTCTCGTAGCATTTTTTAACATGTCAATTTTTAACAGGGAGGTGTTCTCTAAACATTTTCCAATTTCCTAATAGCCTTGCCTTCCATAGATTCCATTACTTGCGGTGTTTTCCAAATAACGTCGTCGATCTAAAGCAAATTCTCATCTTTATCTATCCTTTTCATTACATTTTCCTATAGCCCAACTAATTAAGCGTAACTTTTTTAAGATTTATCTGCATATTCCTCTGATATGTGTACCCGTTTCGGATGCATGCAATTCTGACCAATTATTACTTAAAACAACAAAGTGGTTTGATTATTAAAAGTCAGTAATTATTACTTATTTAGGTTAGATAAAATGATATGGCTCCTTCAGCGTCTACAAAATAAATCTACTGTACCTCTCTACATCAAAGGCTAACATTTAGTGCTATTCAAGAAAAATGTTTGTGCTTTTGCAGAAGACTTAAGTTTAAGTTTAATTATGAATTTCAAATAAGTTACATTCGAATATTAATTTCATTTATTTCAGAAAAGGTGAAGATTATGGCATTCGTTTAAGATCTCTTCGGTCTTTAAATCATGAATCATGTACTACAAGACAAATTATTAATTACGAAATTTAAATTTGATCTCTGACTCCTGTATTTATTTCTATCACTAATGTGAGTGTGTCAGTTTTACGGAATGAAAATGTAATTTTAGACAAAGGGTAATTAATTCTTTGACGTTTGGTTCCAAAAACACCGTTCCTACGAAATGGATGTTAAATTAAACCATAATAAAGTGGAATAATTGCGACCATTCTGATGTTCCACTTTCATGAATTGTGAAAATTGGGGATTCCCAAGTTTAAAAAGCTATATGAAAAAAACATGTTGTGTATCTAAGCATAATTAAATTTGGAAGATGGTTCTAATAGTTCATTTTTTCCAGCTTAGCTGAATCATGGATGAAATTCTCTAGATATCGTTAGACTTGTGACAAAGTTCTGAAATAATTTTGTTGCCCTCTCAAACACGGGGCGATAATAGAATTAAAAAATTCTCCAAAACAGGATTCAAAATTTCACTGAAAATTAATTCAACGAATCCAACTATACTGATCCTGGTAAAAAAATAAATTTCATGGAATTTTTAAACAAAGCATCACGCCTAGGTCTTGTTTCCTGGAAATTTCTCTGCAAATAATTTGGCGATTGGGCATAAATGACCCTAACATAAATTTTCGTCCCAGAAAAATTTTGTGTTTAGTCGGTGATGTGAGGAACAGCGGAGATGCTTTCGGCTGTTTTAAAGGTGATATGACGACGGTAGCAAAAATAATGCGGCTTTAGTGTTATTTCCAAGGTAATTTGCTAAATATCTATTGCGCATAACTTTAGTAATAGTAAATTTTAAGAGTTTAGATAAAAACGTTGTAGATTTCACCAAAATTCATTGCGATACGACTGATTTTTATTGCATCGGTAACACCTTCAGGTACAATGTCACATATGCGATTAAGGCTGCCGCATCGAAATAAGTTTGGTCACATCCACAAACTTTTCTTTTTCCTCAGAATGTGATTTCGCAGGGTTCAGCTTGATGCCTATGAAGAGTAAGATAAACAATTTTATCACTGAAGTAAACTCGCAGGCTATATGCTAGACTGGTAAACACGTTTGTATAATATATATTGAAAATTATTTCATTTCAATGCATGACTTAAACGCTTTGAATCGATAGAAACAAGAAAAAATATATATACCCATTTCAAGAAACACGTATTTTTCCTGCGACACTGTCAAAAACCCAATACATACACGTATTTTAATTACGCCACCTAGGTAATAAAATAGTTCCATGTCATGTAATGTCTTTCTCCACATTTAGTTTCATTGAACTTTATGGTTTTTTAATACTCTGATATATTCTTCATATTTTCAGTTATCTCACTTTGTTATATTTATTCTTATATTTTCAAGATTTTTCATCAAATGAAAAATTTCGTTGTACATTAATTACTAATTTAGATTCTCGGGGAGTATAGAATTGTAAAGAGTAATTTAACTAGGCAAAGACGAGTAACAGTTTCCACGGTAAGTAGTAACTCAGCCTTAATGCTTGAGTATATGTTCAAATCGAGAAAAAAACATGTCTCGTCGACTTCACAACCAACCTCTTATCTGAAGTAGCTACGCGTGATCATTTCACCAAACATCACCGCTCAGTGCCAAAACTGATTATGTACGAGATCTCGTAGAACGATTAAAGGTTCAACGTTTGTTGATTTCCATGATACCACGATTAATTGGAGTCATAGGTAAAAGAATCCTATACTCGGAATGGAAATTTTATCCGTATAGTATGGCGCTTAATATTCCGTGGAGAACAATGTTACTTACAATTCAACGTAAATTTACTACGAAAAAGTACACATTAATAAGCAGGATCGCAGTTAATACTGATTAATTTCGCAATTTTAGCAAACGAATTATGTATAAAAAATAAAATTATCAATTTAAAACAATGCAACAAAATTAGTATTTTTCCTATGTTTGAACAGTTCCCAGTATTTGTACACATTAAAAAGATTATACAAAATTTAACCGGTAAAAACATGAACAATATGGATGGCAAATCAAATGAAAGGAGGGGCATTTACATTCCCACATTCTCCACTGCTCAAAAACTTGATTGCAATACTTTTGGTCTGAAATATGACCACCCTTAGTCGCCTTCGGTTCTCAAGGACCCAGAGCATTGGCAATTTAAGTGCAATTAAACTTTGACGTCAACTTGATGGCATTTCGGTTGGCTGGCTTGTGTGTGTACTCATCGAAACGGGCTATCTGCACCAAGAATTCCATGCGGCACGAGCGGCAAAAAATTCACTTCCACACAATCCGACGGCTTCTCGGTGGTTTGCACGCTCTGAGTCCCAGCTTGAAAAAAAGAATCCCCGGGCATGACTAGGAAAACAATAATTTTTCCACGATTAAATTGCAATTATGCCGACTGAGAGCGTTTTTATTCCCTCTTGGCCAACTGGATGGTCTCGAACATTACGACCGCGAATCGACCGCAAGGACAGTCGAAAAACTTCAAAATATTTTAGAGCTCTCCTCAAGAGAGGTTATGGAAGGATATCCTTCCTGAAAATCTTCTGCGGAAGGATAAAACATCTCACCCATAATTCGGTGCTTTGAAGAGAAATGTGGCGCATCGTAGAAGAAGGAATTACGAGAGGAAGGATTTCGCGTGGCGGAATACGGTGGAAGGAGAGATAATTATACGATACTCGTATTTCTTTTATTTTACCGGTAGGAAATGAGAGGGGGACCTCCCCTATACCACCGTCCAAGGCTTATTGCAAAAAAATTGGTTTATACAATATTGAACTTGAAACCTAGTTATCGATAATAGTAGTATTTCTCATTGTTAGAGGCTTCCGTCACTTCGAGTTTAAGAAGAAAACTTCTTATTTGGAATATTAAATATAACCTTTTCCAATCTATAAACCGTATATTCTCATATATATATACATCTACATAAATACCCTGCGAGCCACCAAAAAGGTGTGTGGCAGGGGTTGTAGCACCATGAGGGAAGGGTAAGGGTTGAGGGGGTTGGGGGTTAGGTGAGGAAAGGTGGGGGAACCTGTAAGAAAAAATATATACATATATACATATTCACATATATGTATATATATATATATGCACACACACACATATATATATACATATATTAAAATATACATATATACACATACATACACACATATCCTCGCGCAGTCCCTAACCTGTACGTTAATACTTATTGTAATGAACTATGTCCTGGGGAATTTCGGCTACAAGCATTCTGGTCCCTTATGGTTCTTGGAAAAAATGACATTTTAAACCTGTCAGTCTTGCAGTCTATCTCTCTAGTCTTATATTCGGGATCCCTTCGACCGTAATACGTTGGGGTTCGTATTATATCCTTGATGTCATCGGAAAAAGGCCCATCTTTAAATGTTTTTAATAAGTTTAATCTTGATTGGAAACGACGCTGTGTAAGAGAATCCCAACCTAAATTGTCTAGCAAAGTGGATACGCTGCTGAGTTGGTCATAACAATGTTTGACAAATCTAGCCCCCCTCCGCTGAACTCGATCTAATTCCGAAACCAAATTTATATTATGAGGATTCCATATACTGGCAGCATACTCTAGGTGGGGCCTGCCCAAGACAAGGAAACATCGTTCTTTCACCTTTTCGTCGCATTTACCTAGCACTCTTTTCACAAATCCCAAATTTTTATTAGCACGACAGCATATTTCTCGTATGTGTTTTCCCCAGGACAGATCGTGAGTAATTGTTACGCCCAAGTATTTAAAGGAATCTACCCTCGCGATTTTGGTTTGTTTCACTTTGTAACTATAAGGGAGGGAATTATTCTTTTCCCAAAAATGTATTACTACTCATTTTTAAAAATTTAATTCCAATTGCCATGTATCGCACCAATTTTGAATTGCATCTGGGTCGTTGGCTAACACGACTCTGTCTTTGTGACTTCGGATGTCCCCATAAATTACTGCATCATCGGCGAAAAGACGGAGCTTGCTCCTAACTACGGTACTGAGGTCATTTATGTAAATAAGGAAAAGGAGGGGACCTATGACACTTCCTTGTGGTACACCTGACGTGACCTTGACTGTATCGGATGATACACCGTCCAGAACGACTGTTTGGACACGATCACTTAAAAATTGTTTAATCCAGTTAATAATACTTTCGTGTATTCCATAGGTTTTCAATTTAGCCAGTAATTTGCAATGAGGGACTTTATCGAAAGCTTTCTTAAAATCTAGGAATATCGAAGGAATATACATACACTACATAGATATATATATATATATATATATATATGTGTGTGTGTGTGTGTGTGTGTGTGTATGTATATATGAGAATATACGGTTTATAGATTGGAAAAGGTTATATTTAATATTCCAAATAAGAAGTTTTCTTCTTAAACTCGAAGTGACGGAAGCCTCTAACAATGAGAAATGCTACTATTATCGCTAACTAGGTTTCAAGTTCAATATTGTATAAGCCAGTTTTGTTTTGCAATAAGCCTTGGACGGTGGTAATACAAAATGGACATATATATATATATATATATATATATATATATATATATATATATATATATATATATATATATATATATATATATATCCGGGATTTGAACCACGGGCAAGTGGAAGGCCCGTGGTTCAAATACCGTATAAGGAAATATTTTTACATTTGTGACCTGCTCAAATCCGCCTTCCCCACCTTTCCTGTGTTTGTCTTTTATGTGTTTTCCTATTCCCTTTCCTTATATATCTATTTCTATGTGTGAAAATATTATTTGTTCGCCCTATCACATATAGGACGAACACAGGAGAGGTGGGGAAGGCGGAATCAAGCAGACCACTAATGTAATCGAAAATATTTTTACATTGGTGGTCCGCTTGATTCCGCCTTCCCCACCTCTCCTGTGTTCGTCCTTCATGTGTGTTCCTTTCCCCTTTCCTTATATCTATTTTTATTTGAATGAATATATATTTATATGTATATATATATATATATATATATATATATATATATATATATATATATTTATTTATATGTATGTCACAATAGAAAAAATATTTAACTACATATCATTATTAAATGAACTTAGCAATTTTCCACAAAAATTTATTAATACGACCGGTTTCGATGCAACTATGATATAGTTGCATCGAAACCGGTCGTATTAATAAATTTTTGTGGAAAATTGCTAATTTTATTTAATCATTTTATTCCACCATATCACGCCTGAAAGGTCTCTTTTTATACATATCTTTAATTTATTAATATACTCACTATCGCTTCAAGAGCCTGAAGTCGCTTCGTAAAAAAATAGCCTCTTGATGCTGAAACGCTGTTAAACGTGACTCAGTTCTTGTCAAAGAGGAAGAGAAAGAGGGAAAGAAAGAGAGAGATGTAGCATTGGAGAGAAGGATAGGGAGAGAGAGAGAAAACGGAAACAAGACCTTTTGGGTGAATGGAACAAAAGAGTCACGAGAAGGTGCACGGAGAGGATGTGTGGCTCTTTGGGGTGTGAGAGAGGAGGAGGCAAACAGGCTGGCCGAAGAAAACACAGGCGAGCAATTAGCCACGCTCCCTCCCCCCCCCTCTCTCTCTCTTTGCACGTATTTGAAGACGACGGTGGGAAAGCTGGGGAGTCTGTTTGAGGGGGAAAGGAGACCAGAGGGGGTTCGTGTGTAAGGGTGAACACGAAACGTAGGTGTGGGGGAGAGGAGGACAGGGGGCGAGCGTCCGGGAAGGAGGCGGATGTGGTGAAGGACGCAGGAATGGAACTCGGCTCGTTCCGATGGTTCAGATCAGGGTGGTGAACATCCTCTTATTCCGCGAACTGCGACGAGAGTGAAAAATGAATGAAAACAGTGGTCGGATCGTCCTTGATGCAGCACATGATGACTTGTGTGAATATACTTAGTAGTAAGCAATTCTATGATATGAATATATTTAAAAATGAACAATACTATAATTATGATCTATATTATTCGAGTGTAATCCTTGAATAAAATCATTTTCCAGCACACACTAATCCGGAGGTGGCTTTTATTTGGCGCGTCGCTCCAGCTCTGCTTTCAGGAAAATTGTGACTTCTTTTCATAACGAATCGAAGGTTAATCGAGCTTTAGTAGAATACAAGAAGAAGTACATTTACAAATTAACATACGCGACACCCCATAAGCCACCGTATGGCCATGTAGCCGGGGGAAGGAGTTTCAGGAGTACATTAGTTCACAGACACTTTTGAATATATATCTAGGTGGGATTTATCCACTCCCACATAGTTTCGATTATCTGAAAATCATAACACGCTGCTGCAGTCTGATTAGGACTGATACGCACTTTTTGCCATGGAGACTATTTGAATTGTCTCAACCATTCTTCCGATCGATTTAATGTATCATTTTCTTCTCAAACGATAAGGGATCAGAATAACTGTATTTGACTGCGCTAGGGAAAACTATTTTTCATTTTTCATTCAAAGTAGGATGATATGCTTTCATTCTCTCATCTAACCTAATTTAATGTCTTTCTTTTTACTAACAGGTCATCTCATATGAGTGGAGAAGTGTATCTCAATTAGAAACCACAGTGTACGTATTTGTAGTAGCACCTCGTAGCTCACCGTAATACCAACATAATCAACATTATTTTAAGTATTTGACTCCCACATTTTCTTTAAAAAATTAGGGAAACTTGATTTTTAATGTTTCATACTGGTGTTGAACCACCCCCTGCCATAAACGATATCGGTGACTCATTGGGAGTCATGCAAAAGTTCAAATCCTCACGTATTAGATCCCATTTACGCAGTCTTAATGGCTATTCTTTTCACGTTATGTTGTATTGTGTATTAAAATGGGATGATTAAATCGGTTAAGGTGTCCGCAATGGGAAGCTCTATTGGTGAAGAAATTTCTTCTTGGAGATTGTAATATTGTTTTTCAATTGAGGATAGATACATTAAAGGACGCATACGACCAGAAAGCCTTCGTTTCAATCCTTTCTTAAGGATTTGAATGCCAAACCACTTTCCCAGGAACAATTCTTTGGAGTTAAGGATTTCTTTTTTGATAGGTCCGAGTTTTCCCATAACCAGAATGTGATGAATGGAGGACTAAGTCGTTACTGACCTTGTGCCTATTCATTGATTTCATCGCGCTTTTTTCATTTCCCACGATTCCTCAACACAGTCCGTGGAAAGCCTTAATTTAACACGATGGGATGAGGTAACATTCTCTTCCATCAAAACATTACATGCTGGCCTTCGGCGAGAGAGTACCACTAGTAAGGCGTTTCATTCCCATGTTGCACAGCAAATCAGCAGGAAATGATCTTTAGCTTGGATTCATAAAGCGAATGCGAGATGCGAAAGGTAGACAACGTGTAGGACAAAGGACTGTATTTCGAGTGAAATGGCGGTTTCCGGTGTCCATTTATGACGCGAAAATGCAAGATGGAAGCAGCGACGACCATAGCAGTAAGATAACGCAAAGGCGGGGAAATGGTTGGTGGGTAATACCAGACAGAGTTATGGTCTGATGGCCGAGACGGGAGGGAGAGGGGGTGGGGGACAGTCGAATACCGCCAAAGTTGCTGTTTGCGGTGAAGGGGAGAGACGCTCGCAAAAGCATTTTGGAGAATGCGAATTGGGAAACGTGGGATACAAGTGCTTGGCTTAAGGAGGCGGAGTGGAGAAGTCAACGGAGAATGAATGGGAAAATAAGCCTTTTGGAAACTGAAGGCAAAGTCACGGAGAGGCAAAGTGCTTCGGGACAAAGGGAGGGTGAGGGCGGAAGGAAGTAATGGCGGAGAAGAAAGAGGGGAGGGAGGAGAGTTAGAACGCCCCAGGAGAGAGCCCTTTCGATCCTACCCTTCGCCATTCTGTTACGCAATTCTCAGAACGTCGCAGAATGGTTCTTCTGCTTTCAATCTGACGCGACCATACAAACGAAATTATGGTCAGCTTGAATTAATATGGCTAGATATGTATGTTCATCATCAAGAGCAACTTTGGCCGTGACAGTATACCTCCCTACCTTCTTATGGCTTTGAATTGTAGTTATAGAAGGCATATATCCTTGATAAAACACATTTAAGAGGAATTTAAGGGTAATTAGTGGCATACATGCTCTGAAGAAAGTTTCAAAATCATGATACTAGGGGATCCTTGGTGACACTAAAATATGCTCCTGCACAAATGTAAAAAAAATGATAATGTACGTATATATTACACTCAATTTGATACAAATATTCCAGGAAATAGCAAAATTAAATGTAGATACGGACTTTCTAATCGATTGAGGAATCTATCCGTAAGGCATGACTGTGAAAGTTTATGTTTACGCGTTTCATAATTAATTCGTTTCACAATTTCAATGGTATCGGGCTAAACCCAGAGAATCTTTTGAGGATTTCGAAAAACTTTGTAAAATTCACCAAAAATGTTTATTAATACGTTAATACTTGGATGAAACCGATAGTACCGTATTAATAAAAATGTTTGGTGAATTTTACAAAATTTGTCGTATTCCTTAATTCGTCTCATTCATTAACTCTCAATTTCTAAGGAATCTGTGACCTCTCTGGATCTGTGGATCCAGTACACGGATAATATAGAAGTGACTTCGGCACCAGGAACCTAAAATATCTAAGTTTATTAATTACATTGCCAAAATTTAGTCTGTAGAACCTCGTTTTATCTGGACGCAAAATTATAATGGGAAGTAAGTGCGCAGCGTATTGTTAATTTCCTTGGAGCTTTGGTGAAATGCTATTTCCCTGGTGTCACTTTTCTGTACTTTAAGTAAAACATGGAAATCAAAATGCAATTTTCGCATCATTTTACACAGTAACGTCCGAGTGGATGTCAGAGTATAGCTAAGAGAATCCCATTATCTTGGAAACGAATATTTGAACCATGAGGAGCAGAATAGATCATAGAATAAACAAAAAAGTGCTAAAATTGGAGAAAGCGTACACAGGAAATGTGGGAGAGAAATAGGTAATTGGAGTTCGGGGAGAAAATTAAAAAAAAATGATGGTGCCGTGTGAGCAAAAAAATATCCTCAGCTCCCAAAAAAATTGGGGGATGATAGGCGTGGTCGAGGAAGGAGAGAGAGAGAGAGGTTGACGCGAGAAAGGATGGAATCGGGCGAAAGGATGTGAAAATGGTCGGGGTGAGATTGGAAGGGCAGAGGGGTAGATACTGGGGCATCTGTGAGCGGGTAGTGAAGGGATGGTGAGCGGAAATCGATCAAGGGCAGATGGGTGGCACGGGTGAACGGATCCTTCCACTGACGTGCATTTCCTGCGAACAAAATGAGAAGACACAAAACAAAATATGGCTCCACCTTTTAAAAATCTAATGATTTGCAGACGACCTAGCCGCAAAATTCTATATACTGTGTCATTTTTTTGCGCAAATATTTCCGAGTCAAATATTTTAGGAAATCACGGTCCAGTTAAAGGTTAGGTTTTACTAAGCTCGAATTATGTTTGGCTATTTAAATTAATATGAATCATAAACATAACTCCATTTCATACGGCTCAAAAAACATCATCCTAGAAGAGTTTTAAAACATAATTATTGTGATTAGATTTTTTGCATACTGCTTATTCTCCATGGGCTCAAATCAAACTCTAAAACCACTTCTTATATTCTAACATGTGGCTTGTCTGACAACTCGTGAATTGAAGGAGAGAAATTGACGACCAAAACAAAATTTGAAAGGTGGCAAAAAAATCATTTTCAATAAGGAGAAATAATACGATTTAAATCGCCAAATTTTATGACAGAGGTATATTTATTCGCCCTAATTGTAGCTCGTTATTAAAAATGCACCACATGTCTGATTATAAAAATTAATTAGTACAACGAACAATTTCAAGAAGTTTTTCACCGATGAAAAAACGTGTAATGGCAGCATAAGTGGGAACGGGCTCAGAGCCTTGGTGGAAAAATCCATTTTATGAGGTTTCTCATCCCATCGTCTTCCAGTGAATTCCCTCTTCATAACAAACGTCTCTCTTTCTCCCTCGGCAATTTGTTACCCTGCGTATCATGAATTTTTCAGAGATATGCTAGAAATCATCTTTCATCTCTATTCTGATGTTCCTTTCTTTCGCATTATACGGTGAAGAGGAAATAAAACCACGAAGGGAAGGCATTTCGAACGCAGGGCAATCCTGTTTGAACACGCTGCGAAAAAGAAAACACGGGGCTGGAAAAGTCAGGCAATATTTATTTATGGCGTGCTAAGTCGTAGTTCATCATTCCCTAGGTCCGTTGTCCGATCAGTTGCGGAGGAAGGAAGAGACACGCGAGCAACCCAAGGCTTCAGGCGCGACGTTAATCCAGACGCTGTGCTCTCCCGTTTCATTCTCGTTTGATCGGTTGCTTCATCTTTCGAGCGTCAGCGAGGAGAGTCAAGTTTCATTCGATGCTTATCTCCTCAGCTCTTTCTCTAAGTAAGCGTACTTGCTCAAATTTAATATCAGAGCAGTTCTTTCGGTACGGTCGAGGAGGAAATGTATCGAGATCAAGGCAAACGAAACAGAATGGGAAGGAAAGAACTCGACACTTCAATGTTTTGGCAGAGACGACAATTGCTTGTGGTATGACCAATAGTAAATACGAGTATCTACGCTATTTTCGCAAAAGCGACCTCTTTTCATTGCCTTAAACTTTGAATTTCCTGACATTAATATATTTTCAAGTCAAGGCAGCCGGATGAGTTTAGAAATAAAAAGATACCGTGTAGCCGAGTTTAGTGAAATGGGTGCCCTTAAGGCGACTCTGGAAAGCAAAATAAAAATAAGTCCCGCTGATGCACTCGGGGATTTAATGGAAAAGACGAGGACATATGACGGAAAGAAGGTCGAGATTTGTGTTTGCAAGGGAGCAATTATCGAAACAAATAAAAATCTTCGTGAAACTATGATGATTACAACGGGACAGTTCTATCTCTCGTCAAAGGAGGTCGACTTGAGGCGGGGGGAGAGTACTAGGGGGGACTCGGGAAGATTGAGAGGGGTGTTCACACCGTGAGGGTAGTCACTCCGCACATGTTATTAACTTCCTCGGTGCAATGAAAAAGGCGGAATCGCAATGAGGTACTTGGAAAAGGCTGAACGGCTGTGCGACATGACGATAATTCGACATGACCTCTATGTGCACACTGCACCAAAACCCACCTCATGAGGGTGCGGCTGGGGGTGCTAGGACGGCATCTTACGTATAAATTAGTACATATAATATTTACATAAAAACGCCTACATTTACTTGTATCCATCTGAGACATAAAATAACGGGTGCGGTTACAAATTATAATTTCAATCATAGACCGATTCATACGATTTAAAATGTAGGTTACGTTGACGATATTCATCCCATAGTACGTTTTTAGTACACATTTTCATCAAAATGAATGTGAAGATGGACGATGGAATTCTACATAAGTGCCGTTAGATGACAACTGTTCTGCTTTTGTCGTTGCCGGAAAACGTGACACTTAAAACTTGCCCTATAAACAAATAAATTTATGTTCACTTGATGAGGTTAGCAATGTGATTATTGACTAATTCAGAAAATAGATGCCTCATATGAGATTTTGTTCACATTTTAAGGGGTATTGGTTATGCCTACCCTTTTTCCCTGCATATTTTGTGTCATACATACAATGGAAATGAAATGGTAACATCTTTTAAATCTCTCTACAATTTTCAGAACTCGATTCACTTTTGAGATCAAACATTACTCGTGAGGATACCCCATTAACCAGCAGTATTGTGTTGTGAGACTTAAGACGTGAAATATTTGAAAAGGCTAGCCGCTGTAGGAAGTTTCGCTCACGCTGGTCGTACGTATTGTGGAGGGGCGACTGCGGGAGAGGAAGGCCCGTCTCCAAGCGCCACCGAATGAATCTGCGGTGTGAAAGGAGGAAGGCGGGAAAGGGGCCGTACCGCTAGGCGTGACGAGAAAGCACGGGAGAAGTGGAGCAGGCGTTTGAAGTGCGGCTGTGGGTGGACAGGGGGGAGAGACGACAGAAACGTCCGAGAGCACACGAGCAGAAGCGAGGGAGAGGCACTCATAGCTGTACTACCGCACGCCCAGTACCCCAGTGCCAAGTGCGGGACCTCTTTATCACACAACCCTCCATTCTCAATGCACCCATGATCGCGCAGGGAACGTTGGCGGGGTGCGGCAAAAAGGATTCTTATAGTGAGGAGGGGCGGAGGAGGAGACTGGACTGTGTGGTTGGGGGGCGTGAAAATGGGAAGGACAAAAGGGAATGGAATTGGATTAACCATTATGGTGACCGGGACTTAGGGGGTGTGGGCGCGGCTGTCTTCTATTCTCTCCCCCAAGTCGACCTTCCCATCCTGCCGACCCGTGCTGAAAAACTCCGGGGATCAGAAGAATGAAAGAAAGTGCAGTGGACCGTGTGACTGCCCTCTCTCCAGCTTCCCCTCCTCCTCCTCTTCTTCCCCGCTCCACGTCCCCTTCCCCTCCCCAACAAAACCACTCACCGATGAAGAAAATAATGTCAAGTTTTTTTTAACTCTAAGGAAAAAAGCGCCGGCGGCTTTGATTTCAAAGTTTTTGGAGAAGATTTATGCCGACTTTTTAAGTCAGGGTAGACGTTCTATCTTAATTAATGCTTTTATTTCCTCATTTAACTTCCATTTAACAAATTCTCTACTAATTAGCCCGGAAAAATTATCGTGGTAAATTTTTGTCCATTTTTTTCTGTATTGCTCGTAGGATTTTCGTACCCCGAGGGACATCGTCGACGTGATGCTATACTGAGAAAATAATTAGGGAAATGCTTGCTCGGAGAGTTACAAGAACGAATTTTCATGGAAAATACTTAGCCATGTAAATTAGTGATCAAAATTGAGCGCATGCTTTATAGCGGGAAATACTCTGTAATTGTAACATGTGAAATAGTGAACTATGTTTGTATTTGGCGAACTGTGTGGTAATTCATTACAACAATTATTTTCCAACAAATATATAAAGAAATATTATTCAAAGTTAAATGTGAATACATGTTATTATGCGTAACATATGACAGAAAAACAGAGTTTTAATGAAAAAACTCCATGCTCATTAACACGGAATATACATTTTCTTTAGCTTATGAGGAGCACCAACTAAGAATACGTGACGTAGAAGAAACAAAATCGTTGCTCCTTTAGCTAGCATGCTCTTCCATGAAAGCAGCAATAGCACGCGTAAAAGAAAATTCATCAACATACGCAAAAGATTGAGGGAACTTTTTATTTTGGGAAATTTGTTTCTATGCCTATTCACAGAAATCCCATTAAGGGATTATCCTTCTCTATAGCAGTTGATTAAATATTTTATATACATTGGACAAGTACAGGAAAATATGAGGCAGGGAAATTTTCATAAACCGATATCAGCTATAATGCCATGGTTACTTATTTATTTATTATCGACTTAATTGGGCGAGGTTGAGACTAAACAGTCCCTTCTTACTTAAGTACTTACGTAAGTAGCTTAGAAGGTATTCATTGGGACAGCACATCTCAAGATAATGGGACTCACCTGAAAAAGAGAAAGAGGTATCGTTATTACGGGTTGTATAAATTTTATTGTATAACTACGCCTATTTTATCAGCGACTTAACTTTGGGTATGAATATTTTTTCTCGTAGAAATATTATTAAATAACTATGCATGGTTTAATAAAAACTTAACTTGGGGTATCAGCATGTAAGATCATATTTTAGAGCATTTTGTCTTAAATTGGTTCTTCTTATGTATGTATGTATGTGCATTGTAAGGGTAACCGTTGATCAGACTTGACCGTTGCCACCAGAACAATTACCTATTTGTAACGAGAGTTATACAACAATAATACCATTATTTTTGAGAAATGGCTACCAAAATGATAGATGTCTTAGTTAATGATAACTTCTGTTCATCCATTTACCACTACTTCAAAGATTGACCGATTTCATTCTTAATTATCCACATGAACATGGGACCCTGCAAGCCATCGCTAGGGTGTGTGTCACTCCACTACAGGCATGCAACGTCGACGTCTAGTATTGCTTGGTTGTAAGTCACCAATTAATATGTGCAATATTTAAGTGATGTAAGTAATATTAACTAGAGCTACAAGCATTACGGTACCTCTGTTTAACATATTTCTCTAATTAGTGAACAATCTGCTAAGAGGGTATGCTTAAAAAGTTTTTTGTCTATTTTTCCTAACTAAATTACTAAGTTTTCCCAAATAAATTTAGACATAAGTTTATTTTTACCTATCTTGGAGTGTGATAAAGAAAAAAATGTGAATTCCAAAATAATTTTTCAGAAATAATGGAAGTACAAGGGGGTGCAGCATTGGTAACAATGCCTGAAGATACTGAGACAGCGACTTAACCGTTAGCTTTTTGCATTACGTGTACGTATTCAAAAGAAGAACGAGCAATGGAAATGAAAAGCAATTTAACATGAATGGAATGAAAAAACTATCATGCTCCGTCTCACAATGAAATTTCTACTATGGAAGAGAATATGCACAAACCTTTGAAGGAAGTTGATCAAGCGCATAAAGGGGTAACCTAAGTTGTCAAGATAAATAAACGACAAGGAAAAAAATTAGATAGCGGGAGAGAAAATATACATACAGATCTTCTAAGAGAATAGGAACCAAAGCAAATGAAATCTTTAAATCCCCTTTGTGAGCAACGTGGTATGGGATGGATGAAAGTCGAAGGGTAATTCAAAGTCGAAGTCTGGCTCAGAGTAATTCAAAAGAAAAAGACAGGTAGCCAATGCCAGTGCCCTCACAGAGGATTCAGAAATAGACAAATAGGATGCCCGTTAAAAATATTTGTTTGCACAGCGGAACCCTATGGATTGATGTCACGGGCTGGAAAGACAGACCTCAGAAGAATAGGAACCGTAGACACTTTATGCCGGATGCAAAAGCCAAAGATGAAATTGAAAGACACAATGAGATATGAGGCAATGAATAGAAGACTGGAAGAGGTCAAGATCTTGTGGTGTACTGTGCGGAAAAGAATCCAACAGATTTGGCCCTACTTGACAATCAACGAATCCGTTTACATAATCAGAAGAAAACTGGAAAAGGTTGGTCCGATTAGGAGCATATATTTATGAGGTATGCATGAAGGAATATGAAGTCATAGGGCGTGAAGAATTAGCATTACATGAGGTAGAATGAAGGACTACAGCTGGGATTGACTGGAGTACGTATGAATGAAAGAAATCGTAATGATCGCAAAAGAAGGTAACACATAATATAGTGAGAATAATTTTCATTTGCATATTCTCTGTATGACATCAGAGGAGTGAATGGCGGAGGTTATTAGATCTCGGATATTAAGCGAAATTTGCAATTTGATCGTTACAATTAAAACGTATTACCGTGCGCTTTTTGAAATTAGAGAAGAATGAAGATGATATGTGAATTTCCACCTTCTTGATTGCTTTGAATTTTACTTGGATACTGTTTGAAAGGTAAAGACGTATTTATTTTTTAATTATTACATTTAAACCACGGCAGGGAATTTATTTTTCTTCCTTATTGAAATTATATGTAATGATGTTAAAGTAAGATATCTCTTTTAAAGAAGTATCTTTCGGTCCTCCTATTGGGTCGAAAACTGACCAGACACGATATTTATGGGCCGTAATTATACTCTCAGAAAGCCTTCGAAATTATTTCAAAAAGTCCAGTATTCGAGTTCCATCTCTCAGGTTTCTCGATAATTCGTGCGGAATTTTTATTTTCTTTTGATTATACCTACCAGAGCTTTATATAATTGCTTCAATTTCAACCAAATTCTCCAAATCAAATAGTAAATAATTGCATTAATTGGTATAAATAGTTACTTAGACACGAATGACTGAGCAATACAAGAATAACGCCTGCAGCAATACAATAAAATGTATAAAACCAAAACTTGATTGCTTCATTATTACGAATACATTTTTAGGGTGTATAAATAATTTAGCCGTTGAGAATACATGAAACATAAAATAATTTAAAGTAATCTTGACCAAAGCATCAAGTAGATGAGTATTTAAACAAGACAAAGTGAACGAATTCAAATCCCAATAGGCGGACGTGCGTTTTTTGTTCAAAATTAGTTAAATTTAAATATGAAACCTAATGGTTTTATAGTAATATACTCAATTATCAATAAATAAATGCATGCAAATATGCACTCAAACTGTAGGAGCATCGCATTGGTGGCTAATACGCTAATTTCCCATGTCAAAGAGACCAAGTTCAAATTCAGGCGTCGGAAAACTATTGCGGACACTTTGCATTATCCAATTAAAATGCCTTGTGGAGAGAATTTCAAATGTAGGTGGATTCTCCATCGATCAGATGAAACCCTGATCAAAACATCGACGCGTTCCCTCCAGAGTAATTTAAAGCGGGCACAGAGCTTCTCTTCAACCACTCGGCGTACCAGTTAATCCTATCCTCTTTTCAGTATTCGCATATGAACCTAATCGCAAAAATAATCCCGGAGACGCATATTAAAAAGTTAACCACTCCGATTGATGTAGAATACGAGCGGGAAATCCAAATGATAAGCTTTTGCTATCAAAGGCATTCAAATTTGGGAATTGGTTATGCATAAATTATACCTGAAATATTCTCCCTTATATCTGAAATATTCTACCTTCCATATTTCGAGATAACCATGCTTAAAAAGGTCTTTAACTGCTCCATGTTTATGTTTTATCACCGTAATGTTTCAAATACTTTTTGTAGAATTAGGAGGATAATGACCCCATCATGCTCTCATATTTTACTACTCATTTGTTAGTGATTAGGGTAATAATTGACATAAAATAATGTCAATTCGACCGAAGTACCGAACTAGTTGAAAATTAGGGGTGTAAACTCACAGAGTTCGTAGGGTTATTTAACCTGAAGGGGAATAGATAGTGGGCAATAATATTGACTTGAGGGGAGGCTAGCCACCCACCTCTTTTCCTCTCAAGTGAATCAAAATATTTCTCCGCGCATACGAAAATCCTTCTCCTTTTCTGCAACGAAATCGCATGATGAATGTGCGAAGGTGCCGCTGTTGACAGTATACTTGTGGATTAATAGATAGAACTTGCTCGTTGTGCCGTCACGGCCATAGCTTTCTTTCCCATTTCTTGATCCGGTACTTGGAAGATCACACGTTGTATTTTATCTGACCAGTGAAAGAAAAGCTCATGTGCCATAATTTCAGTGATTCGGCATCAAATATCTTAACGTACCCGTGATTCCGAGCGGAAGCGTTAGAATTTCAAAAATAAATCACTATCAACTTCCAATCATAATGAAGAACATTGTAATTTACGAGCTGAGTTGACCATTCCAATATTGCATCTCACACGAACTCAATCCATACCTCCTTCTGAGATTGATTATGACGGTGAAATTGCTGGTAACGAATTACACTCGACGAGGATTGGAGTGATGGAATACCTGAGCGTTAGAGTGTGTGGGATGAAAATCTCTCCCTCGATTGGTGTCTAAACGGAATAGTAGAGAGTAGGAGCGGCTAGAGAGTGAGAAACGGGAGTATGAAAATGAGGAAAGAAGACGATGAGTAAAAGAATGGAAATGGAATACGAAAGGGTCAGAGAGAAGGAGTAGGGGAGAGAAGAAGGGTGATGGGGAAAGATAGGGAGAGGGGAAAGAAGAGAGAGGGGAGGGCAAGTGTTTGTTGGAGGAGGAGTGAAGGATGGAAAGATAGAGAGAAGGGTAGCAATAACATCTTAGTCGGAGCAAAATAACCAGAGGTTAAGAAAATATTCAAATCTCTCCTCCTACCCGCCCTCCTCTCTCCCGCCTCCTCTGCAATTCCTCTCCCCCACTCTGTCCACCATCTCCTCCTCTTCCCAGTGTTTCTTTGGCAATTCAAACAGGTGGTTCGCTCCTTTGAGTTAGAGGGAAGAAGAGCGCGCAATTTTTTAAGGCTAAAGGAGAGATGGGATGGGAAAGAGAGAGAGAGAGAATATAAGGGTCGGAGAATGAGGTCACATCCCCAGAATTGAAGACGAGAGCTGCGAAGAAAACGAAAAAATCTAGTAAATCTAGATGATCGGGTCGTGGGGGTGGGAGGTTGGGACGTAATCGACGATTCATAATGGAAAATGGGAGAGAAGGGATCTGTTGGTGCTCTCCGTCTTTGAGTCTTTCAAAGATGAATCCGGCGGATCTTGTGCTAGGAGAAAATCTGATTCGGGGAAGTGGACTGAACTAAGGAGGGAGTGAGTGCGAGGTCCTTGGTAAATGTGACAATCGCTCGAGAAAAATATATAAAACGGTGGCGGATGGACTGCGGGGCTTCCTGGGGACTCGTTGCATCTAGTCGTTGTATTTACTCCCGGCAACACCCTATCAACTCAGCCACCCTCTTTTTACTCCTCCCTCCCCTCGCCCCTTGGTGTTCAGAGAATCCAGCAGGAATTAATGACCTTTCGCGCGTATGTCTCTACCCTCTCCATTCCCTAGAGTAGCAGTCCTGACCAAAGGGAGATGCAAACCGGTATTAAACCACCGCGCAAGAGCTGGTTCACTCCGAAAGGAATGAAAAAAAAGGGATAAGGAGATGAGAGCGGAGCAAAAAATAAGTGCGCGTCAAATGGACTGCACGCCAATAAACCTCGTGGCTCTCCCGAGTTTTTAAATGAAAAAAATCGCATTACCTCCGCCTTGTATTTCTCCCGTCTCTATAGCGAGGTGCTCAGGTAGTTCGGATCGGGACTCCGGCATGGGAATGGATAAGCAGCTAGTGTGCGCATTACGTAAGCTGTGCGCGGCACTGGCTGTGCTTGCCTAGCCCGTAAATCCACCCGTGAGAGATAGATTATGTTAGTTCGCGTCGTTTTGCAGAGTGAAAAACACAAATTGACTGGGTTTCCTGCCAAAGGGCACAGGTAATAGACTCTTCCATTTTGGCTCGATCAATAAATACATTCCAGAATTCGATTTTTCCATCTGTTGTCTTGTTGGTGTTGACAAACAAAATTCGATTTTTCTATATGTATTAGCTCCTGCTCTAGTCGTGAAATCCATTAGCCAAAGCCCTCCACTTAAGAACACATAAACCAATATATATATATATATATATATATATATAATATAAATATATATTCCAATGTCCTCTTTTATTTGGAAGACGTCTTCTCTGATTTACTTGAAGTGCCCTGGAGCTCACATCTTTCTAGCGAGCTGAAATTTGACACTTCAATCACTGACGTGAGAAAAAAATTGTGCATTTTTGTGCGAAGGAACACGCTGCAGCTTATGTCGAATTTGAATAGTAAGATAAAAAAGCAGCCTCCTTCATTTTCATTTTATTATCTTACGACCTTTACGTTTCCCTCAATTTACCAGGGTTCATAAATTTCCCCGCTTCTTTTCACCCTGGTCTCTTTCCACCTAAAACATCCTTTGCATACCGAATATTTCGATCTTCTTTCTCTTCTCATTTCTCCCAATATATCTTTCACCCGAGGTTGTGAAATGAGATTACTAAACGGCTTTCCGCTAAGCTCACCAGAGTCGTATTCCGCGAAAGGGATGATATTTCTTCACGAAACCTTTTCTTCCCCATCTCTCCTCGACTGGTATATTCATGCAAGGATATTGAATTCCCAGCTCTACCTTTTGAAAAACCGCAACGCATCGGGGATCTTTGCAACAATGACAGTGTGAGAGAGAGAAATTCACTGCTCGAAATGTGAGTCGGCTTACAGGTGAATCCTTCAGAAAGATATAACGAATGAACGCACCGCTCGAAAATAAAATTTGTGGTCAATCCTCATCGAGAAGGTTATCAATCCAGACGATTTCCGTCATATGTTATCATACATTTCAAGACACAGAATATTTACCATCTAAAACAACATGCATTCTTTCGAAAATATAAAATCGCTCCAGAGCACTCCTTTATAATTTGTGTTTGCTCGAGGAATTACTTATGGCCTTTTACGAATTTCATAAATCTTCATTCTTAGATAATGCTTCTTGATCTACAATTTCAGCCTTCACATAAGGAGCTCGAGACGAAGAATATTTTCGTCTCTACCTTAAAGCTCATTTTCTTGGATTTCGAGGCATCGACCATTGGATTAAAAGTGGGGTTAAAATTTTTCATGCGCCTAGAGAGGGAAGATATTTGTAAGTACACGACCGCATTGTATGATTTTAAGCGGAAACATTAATTAAATTTTTCGCGACTGATTATAGGTAGGGCTTATCAAGACGCAGATGAGGCAAAGGAATTTGGATTTAAAGAAAGAGAAATACCTGCATTATTTAAGAGATAAACTTCTCAGTGAGCAATTTTATTTAATAGCACTTACCCAACTTGCCTCAATTTAAATATCCAACGGTACATTTTTACAAACATGTGTCACACCACTCAATCTTGATTTCGATGAATTTGGATATCTGTGCAATAAATATTTTTTTGAAAAATAATTTATGCACAGGCATTTCATTATAGATTGACCAAAATGAACACAATTCACTTCAGTGTCTCTCTGGGAACAACGAAATGGTAGTCCAGGGTTAGAGCGTTAGACTACTGACCGCAGGGACCGGGTTCGATTCCCTCTATCTCTCCGCACGTCTCTCTGGTCCCCCTTGGCTCCACTCAAGCTGTGTGATTTTTCGGGTACCATGCATGTATATATATCGTATACGGTGTATTAGGCATGTGTGCGTGTACATATATATATATATACATATATAACCATTCACACACATACACGTATATCTTGCATAACGAGCCACCCTCTAACTTAAGGTTCTCCTGATGGGGGGTTAGGCATATCGGTTTTTGATTTCCGAGAGAGAAACTGCGAGAGTCGTTTTCGCTCCCCTGAGGGCGCTGTGTGCGTGTTTAGGATGGAAATATGGAAGAGGCGGGAGCGGTGGAGAGTAGCGGGGGTAAGAGGCTGCCCCGAAGACGGGAGGATTTATAAAGGACGAGGATGGATGGGATGGGGAGAAGGATGAAGTGACGAAGAGCATTTCCTTTTGTGATCTAATACCACGTTACGGGGATCGAACGCACCGAGATGATCGACTAAGGATGAGCTGGTGGAGGATGGGATGGGAGGAAGGAAGCGAGGATAAAAGGCGATTTTCAACAGTCTGCCTCTCCTTAAGAAGGTCAAAATAGGGTTAAGTGGATCGCTAAATTACGGTTCTCTATCCTTGAGACGCTTGCTCCGGATGAAAAATGTTAACTTTTTTGGTTTCCCAACATTTTTAAAGGGATGGGCAAGTGATTGAAGGATTGGAGGTGGAGGGATATGGGGGCCTGTGGCAAGATGGAAAGGTCGTGTTGAGTGAACAGGAGAGGAGAGGTCGAGAATCGTACCTGACATACGAGTTGGAGAAATTTTTCTATCTCAGAATGCTGGACAATTATATCTTGTGTGGGTGACGGTGTAAAAGAAGAGATGAGGGAAGAGAGAGAGAGAGAAACCGAGAGTAAGAGAATGACAAAGCGAGGAAAAGATCAAAGAGAGAAAGAGAAAAAGTTAGAATATGAAATAAACAACGGATATAACGAGCAAGGCATGCGGTAAATAAGGCAAACATGCTGCTCCTAGATCTCCATCTTGCGAAAAGGTTCGCCGTTTCAGCGGGATAGGTGGGACAGGGAGAAGAGGGAACGGGTCTCCGGGTGAAGGACGTAAATCAGCAGCAACGGTGGGTAAGGACTACTGCGCAGGTCGATTTTCCGATTTTCACCTTCATTTGTTTGTTTGCTCGGGCGCATTTCTCCCTAGGAAACCGACGTCAGAGGCAGAGAGAGTCAACAAATCCAAAGACTGGGTCGAAGTTCCTTCGGAAAATAATGGAAAATATTTCACGAGAGGTAACGTATTGCGCAATGACTTCGACTCCTCACGAAACGACCTTTTCTTCCACTTTATAAAACAATGTACCGTAACGGCTTTTCTTTTAATTTAAAATATACTCTTCGTCTAAAAATGCTCTGGTAGAATGCTTCGACGTGGGTGCCTTTAAAAAGGCAACGAAAAATATTTTGGGGAAGAATTATGTCTGACAGCTCCTTTAGTATGCCTCACAAAACAGAAGAATTGGGCAGAATTCAGGCTGTGTTTCACCACACTTATTAAGAAGGTCAAAAAAATGGGTAACCTTTCATCAGAATAGAAATTATTCCTTTCCCGGCATTCGTTTAAGAGTTCTATTAACTATGATATAACTTATCACTGCATTGAAATAAAATGCCTATTATATGAATACTTATTTTGCTATCATTAATTAGCATTTCTCGTCCAATATATTTTATAACAATACATAGTTTAACTGATGTAATGTTTCGCTATACAAAGTTTATTAAAGTACATTTGCAAAACATATTTATGGTTCAATAGGAAAAAAAATGAAAATTATAATGCCTCGAGAATGAAACTGAAAATAACTCTGTATTGTGGTACACCTAGGTTTAGATAACTCTTTTGCTATATGTAACTACCATTATTCTGATTTTTCGTTACATGAATTGTCTTACGGAGTTTTATAATCTAAATCTATACAATATCCCGCAAGTCATCGCAAGGACGCGTGGAAGGGAGTGTGGGGTCACCAGTCATACTAAATCTACTCGAGTACCTCCACAAACAGATGACATCCCGTGATCCACCGAAAGGGAACGTGGAAGGAGAGTGACCGGACATAACTCATACAACATCCGTTATTCACATTACGAATGCTATACTGTTAGTAAATACTCTACTGAGTGTTATGAGGACGAATAAGGAAACCTATTAAAAAGGACGAGCTCATACAGGAGAATAATTTCAGAGGTGGATTAAATGTAAATTGGGAATATAAAATGTTCGCCTTTTCCCTCGGGCTCCAACTTGTGTAATGAGAAAAGTATCTCGCAATTGGATATCTCATCTTGGATTTACTCTATTTACCTCCATTCACCCTAAGGCTTATATTAGCACCGTAACGAGAGAGGCTACGCCCCGGAGTTTTATGAAGATACCCAAAGAAAAATGGATAATCTTCAAGTTATTTCAACTTTTTCCATTCCTTTTAAAATATACCTGCATGTGGAGACTCAGCGATGCAAATAAAGCATTAAATTTTATAGCAAGATGAGCGGCGATAATGCCAACCTTTTCCCTTCATTATGACGCTACAGCGTCCACGCAAAATGTCCCCAAGAGAAAGAGAGTTCATTAGATAAGCTCTCGAGAGATCTTCATCGCAACCACAAATCGTATAAAGCAAAGATTGGAAGATCAATCTAAGGTACACACATCAAACTTTTCAGATTATAGTGCTTAGTTAATACAGAATGTCATCCTCTTATTTTTCTCATAAATATGCCATTACATTTAAATTAATTTCCTAACACTAGTTTGATTGAGAATTTTCATTGAAAAATTCCTTAATAATTCATTCGAGGTGTTCTGAATCTTCAAAGGTCTTTGGCCGTTTCCAAAAGGCTATATACTTCTAAATATTAGAAGAACTCACTCTTCTTCGCCTTGCATTGCTTCTTTCTTCATTTCTTTGCCCCTTCCACCTGCATTCAAGCTGTCTAAAAGGTCTACTCTCGTTCTTCCTCCACCTCACACACCCAAAATTCTCCCTTCTATCACGGCCTTCAAAATACTACCTTTAAATTTAACTTCACTCACTTTCTCCGACTTTTTCGGATTTCTGCCAGCAACTTACTCTCTTCGCCCATCCCATTTAATAACGAATAATAATATTACTGAATATTAAATGTCTTATTTTATAGCAATAAATCATTTAAAGAGTTTTAAAAAAGTTATCCACTAAAGAGGCTGTTTTGTTCGAGTTGAGAGTAATCTAGTCGAGTCTAGTAAATCTAGGTCATCATGTCTTACGATCAGCAGAAGGAAATATTTCGATAAATAATGGTATCTAAAAATAAAATATGAGCTTCGCCAGGAATTGCAACAATTAGATATCGCATCATCATTCCCATCCAGTCTTGTGTATCTATAAGTACCGTAATTGGCTCTGCTCTCTTAGTACTCATTTCATATTAATGAATCTCAAATCATTCATAGCTTGGAGCGGTTGACCACATGAACGCTACTTCGGATCTCAGTCACATGAGTATCTATTAATATTCTATCAAGGCGCATCAAATTCTTGTTTCCAGGCTGTCGCTTCGTACGCAATGGCTCATTAAAAATTTATACCGATCCATCCCCTTAAATGAATTATTTAAAGTTTCCGGAATGAAAAGATCTTCGTAAACTTTCCAACGGAATCCTAATGCATACTAGTACAACAAAAGCGACGCCGAAGATCGTCCCGAATAGGAGTGCAGATAGAGAGAGTGGAACTTATACGATATATTTATAAATAATGCTGTGTGTCTGCATCTGTGTGCTTATATATTTGTGCGTTGCCGAAGAGCGTTCCATTTCGAAGATATGCAAGGTGTGAAAAGTTTCCGACCTAACAAAGATACAAGACATTTTTTCTGAAATTTTCCTAGTCGGAAACTTTTCAGACCACCCACGTATACTATGTATGTATATGCTATAGAAACATATATATATATATACACTTTTTTGGAAAACCCACAAACGTGTAATGTAAATTCGAGAAAGGTGGTTGGACCACCGAAAATTCGAGAACCAGTGAGTTTTTCCTCTTTTGTGTTTTGGTTTCTGTGTTTGTTATGACTATCAGTGAATTTATATATATATATATATATAACAGAAATATTATGTATGTATATATATGTCTATATATATATATATATATATATATATATATATATATATATATGTGTGTGTGTGTGTGTGTGTGTGTGTGTGTGTGTGTGTGTGTGTAGATGTTTCGAAGTTGCCCCATATTGTTTCGGCGTAATTGGAAAATCGGTCTCACGAGAAAAGAGGAAAGCTTTCTTCTAAGCGATGGTTCCCCGCTCTTAGCCTTTGCAAATGGAGATAACCCGTACCTAAAATCTCGAGAACCTTCACGTGGTTGGATGGACGGCATGGAGAGGATTCCTCTCAGCACGGTTCTTTCGACCTTTGACCTTATACCTACCCACCTTCGAAACAATTATCTGCCAATTTATTTCGTCAAACGTTGCTCTCTCTCATCGCGTTTCCGCGTCGTCGTTCGTGTAATCCACCACCGCAATTCTCCATCAAGGGCAGAAGTACGCTCATCCCAATTTATTTGCTTGTTTCTCTTTTTTTTCAACTCTTCGACGCGGACGAAAGAAGAGAGTTGACCGGAAAGCTGTCGCGTTAATTTCACCATTAGGAGGGAGTGTGGGAGGAGGTGGAGAAGTCGGAGCGGGAGATGACGCTATGCCGGTGACGCAAATCGAGAGTGAGGCGAGGAGGATGTTCCTACGCACACGGGGAATGACAGAGTTATGGAGGGGGTGGAAGTGTGCGGAACACTGAGGTTGGGGGCGGCGGGGAGTGGAGTAAGCATACAGTCGGGGGACGGATGGTTGGGCAGGATGTCGACTGGCTTGTGGTGGAATGAGGGAGGGACGAAGAAAACAAGTTCGGGTGAGTGAACCGCGAGTGTTGAGAGCGGGAGGGGAAGCGGGAGTCAAATGGTCAGAGGGAGGGAGGACGCCGGAGAGGGGTTGCGGGATGGTGAGGTGTGTTTTCAGCGAGAACGCAAGGTCGCTCTAGGGATCCACCGCTACTGCATAGCGAGGGTCCTCTGCGAGGAAGCAGAGGGAGTTTGCATGGTGTGGGTGTGGAGGGAATCCGTGTAAGGGGAGGGGAGGCGGAGGGTGGAGAAGGAAGGGAAATACTTGTTCCGGTGGAAAAGCTCGCCGGACGAAGAAAGCGGTGACGTGCTCGCTCCCGAGTGCCTGAGACGCAAGGCCGCCGCTAATCAACGGAGAACACCACGCGGCTGGCCGCACATGTGGACTCGTTTAAATGCCATCCTGACATGCCCCGGCCCGTGACACACAGGCCGTAGGAACTTCCATGATCGACGCTGGTATGCGCCCCAGCAGCTATAAGCATCAAGCTCGTGGTTTTTACCCAGGAAATACTTTCAACAGCCCGTCGTTGCTCATTAATACATTAACCTGAAGGTTAGCCATGATTGAAGTGATGACTCATTCTCGTTTGACCACTGTAGGTAGTATGATTAATATTTATTATACGCATTGGTTAAAATATTATAAGCTGTCTTCCACGGAATTCTAGATAACGTTTCTATGACTAAGCACACCATCACCCATTACATTACTATTATCATGCCATATGCAAATAAATAATCCCTAAGGCACCTATTATTACTCTTCTTCGCGTCTTTTGGCCCAGTCTCTTCTTACGATATTTCCTCAAGAAATCAGCATAATTACTTTAAAAAATATGACATTTGAAAAGTATCATACTCTCTGTAAACTCTTTTTTCTATTCTCTATGTCACATAGACTTCAATCCTCTCATTTTATAGGTCTCTTGCATGCGTGCATGATTTGATATTAAATTTAACTTATTCTTTACATTATGAAGTGATGCCACTCACTCTATGGCAATGAAAAATTTCTTCAGTCGTGAAAGCCTTCTAAACATTTACATTGGGTAAAA
This sequence comes from Hetaerina titia, assembly GCA_037158775.1. Taxonomy (NCBI): domain Eukaryota; kingdom Metazoa; phylum Arthropoda; class Insecta; order Odonata; family Calopterygidae; genus Hetaerina; species Hetaerina titia. The sequence goes on along the minus strand of CM073769.1, from coordinate 62,893,660 downwards.
CATTTCAAAATATTTCCTATTACAAAGACCAATGTTAGTTGGTCTGCCTTTGTGAATGTCATTCTCCAACATTCAAGTTGCGGATTCGCTGTTCATCTAATTATTGCTGCATGGCACTCGTAGAAGTAATATTTCCTGTTAACCCCAGAAATTTGTCAGTTTAATTTAGTTTTTCGAAGTGGATTTTTAACAGCACAAATGCTTCAAACAGTTATACTCTTCTATTTGATTTTATATGGAAATCTAATAGTTTAAGTTTCATTGTTTTAATTATTTCATTTCATCCGAACTGATATTTCAATTTGAAATCATAAACATATGCCTCTAGTTTTTCATCTTTAACCGCACAAGGTCTTTGCAGTCTAGTGTCAAATTAGCAGAGGACGCTCAATAAAATCGAATTAAATATCGGTTTTTCATCTTGTTTGCAACTGTGTAGCAGTAGCACTTTGACCATTTCTAATCGCAGCGGTTAGTTCATTTTTCTCATGTATCCCTCAAGTTGTAGTTAACATTAATTAAATTTTCAACCATAATATTTACTGAATACTATCTAAGGAAGCAATATCTCGTGCCAAGACTGTAAAAAATGCTGCGCTAAACTCTTCCTGCCGCAAGATAATGAATCGGCTCCAGGATAGTGCCCTGGTTAAAGCACGCACGGTCGTTATGGGGGGATAAGTGCAAAAAGTTGAGATATGAGTGATGCATTACTGGTGCAACAGTCCATTGTACCATCCCAGTCGTGATGGGCTACTATGAAGGGTAATTCATCAGGGTTATGACGGTTATGATGAAGGACATACGATGGGAGAACGCAATAATCTATTTTGATCGGTAGTTCATAATGACTTTGTCAGCAAGATGAAATAGGGCTTACTGCCAATTACATAATGACGATGAAGCTGAATGGGATGGCGCAAAACATGAATAGACGTTTAGACATACGAGAAATAGACCAGGTACATTGAAGCAATTCAATTTACACTTTGAATGCACAAAGCTTGAATGGAGTAGTTGTAGTAGTTTTTATGGGAGGCGACCGACAGTTGAGGTAATTTGCGCCATTAGGGATGGATGGGAAAGGCAGGGTGGAGAGAAACCCGGCGTTGGAAGTCGCCAACTTTTGTCGAATGGCGCCAAGGGATCCGCAATTTAACATCCCATCCGGCGGATGTCGTACTCACTCAAAGTGCTCTCCACAAAGCACCTCAAGTTGGGATCGGGGTACCCATGAAAAATATTTACTGTCTCTAGGATTTGAACCCGAGCCCTTTCGGTGGGAAACCTATACGTTAGCTACCGTACCCGGCTTAAATGGATTAACACTCATCTGGCAAGGATGATAGTTAAACTTGACAATATTAATTTATGTAGGTATTTTCCATTTCACTCATTCTATTCTATAGATCATTTTTAGGCCATTACTACCTTAATTTTAGAGGCATACCAGAGTAGTTATTGAGCTGATCGATACTTATATCATTTTTATAAACTCTATGACATTCATACGCCGGTGTGCAAATTCAAAAACTAGGTACTGACCTAACTTTATGTTAAATAATAATGCTATCTATGACTTATGTAAATTCATCAATTATTTATTATTTTTAAAGTTCATATTAAAAATTGTAGGAAACCATTTATATGTTAAAAAGTAACTCGTTAGCAATTTCGTTTATAAAGTTGTAATTTCGCAACTATTTCATAACTGGCACTATCAAAAATCAGCCTATTTCAAGTATCAGCCTATATCAACCTTTCCTTACTTATAAGAGAGTTCCGAAAATACATTTGACAGATGTGTTTTTGAAATTATTTCGCAGGGTGGTAATGTGAAATTATTAAATTAAATTTAAAAAAAATGAGGAGTACCGTAACATGCATGTACAAGAGCCATTTGAATGTTGAACATGAAGGGGTAGAGGGAACTTGCTTTATCCTCACCCTGCGGCATGCAAATGCATCGAATTCAACGGGGAACTTGCTAATTTTCTTGAGGGAAAATCCCGTTGCTTGCCGTTAATACTTGACTCCTGGATACCCACCAAACAACACGAAAGGTAGAAGATTAGTCCATGAAATTTTTATCAGTCCAGAGTTTTATTATTTTTTTAATTTTAGAATTAGTATAAGTCCATAAAATTTCTTGTTGCATTAAAAAAATAGGAGATATGTATCCATTTCCACAACAATTCAAATTGCGTGCGGCGTGGAATATCGAAAGCAAAAGTTAATTGTTTAAACTTTGGCGTGGATCCACCCGTCTCCTAACCTTTGAAGCACACCCTTGACGATAACTCAATAATAGTGGCGACATCATTTAAATTTGTCCCATCATTTTTTTGGTTGGTGCACAAGTAAACATGTTGATGGCATCGAGTCAAACAAAACCAGCGACGCTGCTGCCGTGATTATATATACGCATACTTGGGGCGCTCTCGAGAATTTTACCTCTTCCGCTGCTGAAGCGTAAAACAAAGGAGAAACGGTCGAATAATGAGCGAGGCTTCAATCAACACACGGCGAAGGGATAAGGGGCAAACAAATGAAGTGGCCTCCTCGTCTTCCACTCGATCTCATCCTCACCTATCGCCCCTCGTCCTCGCCCCCCCCCCCGCGCCGCCGCCCAATCCCGCCTCCTCTCACCCACCCCTCCGTATCTCCTGAACACCCTCTCTCCTCACGGCCCAACCCTCCATCTCTCCCTTCTTCCTCTCCTCGAAACTCTTTTCTCTCGTTCGGGACCCGATTCTTTTTTCCCTTCCCCTGCCTTGGAATTAAACCACCATGCCTCGGAATTGTTTTTTTTTTATTTTTCCGTTTCCTTGCCTTTCGTTCTTTCTCCTTCACCCAATCCCATTTCGCCCCATCCCCATCTTTCACGTGTAATAAAAGGGTGTTACACGTATCGTATATTGTTGTTTTTGCTGATATCATCATTGAAATGGCTGCTACTGGTGCTTTGGGAACGTGAGGGAAAAATCCCACGCTCGGAAAGAAGTTTTTACTCCATTTTTGAGCGATGGCCACGTATGCGAGTGACTCTCTCTCTCTCTCTCTCTCTCTCTCTCTCTCTCTCTCTCTCTCTCTCTCTCTCTCTCTCCTCCTCAACATTATCCCGCAACCCTCCATCATTTCTCCTGTCTTTATAAATTCCTGTTCTTTGTCTCCTGTTATAATTTTAGGCTATTATGCGCATTCCGTTTTCTTCCTCCACTACTTCAACTTCCTCTCAGACGCCATTCGGCTGCTTTATCGCATTTCATCCAACCCAATCGGAACTCGGATACTCTCACCGTCTTTTCTTTTATGTCATTCTTTCAAAACTCTTTTGTTTTTTTATAAATTTTGCGCCATACACCGTTTAATCTCGTGGAAAATCGTCACACCCTGCCATTAAAAATGGCTAAAAAATATTTTTGACGTAATTTACGAATTCCAATTAGCGATATCCTCTCGCCTTTAGAACGAGGGGGTAGTTAATTCTTTTCGAAAATTTTATTGTTCAATTCAAGTCGTTTGTTTTCGGAAAATAGGAAGACAGGATTTTTCTAAAAACTATGGCATAATAAAAAGAGACGTTTCAGGCGTGATATGGTGGAATAACATGATTAAATAAAATTGGCAACTTTCCACAAAAAATTTGTGGAAAATTGCCAATTTTATTTAACTATGGCATAAATTTAGCATCTTTGCAAACTTGAACAGAATTAATTCGATGGGAAACGGAATTAGCGTACTCAGAGTCTCTTAGTAAATATAAATTGAATGTATTTTCTCAAAACTATTTGTACTCTTTCACAAAAATTCTTTCGAGGTATCGCACAGCCTGTCGTCATATTTCCGGCAAAAACACTAGGAATACGTTCATTATATCCCATTCACCATCAAAGTCGCCCGTAGAAATGTGGCGCTAGAGAAGAATGATGAACATTAAATGAACGTAACCAAATACGATAAAGAAGTTGTGTGAAGGTTAGGGGAAGAGAAAGGTTTCCTATGAACGCTGAATGGCAGAGAGTACAATCTAATTGTATCATCTTTAAAATAACAGCTTTCTGAACACAATAATGGGGAGAAGAATGGGTCGGAGAATTATAGAGGACGTGTACTTGTGAGAAACATAAAATAATCAGTGGGAGGTAACGAGAATATTTAGATGCTCCTTATTATTTACCCATTATATGCCAAAGTTAAAAATATTAATTAATAAGATTTATCTAATGTCTACCTAATATGGCCAAGCTGAATTACACAAACATGAAAGTATTTGATGAACGATAAAGAATCCTTCCTAACACAGAGATCGAAGTCAATCGACGATAAAAATATAAACTTAAAATTAAAACCCTTCGATTTACACCATCAGTTTTAAAATCTGCCATCCAGAGCAGAAGTTATACGTAAAATTCCTCACTTTTTTATGCTTTGCACAAAAAAATGTAGCAAAAATACAGTCTCCCAATGAAAACCAAGGGATAGTTATCCATTTTATATTGTAGCATTCATTTTAGAAATATTTAATTATTAAAGGAGCATTTTTTTAAAATCTGGTCTGGAGGAAACTTATGACGCTGTCCAAAATATTTCCACCCCAGCAAGTAACCCTTCGAACCTTTCTGCGTCTCCCTACCCCGGTGCTCTCTCTAGGATCTCTCTCCAACAAAGGGCAACAATGAACCCTTTCATCCCCCACACTACGTAGCAGCATATACATCACATGAATGTGTGCGTATACGATAAGGGAGGGCCTCGTATATATATGTATAAGGGAGGGCCAAGGAGAAGACTCACACACGCGAGCACTCCCGCGTGCACGGGCCGCCGGGCTCACTTGATGCGAGGAGCACGTGACGCCCTTCAAGTTTCTCTCCGTCTCGCGTGTCTGCAGCCGAGACTACGACCGAAATGGCGGCGCAAAAGGGAGACAGAGGGTTCGGAAGAAAGGGGGGGATGGTGGGGGAGAGGTGGGGGTTGTGGGTGGGGTCCCCTCTCTTTCCCTATTCTAAAGCACAAAGCGAGGAGGAATTCCTAACGAAGAGGGGGGCGCGACGAGACGAGCGTTCGGGGGAGGGGGTGAATTGCGTCGCAGCCACTTTAACCCCCACCCGCCATCCTATAAGCCTAAATACATACCTCACGGGGTGGAGTCGCCCAACCCTCATTCCATCGATTGAGTCGGGGTATCCGTTTCGCGACAGTTCAGCCTTGAGTTAAGTGAATGTTGGGATTTTTAATGGAGGGGAATTATGGATTTCCACCGCCTTAAGCCACCGGAAAGGCGGGCCATTAACTCTTTTTTTCTTATGAGTAGCCACGAAAACAGATCATTAATGCACACCCACTAATTTTCATGTTGGTTCCTCATTTTCTTTACCGTTAGTTTATTTTCTTAATTTTATTCGACGGCCTCCTAATCTAATAAGCATAGGTGACCCTAAAAAATGTATTGACCCGTTTAAAATACGAGAGTAGCTTTTCCAAATTTGAGTTATCATCACCAAGCGTCTGATAAAAATGAATAAAAAAATATATCAGATAAATAATTACAGGCGGTTTTAGATCAATATTTCTGCACCAACGTACCTTCAAATTACTAATTATTCACTCTAATCAATGTGTACATCACATAATAAGATTTAAGTCTTTGACTTGACAGGCTTGCTAACTAATTGTATGAGTAAAAATGTTCTAATAGTGCCAATTCAGTTGTTACAACTTTCGAATTCTTGTCATAAGATTTTAATTTAGCGTCCTTAAACACAGAATATTTAAATTTGTTCTATGCTAATTTTTAAATTAAAATTTCGGGCTGTCATTAACCGTCAATTTTCCACTCTCCTCAAATAATTTATAAAGTGTAAAAAGAAAACACTTAAAGAGTTTATAAGCTTAACTTTCCACAACAAACATACAAAATAAGGCTTAAAGTAAATTACTAATACCTGAAGACAAAAATATTACAATTTTGAATGAAATCGGTAGGGGTAAGATGTCAATTTCATCTTCTATTTGTTCTGGGCTCAGAGTGAGCGTATTACACAAACCATTACCACAAACAATAAATATTGACTATTAAAGTTATTTTGATGCGTGAGACTTGAAATCTCTTCGTTTATAGGCCATATGAGCTGTAGTTTTCACAAATAGCCAGTAAAGCCATCCTTCATCCCTTTCTCATTGATGCTTTCAGTTTCTCAGAAAGATCTGATACTCGAAAAATCACACAGCATAGGTGAATAGAGAGACCGTCCAGTTCCCAACCTAATCTCCTCACTCCGTTGCTGAATTTCCTAACCATAAAATGACGCATCCTCTTTAAAATCATGATCAAAAATGCTCAGACTTCATATCCAATGAGGCAATAATCTCCATGCACATGGATAGTTGAGATTTTTCACATAGTTTTCCCATCACAATATAAAAAGTACTCTGCATCGTAGTTTTCCGAAAATGTATTTAGAAATGTGCATAGCCTCGCGCTAATAATTCTTCGTGAGGAGGCAAATCTTTGAGCTCGCAGAGAAGATGAAAAAACCTGCAAACATGTAATATACTCTATGTAGCAGCACGGCCTTACGGGAGTAGTAAAATCCAGACTCTAGCACCACGGCCAGTTTCCCCAAGTGAAGAGACAAAACAGCGCACCTGCGCGTCATTCTGCTAAACTGCTTCTTTCGTAAATCACGAAGACTGGAAAGCCAAAGGTCATAAGGACTCATTGGGATAAGATGGTTGCGGAAGTCTCTTTTATTTCACTCCAAAAGAACAAAAAAAATGACACCATCAAAGTCGTCTTCTTCTCCGACTCCCTTAACCAAAAAAAGCGCCGAAAGAAATATTTCCCTTTCAACCAACCAAGGAGATGACTCTCCCTCTCCTTGTTGAAGTTTCATATTTTAGGGCGTTTTGTACTTTCAGTTATAATTTTTCCATTCCCAGGAAAGAGTAAAAAATTTAGCGTTAGTAACGCGGCAGGGTTAGAGCGGGACCGATGCACTGTGTACGGCGGCGATGGTTGCCATCGTGGATCTCCGCAAAAAATTAACGCCATCACTCCGGGAGATAAAGAATCTTCCGCTCCATCTCTAATCGCTAATTTACAGAAGGAATTTTTTCTCAGAGATTATTTGGATATCAATTTTCTTTCTTAAAAGGCACTACAGAATTCGCTGTGAACATATTTACTCCTGTATTTATCACACTATGACCACAATGAGAGGCGTTTGCCGTTAAATTCATAGTTTCCTAGTCCTCATGAAGTGAATTGAGAGACGAAGAGTTTTTCCTAAACAATATTTATGTCCATGGCAATAATAATTGCAAATATTAGGTATAAATATCTATGCTTTACAAAATAATTATTTTTTTAAACACTTGACACAGTAAACAGCTACACCTCTCTCTTACTTTTTCATCACATTTTGACTGCTCGTCTGTTTAAACCTTACCATGTAAAACCCAATTGTTTGACCTGTTTTGAAATGCTTACTTCGATCCCATCTATTAATCATTCATCTCTTTATCTACACTTTTAATTCAAAACTGTAGTGTTGTAATTTTTCTGATATGTAGTTCTTTACACAACTCAGATATCTGGCCTGAATCGCTAGAGAATAGCACGCTATCTGACGGTGTGTTTTTATCTTTCTATGAATCACTACACCGTCTGCATATAATCTCAAATTGCTGATAGCGTTGGACCTTAGATCTTTCATGCAAAACAAGAAGAGTAGCGACCCTATAATACTTCCCTGCGACACTCTTGAAGTTAGGTCTGCCTCTAATGAACTCAACGTGTCGACGACTACTGTTTATTTTACGGCTAGATGGGAAGTCCCTAATTCAGTTAGTAACTTTCTCGTTAACACCATAATATATTGGTTTACGCAACAATTTTTCGTGAGCGTCAAATCATAGATTTAAAAAAAATCTAAAATACAGCATCTACTTGAGTATTCCTTTTCCCGGATTTTAGGATGTCGTAAATAAAAGTACCCAGTTGTAGTTGACACGACCTACTCACCCTAAATCCGCGCTGGTTATGGTAGGAGCACAAATTAATATTGTAGATTAATTACAGCAATATATTTTAAAAGTTTAAAGGATGCCAATATTAAATCAATCGACCTCTAATTTCTGGGGTCCTCCCTATTGCGGCATTTGTAGAGCGGGTCAATGTGAGCAAGGTTCCCGTCACAAGACGTTGCACTTGCGTTCTCGTATCGACTATTTAAAAACTGGTTTTGAATAAAATGGGATGTCTTATTGCATGCTTCTTTAGTGTGTATGTTCTTTTAGCGTGAGAAATCTCCGGAACTGGGTTTCATATTTTGGAGCTGTTTTTCTATTCATTCCTGGGACAATAAAATATAGCTTATGAGATTTTCAGGTGTGCGTGGGATTTTGTTTTGTGCACTAAATTTTTATGTGAAGATGATCTAAATGACTTTATATAGGACATTGGCTTTTTCACGCTGCCTGTAACAATTTAGCTATTTTATGCCTTTAAATAATGTACAGTTTGACGTTTCTCTAGTATTTCCCCGACGCAAGAACAAAATGATTGGAAAATTAGTATGCTTGTCATAAGGTACTTATTTAGTAATCCTTGATTGAGTGAATATAGATTTCCTTGCAAGAATTTTCGACATTTAAAGAGAATTTTAATTGTTTCCCTTTGCTTTTTTTGTATTAGAGTTCACGGTAGGTCCATACCAGAAGCCAGCATGTCTCGGAACATATTCGGCAACTCCGCCAGTAGACGGATCGATAAGGTGCTGATCTGGCAATAAAATGACGAGATATCGAATATTGCCTGGTGCATTGATGGTATTCTAAAATTAGTTAAGTCGGCGAATATATGGTATCATATAATCTTTGGTGCTTGAGCAACTTACTGCTATGAAAGTATCGGTTTACTTCCTTATCCCACAAGAAGGAAAATTATTTTCTAGTGATTCCAAGAAGAGAAATGGCTAACGCATGCAACAGTAGGCACCTAAGATTAAATTTTACACATCATACCACTCAAATCCACAACACTAGTTCCTGAGAGGAATGGCCCATAAACGAGTCATTTTCATGCAATTGCTTCGCGGGAACTGCGACCACATCTCCACTTAACTCTGCCTCTGGATTTTAGCCTGAGGGCCAATCATGGCTCGGCGCCAAAAAGAGGGGAAAACTCTTCTCGCAAAGCGGAGAATCATGCCAAGGGAAGGAGGAGGAGAGGAGTGGTTGCCCTCGAACCCGATCCCGCCACCAGGATGACCGAAAGGAGTCTCGCACTCTCCGTCTCCTCGCAACGCTCTCACCACGCCTACGGAGCACTTCGGGAAAAAATCAGAACAAGAAGTGGGAGACGAAGGAAAACAAACGAGACAGCTGAAAATGGCGGAGGAGGAATTCAGGCGGAGCGAGTGGGCACAACGAGGGGGTGAGGTCGGAAACGAGAAGGTAATTTGATAAGGGAGGAATGGAGACACTGCGGAGGAAAGAAGGGGGGGAAGAGGATTATGGCCTGGCGAGGGTGGAAGAGCGGACAAGGGAGACAAGGGGGACAAGGAGGGGGAGATAGGCGGAGGGGAAGGGTAAGGGGACGTTCGTGTGTGAAGGAGTGCGGGGGAGGGGATGGGACTGGGGGCGGGGGGAGGGATGTTATGGCTCAATTTCCGACACGGCCACTGGTTCCATTCTCGAGCACCAAAACCGACAAGTCAAGCCGCTCAATGGGCCGTCGCCCTGACCGTGTGTTCGGGAATTCCTTGCAAGGGAGACTAAACGGCCCCTTTTTTATTGGAAGGGACGGAAGTTGGACGGGTGGATAAAAAGAAGTCCCGAGATATGGGGAAAAGTGGAAGGAAGTGATATCACGGGCGGAGGAGAGGAGGCGGGGGTGATGGTTGTCGGATGGGGGAGGGAGTAAAGGAAAATGCGAGCGGACGACTGCTGCAAAGTTGTTAGAGCAGGCAAGACGTAACTGGAGGTGGGTGTGCGCCTGTAGCTTATCGAAAAATTTTTAAAGTGATCAATGGTAATTTTTCCTTTTCAAAGAGAAACCAACTGCATCTCTTCCCAGTTTACATAGGACAATGGAGGCGAATTTCTCATACCTAAGTAATTGTCGAACAGGACAAAGTTTTCCCCACGCGTTGTAGCGTTAGCAGTATGCTATCAATGAATATTCACAAAGAGTGACCTTCATTAAGTTATTTATTCTTTGCTAACATAAAAATAAAGTGATATATGGCTACTTCATTATCTACTACAACGCTAATATAGTTTTTTGACAAGCAACGTTTAAGTTTTGTTACTTTTTGTCTTCTATGTAGGATATCGTCTTGAAACTTTTCCTTGTTTTTGTAAACGACTGTATAATATTATAAAACTGATCTGATGCCTTCATTAAATACCTCTATTCTACTTTTCGGTGTTTCCTGGAAATCGTCTCAATTTATCATAGATCAAGTCCAAAGGATAACTTAGACCCAACTGACTGCTTTTTCGAAATAGTGAAACAAAATGTTTTACAACACCATTCTATTGTATTCATAAGTACAATTTTTCTCAACAAATCGAGATGAAATGAAAACTCTGACTTGGAGTAAGCAACAGCGGTTTTTAATAACCTTCAGTGAAGCGGGTGTGCTGCAGAAATACAACCGAGGAAAGCCAGAACAGATGGCAGAACGACCAAAAAGGAAATTCGAATAAAATATACTCGCAACCCCGAAAGGGAAGTCCTGAATGAGCCCATAATAATACAATTACGGAGAATAGATACGGGTAAACGTAATCAGTGTGCACAGGATCTGAATAGGTTTTGTAGACACGAAGAATTTTATTCCACTAGGTCCTTGTCTTCTCTATACTAAAAGATAACTCGAAGCTGACGTCGACCAGAGGAAACATTTAAGTCAGAATAAAGAGATGAACTCATCTTAAACAAAACACCTGTCAACTCGGGCTGAATTACCAACCCGTCACTACATTTTTTTAATTGCATCTTTCGTCAAATTGATAAATGTACGTCATCGTCGATATCTTAGATAATTTAATAAACAAAATACAATAAATTATTGGGAAAAATACGAAATAATTCAAAAGTGTAAACTTTATTCTAAATTTTTGTATGTCCTTCAAATACAAGTCATGTCTAATACCATTAAACCAACGATAGAAGATAGCCGTCTTTATTGGATATGCTGCACGAAGTCTCATCAGACTATAATTGTTGAGGTTGTTTAGTAACGCATGTCTTGTGTTAGTTCTGAAATTCTTCGATGGCAGTATGTTAATTTTTTAAAAATAAATGAACACATTATTATACGAGAGAACATATACAGGAAAATGAAGTATTACTGTATTTACAAATAAAATGAGTAACGGGATGACGTTGCCACTAAAATGTCAAAATTTTGCGTACGAAACTTTAGGACAATGACATTTTGGATGAATAAATTTCCATGGGATTTTTTTTACCACATAGCCTTACCAACTGCCATTTATTTTTTCACCTTAGTATTTGAAAATATTCTTTTACTGAAAAACGTAGACTACACTTCTAAAATAGTTCCGAAGCTAAGGATCGTCTTGACTTTCATTCCTCCGTGTTATTCAAGATTTCGCATTGGTTCCATAAGAACTTGATAAACATTTTTAAACATGGTAGATCAAATATCACCGTCTCTGTGAGCAATAAAATTCTGATCCGCTGATTTTATATGAGTTGAAGAAGGCTGGATGGTGAGGAATCACGGTATATTAACCTCCCATCAGGGTGAGATTAATAATAATCTACACTATCCACCGTATATATTCATTGGGAGCAGAAGTTAAATTGCGTCCATTTAGATGAGCATGTACTTTAATGAGCAGCGATTCCCGTGACGTTCAGTCACAGAGAATCAGTCGTTTTCATCAGTTGCCGGGGTGAGAAATCTCAGAGGGAAGGGACGGGAGGTGTGACAAGGGACGGGAAGAGTGATACAGGCGGCGGAGAAATTCCATAGCTTTGAGAAAACCCCGAAGCAATTTTGCAAACAAGTTAATTAAATGAATCTATTACAACAGTCAAATTGAATTTAATAGGGTTCATTTGTTACAGAGAGTAGTAAAATGCGCACTTCTCTCTCTAGGGTGCTTTATCGTGGTTGTATCAAGTTCCTCTTTGGTTTCCCAACCAACCAACCAAACTCATTTTTCGCCATTAACTCTTCTCATGAGCACATAATTTAAGATTAAATGTCGTGAGCAAATTTAAATAGGCATTACGTTCCAGAAAGAGATTAATGAATAACATCTTGAAAATTACTCCTTACCAAATGACAGTAGCATAGTAAGGGAAATGAAAGGGAATTGAAGTTTGAACATTGAATTTCTTTAGGCGTTGTGCATTCTTTTGAACTCGATCACATATACGAGTATTGAACTGATTTGCAGTATACAAATACCTGCGTCCTTAACTCCAGTCATTGAGCGCTTTATAATCAGTCTGTCGGTGGTCGAATGTAATCACGTCGGTGAGATTACATTAGATAAAAACACGTCGCTTGAAGCAAAATGCCACCGTTGATCAAAGAATAACGAAACCACATGTGTTGCTGGGAGCTCTTGAGCAATATAATATCCCAAAAAAAGATTGATTTTCTTTGTCATTCTTTATCACAGAGATTTTCCTTTGAAAATGGGAAAACTCCTAGCCATCTTAGAATAAATCGCTTTGACCATGTGTTATGCTAAAATCAAAAATATTGCACAAGACTCGCTAAAGTAGGATAAAGCACAATCTCAATTTCCGCAATTTTTCCGATTTTTCTGAGACGGCATAATGTCTTGGAGAACGAAAGAGCTTGGGAACAATGCAATGGGGTCAGAGAGGATAAAAAATATCTTTCCGAGAATAAGAAACAATTCCTTTGTTGCCGAATAAGACACGGAGACAAGGTGGTCACGAGGGATCCCATAAAGATGACCTCGGAAATAAAAGAACGCTCTGAGCTAGTATTATTAACTCCCCGTCCTTCCCTGTCAACGAAGCTAGGCTGTACCTATATTTCCCAACGATTCCACATCACGGTTTTGAATTTAAAACAAAACTATTGTTCTCCTCAACGTGAGGTGCCCGTGAGTGTGCGAATGATACGTGAATGCGAAACCGTGAAGGGGTTTGAATGCCAACAAAGTTGGTTTGAGTATAGCTGAAAACGTATAAAACGAACGGAAAGCTCTAATGTCATCTCAGCAGAGATGATGAATCACCGGGGAGGATTGAAAAACCCCTGGAAAACGGCGCGGGTGTTAAATGGACGAGGCGAGGAATAAGAAGAATCACTGACGATTGAAATCGTCCTGGGAGGCTTTCAAGAATTTGAAAAAAAATCTTTCATCCGTTCCGGAGAGTATAATGGTGCGGAGCGATTCTTCCTGTTGGAAATCCTCTCTGGAGTTTTCCACTACCCTCCAGCGGAGGATTCTCTCCGCAAATTCCTTCTCCGTGGCCGCAGTTTGGAGGGATTTGTCTGAATCAACCTTGGGCAATTAGGATACTCACCTGTGTCGCGAAAACCAAGTGCATATTTTGCCCGTTTAGACGGGTGCTTTTTACTTATATTATTCACCTCGTACATTATGTGAATAATATTTAGCATTAGTTAAACTCTTGTCTAAATGCATTCTCAAAGAAGTACTACTGCCATAAGGCAGCAATTCACCATTTCCAAACATCACTCCTTCATAAAATACCAAAATACGGTATTATTCAATGAGATTATATTATCTTGCGAGTAAATATGAAAATCCCAAGGGATTCATTATCACTTTGGCATTGGCTATAAAAGTGTGAGTGACTCTGAGAAAAATGTAAGCTAAATATAAATGCTGTCATAAAACGTTCTTATATAGTAAGTAGTTATTCTGAAGACAAGCCTTATATTGCTTTTCGAGTACCTTAAAAATAACAGTATTTCAATGTAATACGCTAGGGTTCTCAGGATCTTAATAACATATGAACAAAAGGGAATAGATAGTAACATATTATGTAATAGTAGAAAGAGAGAAATAAGGCATTAAATTAATATACCATGTGCGGAGAGGAGCCTCTCTTTCACATCCAGTCTCAAGCTCATAGCAAATTGAAAAACGTTCCTTCAGCAGAAATTCCTTGAAACCTTTTTCTCTTATATTCTACATGACAAAGGAACAATTTAATATCCATAAACTGTCCATGAAATATTCGCCCCTCGGGTGAGCATGGAATAATAATACTGTCTATGACAAACCACAAAGGTTGAACCCCCGTTCCAGAATGGAGCGAATTTTTTTTTACATCTTAAAATTCGATTGTACCGTAAAGTAAAAGCACTAGAGCTTCCGAGCATGCAGTTTCTTGAAAATGTTTCCTTCATAATTGATCTTATAAATTGTTTACGCGGTACGGCGGTGTTTCATGTTCACACTTTCACGAAATCGACCGTTTCTCACCTTCCTTCCTTCTCACAGGACTGTGAATGAAATGACTCACGTGCCACCAACAGAATTCTCGCGCTTTCCTCAATCGTGGCATTTGCATTTTTATTTTTTTTATTCAACGCGGAACTTTATATTCCGAGCACGACTGTGGTAAAAAATTGTTTCCCGCAAATATATTTCGCATCACGCCGGCGCAAGGTTAAACTTGAAACATATATATATAAACACAGGGGAGCGGTTAGGTGAGTGAGCGAGAGATTTCGTGGGCCACCTCGGTTGGTGAGGGATTCAGGAGTGGTGGAAATGTGCCGGGGATAGAATGTAAGCAACGGGCACCAAAAATGACCTCCATCCCGTAAGAATCGAGTGAAGGGATTGACTGTCGACACTACTATTTCCTCAGCGTTCGAACTATTGCGGGGAAGTGGAGACAATGAAAATGGGCCGCCATGTTTTTCTTCCACTTTAGTAAACCCTACTGTTACATCGCCCGCTGACAAATTGTTCAAGCAAAATTCACAATGGAGTGGATGAGAAAATGGCGAGTGAAAAAAAAATAAATGTATTACGGAGGCGAGAGGAGAGTAAAAATTACAGTTCAGCAGTGATCATTTACTCCGAGGTGAGTTGTGCCAAACACTCCGATTCCTCGGCGACCGTTACCTTTTATGAATTTTCGAGATTGAAGTTTTAATTCCGCGGAGCGTTCTCCGAAAATGGGATATTGCCTCCGTTGACTGATTCATGGGTTCTGTGTCAGGAGCAAATAGAGTCGGAGAATGACTACGCGAAAATAGAATGACTTCCACATTATATTGATGAAAGGAGGACGGTCAATCACACTCATTCTTGCTATGGAGAGAGAAAAAGTGAAGAGAGAGAAATAATAGTGGTGAAGATCCCCGTGAGAAAAAGAAAGTTCGATGATTACATTAAAGTTAAATCCCGCAGCTTTGTTTTTGTAAATATTGTATTGTCCCAAGTTTATTTCAATCCACACAAACTGTTTCTAATGCGGAATATGCAGTTGAGTATCTCGAGCGCTTTCAAGCTCCTGCCTCTTATACATATAAAGTAGCACACAATGTAGTCCAAGTGCACACATTCTAGCACTCATATTAGTTTGAAATTAACAAAAATAAACAATATATTTACGCCCAATCGACCAAAAAATTACAAATTTTTTCCAAAACTTTTTTTCACACAAAACATTTTATCATTGTATCGGTCTCCGGCATTCTTATTCCAGGCTATATTACAACACATCTTCAATAAAAATGCGGACGGTTCTGTTGAAACTAATTTGATTACATTGCCCGAGTTCAATTTATTATATGGGAAAGCATCTACATAAAATTTTAAGAAGAGACTCAAAATGTTATTGCTATTCATTCATGTGCGTAAAAATTTAATCTATATAGAGACAACGCATTTCAGCCAGAAAAGAGACCATATAAATACAATATTACACCCTTTTATAACACGAAATCAAACTCACCAAGGTGATCAAGAATTTCTTTTCAGACTTTTCTTCGATGAATCAAAATAAGGTTTGTCTACTTAAAGGTGGAAGAAAGAGACGATGCCAAAAAACAAGGCTTATAATTGAGGTAGCTGCAACACCCTCAGTGTAAAATTTAAAGGAGATAAACTGACTTAATATTAAAGTCACTAATTTGACCTGGAAGAGTTTAGGAGTAAAATATTTGTACTAATCACGGATCAAAGACTAAACTCATTCATAAGAAAACAGCTTTTCATTATTTTTTATGCGCCCTCTTAATATCCCAAGAATAACTTGTTAGGGATGTCCCATTCTGAATATTCATGAAGGGAGTTTAGAAAGGTTTTGTTTTAAAGGGAGTGAATTTAAATTGGAACATAAGGTCTGAGAGAGTGTTATGCGCGGGTATAAAGATTAATAATTCCAAAATTCGTTTTCTCTAAACCGTAAACAGGGAAAACTTCTTAGTCTCCTATGTTGGATCGCCCGGAATGAAAGCGTAGCAATTTCAAAGTTCTTAAAAAGTAATACCTTCCTTTAATGAGCTGAAGTACGGCCCATTTAAGTAACAGTGAGGGTGATGTAAACGACTTTTTGGGGCTTCAGGTTCAAATGTGCGTCTAGTATGATACATAAAAATGTACTGAAAAAGCTAAAATTTTAGTTGCGATATTAGCTCAACAAAATCGGACACATTAGAATTACTATTTATTGAGTTACGCTGCATAAACTAATTTTATTTTGAACTTGTTAAGCAAACGCCATGTTTGATTATTTATCTTAAGAAAGTTTTAGTCTCAATTTTTTTCAACAATTACCTCGGAACATTTTTTCCCCTCAAGACGTCTCTGGTGGTTCGTGAACCTTGAGATCCCGATAAGCTTTGGCTTACCATTAAATTGCCCAGGGCCGGACCACTAGAAATAGAGGATGTGGAGCTATTGGCTGTTGACAAGTTGTCACCAGGAAAGAAGAAAATCCTATAGCCAATAAATTTATTGGCTATAGGATTTTCTTCTTTCCTGGTGACAACTGGACCACTAGAGTTTAACACAATACCCTGGCCCAAGGCGGGGCTCGAACCCACACCTTTGGGCTGACAAGCCTATTACATACCTTAGAACTCAGTTGATTATTACAAAATAATCAACGCAATTTAACAACGAATATATATTTTAACTCTTAAACTCTTGATCTTAGTGCATTATTTTATCGAGTAGGCACTCCCGCTTAATGTGTGGATAAAATAACCTTTAAACACTCTTTACCAAGAATTATTCAACACCGCGAATAATAATTTTGCAATGCAATATAAATTAATTTATTCTCAGTCTTTAAAAATTATTTTTCCTTTACCATTGAAATTACTTGGAAACATCGTTTCAAATCCACTTAATACATTTCAAAGACAGTAACATTTAAAATAATTATACAACTATGTCCAAATTGTCCAGGACATCGACTGCAGGAAGAAGTTCATGTAACTGCTTTGCTGAAGTTACAATATGAGTGTAACTAAGTACATTTTTCATTTATTCCCAATGCCATTCACACTGAAACTATCGACAGGAAAATGAGAAGAGTTATGCCAGGTGGAGGCGAAAGAACTCCATGGTTCTTTAAGTCAATCCCTTTCCTTTCATGAATGTACCAAGCGAAGCGTTGTATGCCGGGAGACTTGGTCAGAAATGTCCACGAAATAAAAGAGAGGAGCTATAGAGAGGAAACTCCTGTTCGCCCTTTTCACGGAGCATTAGGTCGAAAATTCCCAGCGAAGATAGACATCCTCCCAACTCTCAGAGCGTCTGGGAATCGATAATTGTATTACCATCACGTGAATGAAATCGGTTCGGCCCTCGCTCGCCACACCCTTGGGACGGAAACAAGATCTGAAGAGGGAGTACGAGAAGACTCCCACTCAACCATGTAGTCGTTTCGCACGGGTGCGCAGGTGATTAGAAAGAAGGCGATCATGAAGATGGCGGAGTGAGGGAGGCTGGAGTAGCGTACGAAAAGTTGCATGAGAGAGAATAAAATCAGTAATTCCGACAATATTATTATATTCATTAAGCATTTATTTAATACTTAAATATGTGAGTGTGTGGAACTAAGTTCACGAGGAAGTAAGTTTTAGGTGCGGGACAAACAAGAGGACATTTTGAGTAATTAATCCGATTCAGCTGTGCTCACGAGAATGGGAGAGACGCTGCACAAAATGATATTAACCACTTTCAATTAAATATAATCATACGCATAATATATAAAAAGGATTAATGGAGGAAATCTGGTTAGTGTTTCGCATACAGTTAAAAAAACAAAAGCTTTGATGCGTTCAAAAGCATTGAAATAATTTATTTAGCTCATGACCAAAACTTTTCGAAGCTCAACACTACACCACATAACATGACTACGATTTATTACAATACAGAAACGGAAAACGATGCAAGTCTGGATAGTAAGCAACTTTTCCCTCTCCAACAGCAGGAGAAATCGCCAACAACTTTCCCAATGTTTTTTGGGAAGCAAAACTTTCCTGAGTTCCAATTGAAAATCGAGTTACTTGCAACTGTACGGCAAAAGGCAACATTTCTAATGAGTGCCTAAATCTTCTTTTAAGGGAGCAGAAATGGAAAAGAAACAAATAATTCGGGTTCATTTTCAAAGCTCAGCGGGAAAGGAAGACCCAACCCTTCTAAACCTCTTAATTCTCCCACGACCAGCTTAAAAACCAACTCAAGGAGTCAAAGACGGAAGCTCACGGCATAAAGAGCAGTCCGGCCAGGATCCACGACGCAAGAAATCCCTCAGGAACTAAACGTAGCGCAATTAAGCCGGTAATTATGTTTCGCGGACCCCATCCTAAAACTTTTGTTCAGATTTCCTGGGTAGTTTTCGAGTGAGAATGGTGCGGCCGAAAGGAGGATTAAGAGGCGACTCCGCGGGTGTGGTGGACAGGAGGAGGGCATTAAAAGTCGAGGGCTACGAAAAAGCAGAAGAAGTGTCTCGGGGGTTCTCGTCTCTCCCGTCCCAACTCTGAGGTAGTCAGCCTCCTCCTCCTCCACCAACGTTTCCTCCGCTCCCCAAGCCCCGTTCCCCAGTCCCCGCGACCCTCCTCCCTGTCGCCTCCCTGGCCTTATCCTCCCCTCGCCCGGACGCAATCGGCTCCTCCCGTTTCCGAGTCGAGTCGATTGGGGGCTGAGATAACGGGGAAGCGAGGAACCGAATAAAAATAGATGAGCAGGGACGGAGAGGAAGGAGCTGTAAGCAAGAGGGAACGGAATGGAGAGGACGGAGGGGTGTCGGAGGTGATGTCGGACGAGGGAAGGGAAGGGAGATTCGGGAGGGGAAAAGGGAGGTGAAAATGCTTTCCATTTTGGGGACTGGTAAGGACATATGCTAGCGCTAAGTCAACGGGGTACATCATCACTCAGTTTAACCTGCGTCCAAAGCTCCATCATCACCAATGACTTTATAAAATATAAAGGAAATTAAGCTTTGTGCTCACCTAATGATATCTCATGTGCCTCCTCACATTTCTCGAATCAAATACAGAAATAAATTTTTTCGTATGTTTTTCCACGCGAAGAGCAACGTTTTATCTTCTAAGAAAATTTTCCACCTGATGAATTTTATTATACATTTAATTAATCTAAGAATATTAATTTATTTAAATCAAATGAAAATACTACATTAATAATGCTATTATACATTATTTCTCACAGCAGTTTAACGCAAACACTGATGAATGTTTTTACTATGAAAAATATCAAGCCAATTATATATTACACAAAATCCAAGAAACTGCGGGAGATGTCGCAACAGTAACTTTTAACGGAGTCATCCGCTGATATGCATTTCAATGCAACAATTTCAGAGTGCAAAAATAATAAAAGATAATAAAAATAACTTGTGTAATCATAATCATTCAAACATGTAGGAAATGACACTTTTATGCCAAGCCCTACCAAAATCCATACAAATTGCAATTTTACAAAATATGGCGGTCGAAATGATACATTAACTGACATAGCGGAAAACATCACTCTATACAATCAAACATAATTCTTTTCAATGAAAAATGCTATTCCATGATGCATATGCATTGGTCTAGAAAGGTTTCCACTAGAGCATTTTCTAAAGATCTTAAAAATAAGGTTAGGAAATCGCAAGGGCGAAACCAATGGAAGAGATCCAAAGTTGAAGAAAATCGATAAATGCATCACGTCAACCCTTCTCACGGCGGCAAGACGGTGTGTTGAAGTCCAGGCACATCTTAGGTTGGTGGAAGCATTCCCAGAAACAAGGGGGCGACACAACTGGTATTTCTCTCATGTTCGCATGAGTTAATGCCCCGAGAAGTAATATTTTACATCGATACTAATGTTGCGAACTTACTCTTAACACAATAAAGCTCCTTGTGATTAGAGCAACTATGTGGGTATCTTCATGTTTTCTCTGACGAATAAGTTAACTTCGGTTTCTGTTTGCATCTATCGCCCAACACATACTTATTAGTCTAGTCTAGTCTAGTGGTTTCGATGCAATAGCCCAAATTAGGATAACAAAAGTTTTTCGAATACTGATATAACAGGATTAATTATTCAATAGGAATTCAACCATAAAATGAAAAATTCTTCTATTTTTTATTTACTTGGTTTGTTCATAAGAACACGGTTTAATTTTTCTCTTTTATCATTTCAACTTTCCTCCGAAGGAATGTGAAGAAGAAGGGACATTTAAATCAATATCATATGCAATAGATCACTACTAATACGATGGAAGCTTTGTAAGAAAATATCAGTAAAATAAAAGTTAGTAGTGCTAGTTATGATAAAATCGAGAAAATATAATTTCTGGCAAAAGTTAGAAGTTTAATAAAAGGTGTTCGATTAATTATAATTTTAATCATTCAAAAAAATACTTGTTTTAATATTCAGATGCCCATGTAGCGTGGATAATTGCACATTTGTAGTGGTTCATTAGTTATCAATTATATTATAGTTCGAGCTCTCTCACACAAAGTTATGAAGAGTAAGTTCAAAAATCAGGTTAAAATAACACAAATTTCCACCGTCTTTTAATTACGTCGGTGAACTCAAGTGACGTGATAATGAATGTTGGGGATTTTGCGTTATTCGTTATCACATAAATTTCTTTCAGAGACTATAAAGTTACATCTTTAATGCCGCGACTAAACTCGAAGTCCGTAATTCCTTTGCCACGAGTAAAAATCATGAATATTAGCCACAAGTGGTCGTACTAATTTATTTCAAGAAATTGGCGATTGAATTTAGGTGGCATTATATCACTCCGCTCGCCTTAGTATCGGTTCATCTCAATGCCTCAGATTTAAACTTCGAAGATTACATGACATACAGTAATGATCACCAATACCCTCCGGAGATCGTATCATTGAACCTTAACGCCTAAGTGACGGACAATGAGGAGCGTTATTCAAAAGGATCTCATTATAGCCCTTCAAATATGCTTCTACCTAAAGACCACCTTGATGAGCTGCCAAGATAATGATTTAGCAATATGTATTTACTTTGCTCGCAGTCAGCATTTGAACTTCATTAATCATCTCCACATTCTTAAAGTGCAACAGGGAGGCTAATATATGATGGCAATCTTTCCATTAAGCCACTTGAAATGCTTTTCTTGTAGCAATATTGTCTATACACGAGAGAAATTTCTATAAATAATCGTAAGTATGATAAAACCGGCTTTGTTTTTGTGGTAATTTTTTCTGTTTCATTTGCATGGAGGAACCTATTTAATTCCGTTTTTAGAGTAGCGCTTCCTTCATCTGGTGAGCCGTTGACCCTTGAGTTCTCAGGAACGATTCATCAAGAGGATTATGTCGATACCAGCTATCTCTCTTCTCTCAGCTGTCAACCCGGCCCTGAGAACGAGCTGCAAAAAGACTAATTTATCAGAAGCAGCAAGTGCTTATTCTTTTCTTCCTTAACCAAATACAGCTGATTGTTTTAATGTTTTTAAATGGCTTTATTTTAAAATAAAATCAACGCTTAAGCTATTACATGTCAATAATATTAATTAATTATCCCACTGACCGGAGAATATATTGTATATATTTTCACTTTTGTTGATTTTCCTTTTGACGACGAAGAAGACGTAAATCTGTTCGCTGCTTTAGAACACATTTTTAATGGAGCAGAAGTTTCGGAGAGTTGATTCGCTAAAAGCATTTTATTTCATTGTGTTCTTCATTAAATAAACATGAAATTCCGCAAAGTTGAGCCCGAAACAATCGAACACATTTTCTCTCATTGAATTGGAAGCATACACAGAAATTTCTCAAAAACTATCACCACTTCGGTGTTAAAAATATCGAATATCAGCGAAGACAAAATATTCACATCCTATCAAATAAATCAAATATCCACATGTATGCTTATTGCGAGAAATAATAAACTGATGAATTTCTGAAATCAATTGATAATTGACTCTACCTCCAACCATTTCCACGTTAATATCATCGACATACCTTTGAAATGGATAAGGATCATTATCACTGCCGTCGATACACTATTCAAATTACGGCGGAAATACACGATAAACACATTCATCTCAACAATGGGGAATTGGACTTAATGGGTAAGGAATAATTGAAAAATTACCCTTATCTAGGTAGGAAAGGAATACGGGAGTATGCACTAGAAAGAATGCTAGTGATACGCAAAATATGGAAACATTTGAGTAACATTCAGATTGTGAATGAATTTTATTTAAAAAAAGAGCCGCTCACATTGGACGCGGAGGGGTTGCATTCAAGAGGGGAAATAGACAAAAGAGGTGAGCATGAAGAATGGAACGTAATGCAGTTTGACCGAGGCGGCTCTGTGCTGTGGCATTTTGTATCAAAATTGAGACGGGGAGGGGAGGGAGAAAGGAAGAAAAATACCCTTGAATGAGGAAACTTTTGAGGAATGCTAAAGAAAAAATGTCTGTAATATCAGGGCTCAAGAGTGTAGAAGGGAAGGGCGTGGGGAGTAGTTGGGGGAGGGAGAAAAGGGTTTGACGTTTGACGGGAGCGTGTACAGGGCGAAGGGGTCGGCGATGATAAGGATAATGTTGCTGGTGGAGCATCCGAAGACGAGTGGAATGCTTGGAGCGGCTAGACGACTCAGTGAATTCCAACAATGGCGATGGAGGTAGAAGAGAGACAGGAGATGCCCGATAAGAATTTGTCCTACAACGTTATTTGTGGATATGGATGGGTGCCCTCATTGTGAAGCGATGGAAAGGGATCCTTCTGTACAGACAGCATTATGTACGCGAACCTCTTCTGCGCAATAACTATGGAAAGAACAACTTGCAAGGGCATGCATCATAGTGAAGGCTAGTGTCCTGTACGTCCCTGCTACGCCTCATCATGCCGGATAGCAGGATGTGATGCAAGTTCAGACGTTCCTATTCAGTTATCATTCCACGCGATCGATTGATGAAATGGTTAGAGCCTTTAGGAGTAAGCTGACAGCTTGAGGTAGGTAGAAATTTCAGGAAACGTGAAAGTGGCGGGAAGCTTCCAATATCCTTGGAATTGGAAGCAGCACAAACCGTGAATTATTGACGCATACAACGCTCGAGTTCGCATGCACGGTTTCCACCAAATGATATCAAAATGCTGTCAATTAGGGATTGGAATTGTGGCCTACCACGCTAAGAAAAATCGGTTTACTAAGTATCAAATCAGGACACCGAAGGACACAAAAATATAAAGCTAAATGATGGAAAAGTTAGTTCGAATGCATCCATAATCATTGAAACGGTCCTGAAGAGGAACTTTGTGGAAGGCATTGAAGTAAAAATAAACGTGAATCCGCACAGATTATCCGAATTTCAGTTCTATTTGGCACTGCGTCATACCAACATCGTCAAGATCATTAGATCGAGTTCAGCGGAGGGGGGCTAGATTTGTCAAACGTTGTTATGACCAACGCAGCAGCGTATCTACTTTACTAGAAAATTTCGGTTGGGATTCTCTTACGCAGCGGCGTTTACAATATACGATAGATTAAACCTTTTAAAAACATTAAAAGATGGGCCCTTTTCTGATGACATCAAGAATATAAAATAAACCCCAACGTATTAAGGTCGGAGGGATCACGAATATAAAATTAGAGAGATAGACTGAAAGACTGACAGGTTTAAAATGTCATTTTTTCCTAGAACCATAAGAGACCAGAATGCTTGTAGACAAAATCCCCCAGGAGTCAGTCCGTCACACTAAGTATGAACGTACAGGTTAGGGACTGCACGTGGATATATATATATATATATATATATATATATATATATATATATATATATATATAACTAAGATAATAAATATTACACACACAGAAACAAAAGTATATAAATAAAATATAAAAATAAAGTAATAAAACAAAAATATATATATATAAACTAAGATAATAAATATTACACACACAGAAACAAAAGAAGGACATTTACAGTAGATATTTACGTTTCGACGGCACGGCCGTCGAAACGTAAATACGTATCGTATCTACTGTAAGTGTCCTTCTTTTATGTTTCTGTGTTTGTAATATTTATTATCTTAGTGTTTGCGTGTTTGTGCGTCGCCGAAGAGCGTCATTTTCAAGATTATATATATATATATATATATATATATATATATATATATATATATATATATATATATATATATATATATATTCATTCACATAGAAATAGAGATAAGGAAATGGGAAAGGAACACACATAGAGGACGAACACCAGAGAGGTGGGGAAGGCGGATTTGAACCAGATCTCTCCACTTGAATCGGAGCACTTTGGCGCTTTATAACATCGCAGATTTCAGTGTTAAGTACATTTTCTCGATAGCTCAAGTGGTTAGAGCATCCGCCCGGCAAGTGGAGAAATCTGGTGTTCAAGTCCCGGTCGAGGAAAATGTTACATCTGTGATCTGCTCAAATACGCCTTCCCCACCTCTCTTGTGTTCGTCCTCTATGTATGTTCCTTTCCCATTTCCTTACCTCTATTTCTATGTGAATGAATATTTGTTCGTCGTATGGCGGAATTTCGTGTTTGAATGTGTGTGTGTTTCAAAAAATATATATATATATGTATAATATATATATATATATAATGTATATATATGTGGATAAATAACATTTATTTTTTTTTCTTACAGGTTCCCCCTCTTCCCCTACCTATTTGAATAGACCCCAACCCTCTCATCCCTTACCCTTTCCTCCTGGTGCTGCACCCCCTGCCGAACACCTTTTTTGGTGGCTTTGGTGGCGCAGGGTATTTATGTAGATGTAGATGAAGGTGATCGATCTTTCAAAAGTAGATAGAAGCTAAATCCTCAGGGCAGGGAGATAATCCAGGAAGGCCAATCGATTGCAAGAAAAAGTGGGAAGAAATGTTTTAGACGAAAAATAGATATAAGAGAGAAATAAATGAAAATGAGAAGAAAATTGCGAAAGTAAAAAAGCGAACTAAAATCTGAAAGGCTAGGAGCCCTGAGGTTCTTGCGGTGGGAAGAGAGACGTCGCGAAGACCCTATTTCTTCTTCTTCTTGTAAGGTTTATTATAAGGAGATAAAGAGGGCAATAACGACTTTTTTACGAGACAAAAAATGACGCGTCTCTCTCGGGATTCTAAATCTTCATTCGCGGCTGGAATCCTCTCGCCTATTCCAGCGCTTTGCACCGCAGTATGGCATCTTATAACGACAAAAGAATTGATAGTTCCCTATCGTAAAGGAGAGAATAATTGGAACTAATGAGCGCTTTGTCGTATTTAATATGACTCACCCCCATGGTTTTTGATCGGTTATTCTAGGTTAACTAGCCATAAACATGGTTAAGAACGACCGTTAGTTAAGAACTCACACGCTGCACGGAAGAAATATACGTTGAACCTCTGAAGACGAAATGATAATTGAGTTGTTACGGGTCTGCAGATTATGTAAAGGGCTAAATGTCAAGGCAAACTTGACTCTAACTCTATCGTAGTAAATAAATTCAGCCTCATTAAGTTTTACACTACTTCAGGTTCATACATCACTTAAAGGAATTTACCGACCTTTCCATCCTCAATTAGCCTTGCAAAACGCCCAACCTTATTGTACATTCATAAGGCAGGAAAAGCGTAGTGAAATGCAGTTTTAAGTTCAAGGAAATTGGAAACATCAGATTCAATTAAATAAAAGTGCTAGCAATAATTACCGAATTTATTTGTAATTGTAGAAGTTACGGATCAGATAGAAGCTTCAAATGAAACATAAAAACTATCCCGCAGCGATATGATTAAATAAAGAAAACACTATTAATTCAGTCCTGCTTAGCACAAAATCTATATTATCGCACTGAATCATCTTTCGCGAAGATATTTTTTTTTTACTTCCACATTATCTCAAAATTCTAAAATTTTCCTCCCTCTAAGTCGCTCACGAAATATTCTTTCTGTCGTAGTCTTCAATATCCCACTTCCTCTACATATGTCTTCCATTCAGTTTTTCTGTCTTCGAATTTCACTTAGAAACCTTCAACGTTTCCACCATAACACCTTCGTTTATCTTTCTTTCCGTTCATTGAATTTCTTCATTATTCTCCAACTCCACATTCACAAACTTCCAATTAACACCTTTCTTCTGTCCTTGGCAACAAAGCTTCAACCTTAAAGTTGAGATACATTACAATATCTTACATCCAGTTAATCTTACATCTTAATCTTACATCCAGTTTGTTTTAAATATAATATATTTGACCTTGCGCTAGGTAAGGAGGCTTTCTCAAGGAGGAGGGAGTTGATGACGGGGACGTTGAGTAGGGATGTTAAGACAAGACTCGTAAAAACTCTGATATGGAGCGTAGCTATGCACGGCGCGGAAACGTGGTCACTGAAGCAGGAGGATAGACGTAGATTGGAGGCTTTTGAAATGTGGGTGTGGAGAAGAATGGAGAAGGTGAAATGGACCGAAAGGAAAACAAACGAGGAAGTACTAGAGATTGTGGGTGAGGAGAGGGGTTTGTTGAGAGAAATCGTATGGAGGCAGGAAAAATGGATGAAAGGAGTATTGAGCGGTAGTGGAATGTTGAAGAAGGTAATAGAGGGGAGAATGTTGGGCAAGCGAGGTAAGGGCAGGAACAGGATAGGGATGTTGGACGGGATGAAAGGAGGAAAGAAGTACACCGAGATGAAGAGGGACCTGATATAGATTAGTTTGATAGGTGGGGAGTCACAAAATGTTTATTTGATAGTTGTGTCCATCGAAAAACCTACCTTAAACGGTAGATTACCTAATAATAATATTTGACCCTTAGCACTGCATTTAACATCACCACCACTAAATATTACACAAATTAAATAAAAATTTTGTATATGATCATATGCCAAATGAGACATCTTAAGTTGTCCTTCTTTAATTTTTAACTAACTTTGTCCGTGTGACAAAAAGGAGCGATGCTGCAACTCCGAACGTGTCCTATTCATCAGACACTTTAAAATACTCTCAATCCTGTGCTTGATGTTCATTCCTTCGAACGTAATATTTGAAAAAATACATCAAAATAACAGAAAAATTCGTTTATATTTCATGTTAAAAAAACACTTCATCAATTGTTCAGACCTTATGGAGAAGTCATCTTTTTTTTAGGTCCCGATGAAAACTTGATCTACAGTATTTTCCTGTATTTTCCAATCCATCAGTCACAAAAGACGACATCGTTTACTTAATGTAACAGAAACTTTTTCAAGTTAAATCGTGTCTCGACTCAAGAAAGAAAAATGGCAGGATCCGATTTTACGGCAGGTATCCAAAGAAAAATGGAAGGAGGGGTAAGTACAAGGGATGAAAGGCAGGAGAGGAATGGACTGTTAGCTAAAGATTCGGTGGAATTCTCAGTCGGGTTCGAATCGACGGGGAAGCCTTTTCGAAGGGGAAAGGGATCGAAGGTGAACTCAAAGGGGAACCAAGGAGGGGTCAAAGGCAGAGGGAAGAGCAGTACGAAGGTTGAGGCCTACAGTTTCGTTTCCACGTGGTAGCAAGGCAGCAGATTTTGGATATATCATGGGATGTAGACTACAAGGAGGAGGAGGCAATAAGTGATAAAAACATAGCGGAAGGCGAAATAGATGGCAGAAGAAGGGAGACAATCGCCACCCTCTGATGATAATTATGAGAGTTGGAGTACAGAACCGGGGCAAATTCCCAGACCATTCAACCATGGCGCCAAACGTAGGACCTGGAATGGAGAGTGAAAGAGAGGACGTTCACAGGATAGGAGGACAAGAAGGAAAGAGAGGGGGGATTGAGACCTGGGGAAGAGGAGACTAACTGGGTGTATCGAAGAGAAAAGAGGGGGAGGAATGAGGAGCGAAGAAAAGGAAGTGGGAAAGAAGAGAGAGAGGGGAAAGGGAGAGGAGAGGACAAGGCGAAGGCAGTCGGAGACGATGAACTGAACGAGAGGACTCCTTACGGTACTTCCACCGAAGCTTCGAGAGAGGACCTAATCGAGGGAGCCATTGACACTCGGGTCGGATGCTGCACGAAAGAGGCGGGAGCTGAAAAGTGCCAAAGGGGGCTGTTAACCTACAGTTACGCGATAAATAAAAGAGCATGGGAGAACGGATCACGGGTTGGGTGTACTGAGAAACCAGGAGGAGGTCGAAGGAGGAAAGAGGAGACGGTGGAGCATGAATGTATAGGGGACAGGTTGAGTGTTATAGAGAGTTTAGAGTGTGAACTCTGTGAAAATAACCTACAAGAAAAGTAAACCTTTAAACCAGGGAAAGGAAAAGGAACGTATAGAAAATGTGTGTTCCCTCCTTCGCCCAACGTTCCTTTTTGCCTCTGAAAACTTTTCACCACACTTCAAATGTAATCTCCGCTCTTAAAGATTGTCTGGTATCAAATGCGCGTAGCAAGTCATCAGGCTATATTGCTCGATTTATTTCCGTGGTATCTTGATATCTTCCCACGCTGGAATCCGTTTAAATCACATTTTAGAAAAAAATAGCTTGAAATATGACTACAATCCTACAGGTAACAACAATCCTAACACGTGAAACCCCCCTCCGTGGGAATTTCTCACCGATTAGGTGCCCGTGATGAAAACTAATTATATATTATTATATCCTAGGAGTTGCGTCACCGCATTAGTTGAAGGAAAAAAGAGAGTCGGGTTATCGAAAGCGTTTGTTTGTGATGCTTCTATTACCAATACACCTTCACTTTCCGGCAATGAATAACATTCGCATAGGATTTAATTAATTTACAATCGATCAGGAACACGTTCAACACTCGGTACGGCAAAAATAATAGTAAGCATCATAAATGGCTATTGATTTTTGAAGTAAGAATCAAGGTAGGCCTCGATAACTTCATAAAACAATCTAAAGCATATGCCAAAAAATTCATACCGGGACGACTATCACGTGTTTCTATTGGCTATCCAAAAGTTAGTACATTTTATGTGGCGTTACATTTGCTCTGGATCACGCATTCTGTCGCCACACTTTATTCTATCTTGAGAGTTCTAAACTATCTTAAACGGATGTGACTCCCACTTCGGGATTGAAAAGGGATGAGAAAACTGTTACCATAGAAACTACAAAGGGACCGAACTGGAAAAAGTATTTGACGAGGGTAGCCTCACCACATAACACGGGTAGTCGTTTTAAAAGGGAAGAGAAGTAGGCAGCACACACAAGGGCGCATCTCCCTGATTGAGGCGAAGAGGAAGGGAGAGGGGAGGGGGATGGGATGGTAGCGATCGGTGGGAGGAGGTTCTGAGTGAGGGAAACGGAGAGATCGAGGGAGAGGGGAGGAAGGAGGTGTGACATTGAAGATCTTGGCGAGAAGGCGGGAGAGGAGGGATTTTGGCGAGAGGTGCGGGGGCAGGGGGGGGGGCAAGACCCGAGGGCAGGTGGGTAGGGGGTTCCGGGGACAGATAGGACGGCGCTGAGGAGATTTTGAGGGAGTGCTTGCGAGGGGTAAGAGTGAGAGATGAATGCTCAGGCTTCTGGAGACGAGCTTCCCTCCCATTCGCCGCCATCCGTCTCTCTCTCTCTCACCCTTTCTCTCTCTCCATCAATCTAACCAGCCACCACCACCACCAGGAACCTTTCCACTCACCCCTTCGATTCCCTCCTTCGCCACCAATCCCGCCACCCACCCCCTCAGTCGCCCACCGCAAAATCCCGCGAGGATCCTCCCCCATGACTCAGGCGCTTTCCAAACTGGAAGTTAACAGGCAGCTTTTAAAAGGAGCGGCCCCGGGGATGGGAAGGTGGACGGAGAAGAGGGATTGAGCAGAGAGGAGAACGGAACGGCGCATGCACGGAAGATAGAAGGAAGGATTGACAATGGGGAGTGAGCGTGGGGAATGGGGAGGGATAGAGAGGGGGGAGGCTAAGAGAAAGGCTGGGGGTGGAAGAAGGGAGGGCCGCGGAAGAATTACGTGGAAGGCGGTGGCTATAAGGGAAACGGTAGGGAAGAAGAATGGGCTTTTCGTGGGCTAGGGGATATGTGTTGGGAGGGTGTGGGGAGAGCAACTAGGATCGGACGGAAGGAGAAATCATTTCTACGGGCATTAACATATCCGACGGCGAGGAGTTAGCCGTGGGGAAATTGCCCTCGCGGGCCGATGAAGACCATCGGAAAGGGTAGAGCTCCCACGGAGCCAAAACCATGCAAGTGGTTGTGATGGGAGGGGGTGGGGCTGAGCTCGAGAGTGTCATTTCACGCGCCAGACAACGGGGCTTGAAATAACATTCACGAGCAACAGTTGGGCCAGGACTATTTTTCTATGCCACTTTATATGTTTAACGGAAAACTATTTGTGATTTATGAAACGAAGAACAGTGTAATGCGTGGAAACTGTTTAGAGCTGAACCTAAATTTGAGCTCCCGTTCCTCCGGTCGGAATGCTATAGCCACACAACATACTACCAGGTTCTGGTTAAAGCATCCTTAATTTTTGGAACGCCTTCACCTATCCTTGAGATCCCGCTGGTACAATTCTAGGCGGACTCATGCATACTCGAATCGATATTTTTACGAATTTATTCCTTTCGCTTCTTTTACTTGCTTTACTACTTTTTGCTTGTATATTGCAATATAGCATATGTAGCAATTACCAACAATTTTGTTACCGTTTAATATTAGCTCTCATGTAGACAATAAAATTTGTTTAACACCGACTACTCCGAGGAGAAATGTGCTATCCTCTTAAATGGGCACCTATCTGTAGAGAACCAAAGGATATGGAATTTATTTTTACATCTTCCTGGTTTTGCATTCAAATACATACGTGCTTGGGATTTTCACACTTGCTAATGAGCGCGCCGGGAGTTTGGTAGACCACGCAGAGACTACTGAAGAAAGCGAATGGGTGTAGACTAGAGACATCTTGAGACCGTGGGACCATTTCTCTTCATTCGCGAGGGCGGGAGGAGAGAAAGGGGAGTGGAGAGAGGCAGAGGGAGGGATAGTGGAGGGGCGGAGTGGAAAGTGGTTAAAGCGTGAAGAATGGCTTCGCCCTTTCCCTTTTTCCTCCCCCACGGCTTTTTGGCGGTTTTGGCAACTCTTTACCTCGACTCCATGCGAGATGAGAATGCGAGATACCTGGCAAGGGGGAATAGAGGGTGGTGAAGAGGGGGGAGTCTGAGAGGGATGGAGTGGAGCAAATTTCATCATACCTTTGTGTGCCGGAGAGTGAGAGAAGGAGGGAGGAGTTAGGGAGACGATCGATTTCAACCAAACCGTCTCCCTTCCATCTCCTAAACTGCCCACGAACTCTCCGTCTCGAGTTCCGAACACCCCATCTCCTTCCACTCCTGCTCCCATTGCTCTTTTAAGCAACGCAACAACCCCAAACCTTCCCCACTCCTCCCATTCCAGGAGGAAAATTCCACCCGCCCCCCCCCCGATACTACACGGCCTTTGTCTCCATCCACCCGCGCACACGTGGAAACGGTTTACGCGCCGGTATATTCTCCGCGCGGCTACACCTACACCCATCACTCTCCTCCCACACCCACAGTGTTAAACGAGACACGAACCCCTCTTTGCCGTCGTCCGATCCCCTATCACTCCTCTGTGGCACCGCAGGACCGGGGAAGCGTCGCCCGTCGCCCTCGTGCTCGCAGGAAGAGCAGGGCGGAGGGCGCCGCGTGCGCTGCTCTCGGCAAGGGGAGGGGGCGACGCGACGGTCGGGCGGTAACCGGGGATGTCGTGGGAGGGAGGAGGAAGAGAAGGCCGAGGTGGAAAGAAAAGATTCCGACGTGGATAGGAAGAGAGAGAGGGTGAGAGGACATGAGGACGGGGCTTGCGGAAGAGGGGAGGGGAGATCAAGAGGCACGTACGGGGGGAGCGATAAAGGAAATAAAAAGTGTGGAGGAAGGGCGGTGGACGGAGGCATGGCCGCGCGCGTCGTGCCGCCCCTGAGGACACGAGAGAGCGGATGGGGAAGAGTCGAAGGAGGGGGGAGAAAAGAGGGTGGGGAAGGTTTGGGACGCTGCTTCTAGGAGGCCGGGGTTGAGTGGAATTCGGGGGATTGGGAGGATACGGGGGACGGTCGCGGGCTTTGATGGGCGGGGGGTGTGGGGCTGAGAGGGGTGGCGAAAGGAGAGCGACGTGATTGGGTGAAAACCTGGGCAAAGGGAGGAGGTCCAGGTAAAGGTTCAGTACGAAAATGCCACGACGAGAGCGCGCGTGTGAAGGAGATATTTAAAAAGAAAACGGACGGGGAAGCCTTTCTTAGAGAGAAATGGAATTAGAATCAGCTTGGCTCCTCTCAGAAACAAAATTAATTTAGCGGTGGGCAGTGGTGGGAAAATAACTTTTCTCATAAGATTTAAAAGACATATTTAATTTAATTGATTGAACCGAGAGGAATTTTCATCTTTCTTTCAAAGTATATAATTATTATGAGCTTGGGGGTGAGTGGCGGGATGAAAGGAAAATTGAATTATAAACTCTCTCCCATGAAATGTTATTTCATAAAGCCATTAACTGATGAAACGAAATTTTGCCAACTAATAATATTCTAAGTTCCTAATGTTGTTATGGCTGCAATATATATTCTATGTGAATGAATATATTTATATATATTTATATATATATATGTATAATAAAATAATAAAAATATAAATAAATAATAAAAATCAACTATCTTGGGTGGAGCTGCAGGTGCCCAAAGTGCCTTTCCCGAGAATCGAACCCGGGACCCTCCGGTCAGTAGTCCAACGCTCTAGCCACTAGACCACTGCGACCCGCATATATATATATATATATGTGTGTGTGTGTGTATATATTATATATATTATGTATATATATATTTTCTTTTATATATATATTCACTTTCTTGAAAATCCCACGAACGTGCACAATAATTTAAATGGACTAACTAGTCGACACAAACACAGAAACTGAAACGCATAAAAGAGGTGGTTCGCGCTGGTTCTCGAATCTTCGGTGCTGCAACCACCTTTCTCAAGAGGGCCCTCTTCTGCTTCACTCCTCTCTCCTCCTTCTCTCTTCTCTTCTTCTTCACCCCTTTCGGGCCCTCCTCTGCCTCAGTTCTGTTCCTAATTCCTCTTGAGAAAGGTGGTTGCACCACCGAAAATTCGAGAAACAGTGAGTCCCTCTTTTATATGTTTCAGTTTCTGTGTTTGTGTCGACCAGTTAGTCCATTTACGTTTACATATATATATATATATATATATATATATATATATATATATATATATATATATATATATATATATATATATATTGAATTCTGCAGGAGACAGGGGTTAGTCATCACTAACACATGGTTTAGACACCACAAAAGGCGTAGGTATACATGGAAAATGCCAGGTGACTCAGAAAGGTATCAGTTAGATTATATTATGGTTAGGCACAGGTTTAGGAACAGTGTGATAAATTCGCACAGTTTCCCAGGAGCGGATGCGGACTCTGACCACAAT
Source organism: Hetaerina titia (assembly GCA_037158775.1). Lineage (NCBI taxonomy): Eukaryota > Metazoa > Arthropoda > Insecta > Odonata > Calopterygidae > Hetaerina > Hetaerina titia. Next base: position 62,859,705 of record CM073769.1, on the reverse strand, counting down.
TTAGTTGTTATGAAATGTAATGTTCGTTTCAAGAAGATAAGGCAAGGGCGGCGGGTTAAAAAATGGAATTTAGAAGCAGTAAATGAATTAACGAGGAAGGAGTATCAGGAGGCTGTAGAGAAAATGATGGATGACGGTAAAGTACTGAGTGCTATCGAAGAAAAATGGGAATGTATCAAGAAAGGGATATTGGAAGCCGCTAAAGAAACTATAGGAACCGTTAACGGGAAAAGGATAAGGAAACCATGGGTAACGGATGAGATGATTGCGAAGATGGATGAGAGAAGAAGATGGAAAAATGTAAACACAGAGTTAGGCAAAATGAAGTACAAAGAGTTAAACAATAAATTGAGAAGGGCCACAAATAAAGCAAAAGAAGAATGGTGGAAAACGCAATGCGAGGATATGGAAAGTTTACAGAAGAAGGGTGAAATTGGTGCTCTATACAGCAAGGTTAAGTTATTATCGGGAAGTAAGAAGGCAAGAGCTGTGCTAACAGTTAAAGATAAATGGGGTAAGATAATAGTTGAACCAGGAAAAATCCAAGAGAGATGGAAGGAATATATAGAAACACTGTATGGTAAAGAACTTAGGCCGAAAAGGTTAGACATAGAAAAGGAACATGACGTAGAAGAAGATAGCTTAGGTCCAGGCATACTCGACGATGAAATAGAAAGGGCATTAAAGGAGATGAAAGCAAATAAGGCTGTGGGGGTGGACAATATTCCTGTAGAAATGTTGAAATGGTTAGGGAAAGGTGGGAAGAAGGCCATATATGGACTGATTCGTAGTATCTATGAGGAAGGAATCTGGCCGGAAGATTTTGTGAGATCGGTGTTAGTTCCTATTCCAAAAAAGGCAAAGGCTTCGTCATGTGAGGATTACAGAACAATAAGTTTGATATCCCACGCAGCTAAAGTTATTCTCAGGATCATCAACAAAAGGATAGAGAGTAAGGCAAATGATTACTTAGGGGATGATCAGTTTGGGTTCAGGAAAGGAAGAGGTACGGGTGATGCCATTGCAGTAATGAGATCACTAGTCGAGAGGAATATAGAATACAATCAGGACGTTTTTGCCTGTTTTGTAGATTTCGAAAAAGCGTTTGATAGAGTGAATTGGGAAAAATTAATGCGTGTATTGCAGAAAATAGGAATGGATTGGAGGGACAGGAGACTGATCCGCAACCTGTACATGTCTCAGACTGCTCAGGTGCGAGTGGGGAACGGAGAGTCCGGATGGGCAGTGTTAGGAAGAGGTGTAAGGCAGGGTTGCCCATTGTCACCGGTACTGTTCAACGTATATGTAGAGGAAATGATTAAAGAGGCATGGGAAGAACTGGAGGTAGGAATGAAAGTCGGAGGGGAACTCGTAAAATCGGTTAGGTTTGCTGATGACCAAGCATTAGTTGCTCAGTCAGCCAAGGGGTTGCAAGCATTGTTGAGTGAATTGGAGGTTCAGTGCGATAAATATTGGATGAGAATCAATATTAATAAAACAAAGGTTATGCGATTTTCCAGAAAGAAAAAGGCTAAGCTAAATATTAAAATAGGCGGGGAAAGAATAGAGCAGGTAGAGCAGTTTACATATCTCGGAAGTGTTTTGGACCAATACGGTCAAAGTGGTAGGGACGTAAGGAGAAGAATTGCGCTAGGCAAGGAGGCTTTCTCAAGGAGGAGGGAGTTGATGACGGGGACGTTGAGTAGGGATGTTAAGACAGGACTCGTAAAAACTCTGATATGGAGCGTAGCTATGTACGGCGCGGAAACGTGGTCGCTGAAGCAGGAGGATAGACGTAGATTGGAGGCTTTTGAAATGTGGGTGTGGAGAAGAATGGAGAAGGTGAAATGGACCGAGAGGAAAACAAATGAGGAAGTGCTGGAAATGGTGGGTGAGGAGAGGGGTTTGTTGAGAGAAATCCTATGGAGGCAGGAAAAATGGATGAAGGGCGTATTGAGCGGTAGTGGAATGTTGAAGAGGGTAATAGAGGGGAGAATGTTGGGCAAGCGAGGTAAGGGTAGGAACAGGATAGGGATGTTGGACGGGATGAAGGGAGGAAAGAAGTACACCGAGATGAAGAGGGACCTAATATAGATTAGTTTGCTAGGTGGGGAGTCACAAAATGTTTATTTGATAGTTGTGTCCATCCAAAAACCTACCTTAACCGGTAGATTACCTAATAAAATATATATATATATATATAACTTTTGGACGGCACAATAGAACACAGAATAAAACAGATAACACGTAAAAGGACACTCACACTGTAGGTCAGACTCAGAGTCTGACCTGAAGAAGGCCTCGGAGTAGGTCGAAAGCTTAAATCATCTACAGTGTGAGTGTCCTTTTACGTGTTATCTGTTTTATTCTGTGTTCTATTGTGCCGTCCAAAAGTTATATTGCTCTCGTGAGTACTTCCGCATCATCTATATATATATATATATATATATATATAGATGATATATATATAGATGATATATATATATATATAGAGTTATATATATATATATATATATATATATATATATATATATAATTCAAACATAGAAATAGGTATAAGGAAAGGGGATAGGAAAACACATAAAATGCGAACACAGAACCGCCTTCCCCACATGTCCTGTGTTCGCCTTTTATGTGTTTTCCTATCCCCTTTCCTTATACCTATTTCAATGTTTGAATGAATATTTGTGCGCCGTATGGCGGGATTTTCAAGTTTGAATATATATATATATATATATATATATATATATATATATATATATATATATATATATAAACTGAGCAGTCTGACCTGAAGAAGGCCTCGGAGTAGGCCGAAAGCCTAAATCATCTACAGTGTGAGTGTCCTTTTACGTGTTATCTGTTTTTTTCGTTGAGTTAAATATGAGAAAGTTAAATGTTAAAAGTTTCCAATGGGGGAAGTGGACAAGGCTATTCAAGTTTAATATCCTACACGATAGAACTTGTAGTTTAGGCTTGTCTCATCCGTAGTTAAACTTGACTAAGCTACGATAATATTTCTCATTTATCTTCGATGGCCACCCCATAGAAGGGAATCAGCAAAATGCTCATTATTCTATACTTCCACTCTTATCACTGGTTTTCATTGCTCTTACTTTAAGCGCAAATTAATGAAACTTTTAACAATTTGATTGCCGTGGATTATATCAACACGGCATGAAGTATTATTATATGTGTAATATGATTTATGTTCATTTTTTGTTGCTTTTCTTTTTAAGCTGTTCTTATTTCACGAATTTGGACGGAAAGCCTAATTCCTGATTCGGGAATGGCGCAGGAAGGGAAAGAAATAGCCCTGTAAAGTAGCCCAAAAGTCCACTTATGAGAAATAATTAATGGCTAAATGAAAATGAAAATATTTTGAAAGCTAAGTACATTAATTTTTTAATACATTAAAAACATTTGTGCACTAGAATAAATGTAGAGGCCGGCTCTTTTCGTGGTCTAAAATAGGTTTCTTGTGTGGCGAAATGCCTATGAATGTTCGTTTTGGTCGTGCTCCATTACAAATTATCAGGATTAAACATGCTACAATACTTCAGTTTTGAATACCATCAACATATTCGTATCTTATAAAATTCTTACAGATAATCTACAGCTTTCTCTCTTAGATTGTGGTAAATTTTTAATTAAAAGATAAGATTTCAATATTTTCACCTTACAGTTCAATGAAGTCTTGTGCAAGTCCTTTCCAATGTTTCCCTTAAATCTCCAAGGCAAATTTTAGCTTTGAGTGATTTCACTCCCAAGTTTAATTATAAATAATTTCAATTGCTTGATTTAAAAAATAAATAAAAGGTGATGCAATTACGAGTATTAAAAAAATATTACGCCATGTATTAAATGCTCATTACAAAAACAAATTAAATGGTCCCAAATAACACTAAAACATTCAGACACTTTTTGCAAGATTAAGATGTTATAATACTGAAAATATCAATTATATATTAACTGTTTGCACTCTTACAGATACGATACATTTTTTCCATTCGACAGCTCTTACTCCAATATGAAATATTGACACTATCCCCTTTATCATCTTATGAGTTTTGAAAGCCCCAAAGAAGATAATCGACTCAAAAGGTCACATCAAGTAATTTATGTACACCAAACACTTCCAAACTGTTCAATTTTGATTAAAAAAATAACACAAACACATCGTTTAAAAACGTGCTCACTTGATATATTGAAGTTTCGTACATTTTCTCATGCAAAGAACTAATACAGTTTAAAAAACTATTGGCCAATTCTTAGTCTAACAACATTCAAGATCATTCAGTAATCTTTTCATGAAATCTAAATTCAAAATTAAGTTTAAAATAAACATAAAACGTTAATTTCACCCTCAGAGGTGACAAATTCTGTATTCTTCTCTTTCATTAAATTCAATACCTCCGAATATTTTTGTCGGACTTTAGTATTGCTAAATTTAGTGTAGTATTGTTTCATTTAGCTCTAACTATTTAAAATCTATATAATCATATAATATTAACAGCAGAGAACGTAAATTCGAAAAAATTTGAATGTGTAAATTGTTTGTAAAATCTTCATGTTTGGCAATTTTCTAGCACTATTAATTGTTATGATAGTAATGATGCAAAATATTTTTAAGGAAAACATTTATTGAATAATAAAATAATAAATAGGCAGATATAAAATCGGTTTACTTGAGTAGAAAAGAAAAAATAATCAAAACACCGCGTCTCATTATATTTTGATTATGAAATGGAACGAAAAAGATGGACTATCTTAAATTCTGTAAAAAATAGTTTCCAGACCCTTAAATCCAAATATCAAGGATTCTTTTGTTAACGCACTCAGTTAACTTTTATTCATTGAGAATATCTCATTTGCCTAAGTAGTGAGCAATCTCTTAGCGAGTCGGTTTGATTGGTATTGCGAGTTCCCTAACCACTGCAAACCCCTCGGTGCAATCTGTGATGGGAAGCCTACAACCTCGTTTGCTCACTCCGAATGAAACCCACAGGCCCTCCCTCTTATTTCTGCTTGATCCTCGCTTCATTTGAAGGTACTCGAATAACATTACATAATTTTCCCGTTCGTTGCGCCGAAGGAATTCTAAAAAAATCAACCATGACATTCCCTTTACTTTTCCCTTAAAACGTCGGAAGGCAGGGTTCGTGTTTTCTCACTGCCATCGCTTTGCGACGCCTTGGTGCTGCTCCTTTGTGCGGCCGTGCGATGAAATTTGCGGAGACGGACGATGGAGAGGGTGAAGAGGAGGCAGAGAGGGAGACGGGGTGTGGGGGGAGAGCGGGCGAGGAAGGAGGGGGCGAGGGGCGAAGTTGGAGCGTGGTTGTGGCGCAGGTGAGTGGAGAAGTGGGTGTCGACGAAACGGGGAGAGGGGAATGAAGGGGAACGAGGGAGGGGAGAAGTGGAAGGGAGGTAGTGAGTGGAGGAACCTGAGGGAGGAGAGAGGGAGAGTGACAGGAGGTGAGCAGAGTGTAGGGGAGAGAAACTCGGACGGTAGAGGAGGGGGACGCCTCACTTTGGTAGACTTCCCTTGTTTATCTCGGTGATGCAACGAGGAGACCGAAAATAAAAGTGAGGAGTTAGGTACGGTAAGTTATACGAAGGTGAATAAAACCTAAAATTATTATGCTTCGGCCTGAGAGAACTGCTATTCATGGCTATTCTAGCTATGGCTGCTATCCATGGCTATTCTTTCTCCCGCCTATCATCGGAGAGTGGTTGGAGTGAATTGTGTGTGGTGTTTCCACCTGATCTGACCCGTAGAATGCAATTTAGAGTCACGCCCTAGAATTGGACTTGTACCTTATAATTCATTTGCGTAAGGACTTCACAAAATGAATTATGATTTCTTTTACTAGTATACAATCAGGTGGTAGTTGTTTCATGGCTTATCACTCGTCCTAGTCGAGGCTAGCGAATTGTAGGGTGAAGTAACACCGGAAGGCAATCATGCCACTTCCCCATTCTGAAAAAGCGGAAAATTACAGTGTCTTCGCAGTCGTCGAGCAGTTTTCCCCTTCAGATGGTAACCGAGGCACGTCAGCGACCTCGGAATCACTCCTCAGGAGGGATGGTCGAGAATTTGGACCTCCCCGGCATGGTAACGGGGCTTCATGCACTCGCTTTCGTCGACGGAATCATGAACATTTAATGCGGACGCCCGGTGCGGAAAACGAGAACCTCCACCTTCCCGCGAAAGCCGATGACTCGAGATCAACGTGGGAGAGTGGAGGGGAATCGAGAGGAAAAAGAAAAAAACGAGGGGAGGGTGGCTGAGATGGACAGAGAAAGAGATAAGGGCAAAGGTGTGAGGGACGTCCGAGAGATGGAAGATGGAGTTAGAGTTGCAGTGAGGGGACCAGCCAATAAATGGAGGAGACACGGGTGGAGGAGGAAAGTGAGTGAGGGAGGAAAAAGTTGAGACTGGGGAAGACGGAATGTCTGTGAGGGGGGGAAAGGTGTGGAAGACTGGGATATTGCCTTGAAGAGGATAAGGAGAATAGTATTGAAAGGTTGGAGGAGAATCGGATGTGCGCTTTGGTGAGGGTTGGGCTCTAGGGTGGGGGGTTAAGAGACGAGCCAGTCGGCGGAGGGTGGATGGAGAGGAGAGGGTAGGGTGAGAGCGGGCAAAGGAGAGAGAGGGGGAGGCTAGAGACTGGCTGGGGGGAAGATTCTGAGTGAGTCGGTGTTGTGGAAACGTCGGAACCGCCTGATATTTCTCTCCAATATCACCTCATGGCGTAGAGCGAGATCGAGAGAGCGCCGGCAGATCCATTTCCAGTTGTGTGTGGGGAAGGGAGAACCGTCAACCGACAACGATCGTTACACGTCATCTGCCGAAGGGCGCGGGACTATGACTCCACAAGTCGCTTTCTCCATTCGGGCGACTCAGAACGAACCCGATCGCTTGCGATATCAACTGAATCAAGTACTCGATGTATCCAAACGGTGGTCGTCCACGGACGAGGATCGCAATTCCTGGCCGCATCTTAATTCAAGTGTGGAATTGAAACCTGGCTTTATCGAACGACAATTTCAGATGACTTGATTTAGAGGCTTATCGTATGAGCTCTGGCAAATTCGAACATGTCGATCCAGCATATTCATCACAGGAACGAAAATTCCCCAGCCGTAAAGACGGCCTGGCATACACAATTTCAGAATGCAAATTATCTCCATACACCCCTCCAGCTTACAACAACATCAATTTATAGCAAACACTCTTACGCTAATTACATCCTTTGCATGCACGTTAATAGCCTCTTAGGGAACAATTGAGCAATTTTGTATTGCTTTCAGGAGGCTTCGGCGCCATTTAGTAATTACTAATCAAAAGGAGCGATTGTTTGCTGAAAATATTAAATCCTACCCAATGATTAGGGTAAAATTCATAGTAAATTTGATTTTCAATGCTACTTATTACATTTAACTTTGAAAATAATTCACTGAAAAGCTGTGATTTATTCCTTGTTTTTGGAGCCAATGAAAATTATGTATTTAACTGAAGGTACTAAGAGTATCTCTTAAAGGCAATATACGGTGAAAACTTGATGTTACATTGATAAGTGATTGACTGGTCTCGAGAGAGGTAAACCTTTAATAATGACAGCTTTTGGAAGAAAAACATATGGTTATTCCATCGTTATTATTAGAAGTAATCTACTGGTCAAGGTAGATGTTTGATGGATCCAATTCCTAAGCCCTAACACATTTGTAAGCGACATCAAATACAACATTAGATAAATACTCAAGAGCCTGCATTCCAATAAGCCATCAGCCCAACGACATGGGGACGGAAACATTCAAAACACTTGCGAAAAACTAAATGATTGGCAGTTATTTGAAAGGGGCGGCTTAGGAGGGACGGAGCGGTTTAGTGACGGAAAATTTTTGTGATAAACCGATGACGGAGCGAGTATCATCAAGTGGGAACAGCTCACCACGGCAACCGATGAATTTGGAGATGAGGCGGGGAGTACGATTTAAAAGCAGCGACGGCAATAAAGAAGAATATTCCGAGGAGAATGCCCGGATTCCAATCGATCTTATTGATCTTTCGGGAAGAAATCCTGGGAGGAATAACTAACTATAAATAAAAAGTTAAAAATGAGACCACCACTATCTCAGCGACTCTGTAGGTAATGATTGATGAATAAAATTACTCTATTTTCATGTACATATTGAAAAAAAGAGATTTTTGGGGAAATTCTCTTTCCAATTTTAATAAAAATATAATTTCCTCATCTACATTCAACATTACCGTCCTCAACTAATACTAGGACTTGGTTTGCCGTCCATAAAAACCCATATGAAAAACTGTTTCGTTTCATCTGTTTCTTGTCAAACGAATTCACTCCGGAGGAAAATTACTTTATAAGATCGTACGTACCTTCACCTCCACTCAATGAAAATCTTTCCATTTACTTACTTTCCTACAGCAGAAATTAATTATCTCACTTCAAGCGTGGAGAATGTTCTCCCATCGAGCAGAATAAAGAAATGCCACCTACTAACTTATTTTTCTCTTCCACTGTAAGGAACATTTTTCAAATTTGAGAGGAAACGCTATTAAATTTTATAGAACTTTAACTGAGGGCAAGAAAATAAAATATTTTTCACTATCCTATTTTTTGTAAAAAGAAACCAAGCAGGGACTTCGTTTAGAAACTATATGATCTTTGTTAATAGTTACCTTCATCACGTATGCAAAACATTAGCAATAGAAATCGAGCCTCTGTGGCGCAGTAATTTGAACGCCCACCTAGATGTTAAAATAATACCTTCATCAACAAAAATGGCAAAGTATTGCGTGTTCGATGTTTTCCTTCACACAAAACTAGTGCACAAAGTACTGCAAATCGAAATTGAACGCATAACGGGAGGATATTTAAGAAAGGTCTATCCCTAAATTAATTTACATAAATTTCTCACTCGACAGAGCAGAATGCCAATGGCCAAGTAAAAAATAAATTGACCAAGCTAAATTAAGCGAGGATACTCAAGGATCCGAATCATTTCCAATTAGAAGGAAAGAGTAATAATTTTACAATTAGTTTGCGGTGCAAGAGCAAGTCGGATGATTCGAACGCTCATTGGAATCGCAATCGCGTGGGAAGCGGCAAGACCTGGGATTATGAATCCCTTCCATTAGCGCGGGGTGAGCTGCGCGCAGTGCGGTTGGAGCCATTAAAGTACTTCTCTTGCCTCCAACATTCATTATTCATCATCACCCGACGGTTTTCTCGGGAGGCGCAACGAAATTGGGGGTAAGTCGTTGAGGAGGAAACAAAGAGAATTGGCGCGCGTGTGTGTGAAGCGGGAGTGTTTGAAACTAGAACGGCTGGTAGGGAGGATACCCCCTGCTGACTCAAAAACCGTCGGCTATTTTCGGCGTACGACTCGAATCAAGAATGCGGTTTGAATCCATATTAAGGGGAAGGATGCGATCGTATCGGCCGTTTGGACGAAGGAGGTGGGAAGATTCAGACTATGAAAGTGGTTGAAATAAGAAAACGGCAACGAGAAAACATTAACTGAAACAGCTAGAAAGAAGCCCACAGTAAAATTAAAGGCAAACGTGAGATTCGATGAAAATTAGTTCAAACTTTGGAATAAAAATAACACAAATTCATAGGAAATGTAGAAAATATTCATGGATACAAGGAACACTTTCTTTTAAATTTAATAAAATTTAATTTAATTTAAAAATAAACTTTGACTGGTGATGAAGAGTAAATTAGCGACTTTTTGAAACAAATTTCATTCACAATTTCCCTGCCATCTACAAGTAATTTATAACACATTAAACTACACATAATCTCCTATATTCATACTGTGGCCATTAATCAATGCTAATGACGATTCTATAAATTTAAATTTCAAAACGATTGGAACGACAACACACTACACGCTCCTCATATACTTGAATGATCGATTCGATGACCAAAACTTTGGCAATGCAAGACAAACCGAGTTCCCAAGAATTCCTTAGCGTCAGGCAAATTATGTGTGATACTTGAATATCACCATGTCTTCTGGACCGTATCAATGAACTGTCAATACGTAACAAATTGCAAGGAAGAAAGAAATGTTAGTTCTTCTATCAAGAGGTTGAACGATGATACAAACCTCAATATTTTTATGCATCATTCTAAGGGAAGATATAAATATTTGGAATTAGTCTGGTGTATTCCACTCGATAGAGATCATTTACCTTCCAGGAAAGGAATGATGGCTTTAGGGTATGTTTAAGACCGAAACGATGGGGGACCTGAATATAAAAACGGCGGGGGAATCGGAAAACAGGGAGTTCGCGAAACCGGAAGCGGCATGAAACGTAATCGAAAAGCGGCCGCAATGCATGAGCACCGCCCGATACTCATCCATCATGCCTTGCGGACATTAAACCGCTCTTTAAAAAGCCCGCCGCTCGGATAAGTCTACTCGACTGTATTAAAACAACATGGAGACGTGGAAAACAGAGGAAATATGTAATAGAATGAGGTAGGCATGCGAAATGGACCAAACAGGCGAGATGAGTGTGAGAGAAGGCGAACGGGAGGGCGAGGGTCGGAACTACGTGACCGGCGGCAGGGACAAGCTTGTAAATAGCGCAGAAGGCGTAGGCACGGGAATGCTTTTTCGAGAATGGCAACAATCGCCCTTAAAAAGCGATAACACGATTGGAAGCATAGTCATTACTCGTTCCTCTCGGTCGCGTAGGGCCGTCCTGCGTGCATCCAGGGAAAGAGGAGGAATGAAGGAAGGAGGAACGGGAGCGCTGGGAAGAGGGGATGGAAGAGGAGGGAGGAGCAAGGGTAAGATAAAACAGTGGATTTTATGGCTCGAGGAGGAGGAGAAAGAGAGAGGGAACGCACTCATCCCCTCTCCCCATTTGCAGGGAAGTCCACGGGTGGATGGAAGGGAGGGGGTGAAAGGAGGGGACAGAGCTAGGGGATGGGCGGGTGGAAGGTTGGAGGGGAATTGAGTACTGCAGGGCAGATCCGCTACACGGACGGGGCTCTTAAAAAGGGAGCTGAATTGAGAGAGAGTAGACTGGGAAAGAGGACGGGGGATGGCGACGAGAAGGCGGAAGAAGAGAGAAAGGGGGAGGTAGGGAGGAGAGAGAGGCGAAAGTGTCCGAGAGGAAACGTCCAGCTGTGGGGAGAGGTGGAGGGAGATTCAAAGGTCGACGCGGCGGAAATCTTATGCAAATAGAGCATGTGCGAGTTGAGTCGACGAGTTCGCACGACGCCAGGAATGACACGGACGTCCCACCTCTTGAAAGGTTAATCTCAATGGGCTTCCGATCGGGTGTTCAACTATTTTAGAATATTTTCCTGTTTCCATCTAAGATCTCACTTTCAGACTCGACGTAGTCGCATTTCATGATACACTGCTTACCAGGCCCGAATGTCGGATGATTTCGACCGGCGAGCGTTGAGGGAAAGGAGGTTATACGAAAAATACGCTTCGAGAAATTATTGGAATTCCTAAAATAAATAAAAACTGAAAGCAATGAATCAATGAGCTGGTATAGGATGGCGAGGAAAATGTAAACCCAAGTTCGGTCCATGGACCAGCTGAAATGGAGGGAATGGAAATCCACATTGAGTACATCTCGTTTGAGAGCTATGACGAAAGAAGGACATGAAAATGGTTCCTGAGACCGATCCAAAACAATTCAGAGGCCGTGGATGGGAAGAGAAGTCCAGGAGAGGAAACAGAGAGAGGTGAACATAGAAGAGAGGAGGAGGAAGAGTCAGGAACCAGAGAGGGAGGATTAATTAGCAAGTGGATGTGAAGGGGAGAGAAGGGGATGGAAGGTAGGGAGGAGGATTGAGGTGGATGACGGAAAAGAAGAAATGAGGGTGATAAGAGGGAAAGAAGAGAGCGAAGGTGGAGAGAGGGAAGTGGGAGGGGTAGAGAGGAGAAGGGAGGGTGGAAAGAAGAAGGGAGGAAGGGGAACCGGTCGATGAAAGCAGTCGATGTTCTTCTGGCCATCCCCGGGTAGACGTCGTTCCAGTGAATTACTCCTCCCAGCCGCTCCCCTCACGGAATAAGCCAGTTAACATTTTTAAGTGCGCCGTTTTAATTAGGTCCGCAGCCTTTCCATGAATCTCGACGCTGAATAAAAGGCTCAAGATGATGACGGCTTGGGGACAAGTTCGTCCGAAGGATTAGGATATTAAAGGTTAAGGTATTCACTCGGTGTCAACCGAGACCGTAGTGAATGGATTGCAAACAGGGAGGAAAAAGGAGGCGGTGAAGCGGCTTTGTGATAGGAAGAGGGAAGGTGGAACTGGTTCTGGAATTCATTCATCAGAAAGACATTTATGTCCTGGGAAGCGGTGTAAAAATAAACTCATCCCGTGGAAAATACCCTGAACGTACGACTTGATCACCAATTGTAGTGAGCGCTTAAAAAAAATCAACTTCCTAAACATTTATCCTCGATTAACCGCTTCATCCTTTCTTCTGTAGGCAGCAACTTCAACTTTCTTGATTTTTATGTCTGATTGGTGATGGTGCAAAACAATATAGAACATTGTTAAATTTATTTCCCTTAGAGGAAGATTATACTGGAGTGAGACCATTTGGCTGGAGATACCAGTACATCCCATCATCGTCATGCCATAGATTTGACTTTCTTTAAAATCCCTGCTTTAAATTTCCCATGCATTTTTAAGTGGATGCTTAAAATTCCCTAGCAATCCAATTGACTGTAATGAACTTTGTAGAGCATGGGAATGTTGTACGTTGAACCAAAGGAATTTGTAAAGTTGAACATTCGTAAGACATTAGCAAAAGTTATTAAAATTAGGGTTTGCGTAAAGTATGATCCCCATTTTTAAGCAGAAAATGGTTCCTTTTTTTACTTGAAGAAACCTTTCAAGTTTTCCGCATGCACAGTGAAATGGTGAAAAAAAACATTTACTATTTTTTTTCTGCTTGCACATATGCGGGGCAGTCCTTGAACTTTATGAGTTCGTTTTTTCACTCCTAAGTCAGGGTTTTGCACTATTCTCCGTGACTCAACACGCACAGGCTCACTTTTTTTGCTATCTCCTCCGTCGGAGCACAGCGACCGCATAATGAACGCATCGATCAGCGGGCCGAGAGAAAGAGGGGAAAAAGGAAAGTTGAAAATAATGATAACGAAAAAGGCCATCCTCGTTGCGAGGATATGGAAGAGCATCCATGACAACGCATAAACAGAGAAGGGAGCATTTTTAAGAGGTACATATTTCTCCCCGGTCGAGGTTTTGTGAGCTCGACCTTCAATCTTCTCCTTGCTCAGTAAGTGTGTTAGCTCGGAGTGTGATTCACAAAGGATTTCATGTGCAATTACACACCGAAGAGAAGATTGCGCATAGATAACGACCGTGTGCAACTTACCTTTCGTATTTGTTCAAGAGTGAAAGGGCTTTCCATTAAAACTCATGAACTGTGCAAGTAAAAAATGCGATTCAAGGTTATATGATGTCGGGTGAATTTTAATTCGTGTCTTAATCGGTAATGATACATATATGTATGTTACGTTACATAGATCCAGAAAACATTACTTGTCTGGAAATAGAGTGTTTATGTGGCACACACACAGAAAAAAACATTCAAAAAACTATTCAATCTGAAAATAATTCGGTGGTCTCAGCCACCATCCTCAGTGTTACTGAGTAGTTACTAACGGAAAGAGTTTACCTTTCTCTTCTTCTCCTTAACCAACAGTTCCCCAATGCTCTCACCTATCGATCTATCTTTCTCTTTCCCCCAGCCCTGTTTCCCCTCTCCTCCTTCCATAATCCTTGTCCATTATTTGCGTATCACATAAACCATAAAGTTTAATAACAGTACGAAATAACCTCATCCAATTGCCTACTTACGCTAGTCTCTTCAAGTAAAATCCTTGATCTTAATGTTTACGTCACCTTTTACTAGAGCTTAACAGATGGGAACCCAATTCACAGCAAGTCATTTCCTGACGCAGTTCACTTTAACTTTTATGCAAAAGACTTTCTTCCGGTTGAAGGCAAAGGAATTGAACTCGAGAGAGTAATCGCAACACGTATGTTATTAAGATGGCGGGAACTTTGCGTTCCAGACAGAGAAGAATTATTTCTCGGCTGGCCTTATCTTGCGACGTTGATCGGAATATTTCCATCTCCTCGGAGCCAGTTTAACCCCTCATTCTCGTAATAATTAGTCGACGAAGGTGAGGAATGGGGGGGGGGCAATAACACCTCAAGCCGTCCAAAGTCGGGCGTCGCAAAACGCTAACATCCTCAACATCTAGACATTCGTCTGAGCCGCCGATCGGAGATAGCCATTAATCCCCGCGCGAACTAACCGGGGAAGCCAACTGTACTGCGGACGCAAACAAAAACAATTGAAAAGTACACCCATCGATAAATCATCGAGTAACTTGTGGTTCGCGCGCTCAGTCTACCCACACGCCATCCCCCCTTCCCCACACGACAGACGGGATAAAAAAAAGTAGCGATTAAACAAGATTAACTCCCGCCAGATTTTCTTTTCCCTTTCAACCCTTCCCGTTCTTTGTGCTCCGTCTTCTTTTGGAGTCCCTTGCAAACGATGGAACTGCGTTCCCTATCGAGTCGAGCACGGCGTAACGGATAAAAACCTCGCACGTCCGGCCACGGCGTGGAAGGAACAAAAAGGTCTTCCTTCCCTCCCTCCTCCACCTTCCTCCCCTGGAGTAGTTTGACGAAGAAAGTGTGGGGAGAAGGGAGGAAGGAGGGAAACCGCAAAGGTGGAGAGGAGGAGAGAGAGACAGAGAGATATAAAGAGCGAGGATGGATGTTTCAAGTAGAGAAAGAAAGGGGCGAACGAGGAGGTGAAGCGCCAGGTGAAGGAACGAAGTGAAAATTATTCCGGGACGCTGGGTGAGTTGCGGAGTCGCATGGGCGAAAGTCTTTTGTCGGACGAAAATTGAAACTTGTGAATTCATGCTCATACAAACAGCTAAATTGGAATCTTTGTCACAGCAAAAGTTAGGAGTTGAGGATTTGAAAAAAAATCATTTAATGAAACCCAGATGGAACTGACAACATTTGATGCAATATTTTAGTCTATGCGACATCTAGTGTAGTCTTCCCGTGATCCAAATCCTTACTATGGATATTTACCTAGGCTCCTGCTACTAACGCTAGTCGATGAAACACGTATTTTATTCATTGAATATAAAATCAATAATCAACACAATCAATGTTCCTAATCTAACATGAGCCTCCACTATTTTTTTCAGCACATATTTTGAATAGGCATTTGCAATGATAAAATAATTACTCTGGTAGGGAAATAACAACTAATTTTATGCAAATAGACCACACGGATTGGACTATATTTTTATTTTATTCATATATTTTTATCCTGCAAGCCACCGCCAGGGTGTGTGGCAGGGGGTGAATACACACCAGAATAATTTTTCCCGAACATGACCCTACCGGTCGAACAATGTTATCATGATCCCCTATCGTTCGGAGAAAAAAATTACATCTTAAATCTATCTGTTCTACACTTAATCTCTCTAATCGTATTAGCATGATCTTTCCTACCGTAATACGATGGGATTAATAATACATTTTCAACATCATTGCTGAAGAGACGCCCCTTCAAGTAAAAATCTTGGCTTTTTATCGTTCCCATAGGCATCAGCAGCTCGGCTCATAGCGTATTGAAGGACATATGCAAATTATTTTGTTAGCAAAAACCACTGCAGGCGTTGAATTCACCTCCCTTGATACAAAACAAACTATAATTCTCTGTCTTTCTCTGCAGACAAATGACCAGGCGCGAGGGGGTCGGAATACGCCGTGTCAAATGTGAGGCAAGAGAGGTGAAGTGAGCGAAAGACTTCGGTGGAAGGATGTACATGGGAAAGATAGCCTCAGGGGGTCATTCACGGCGCCGCCGCAGTCAGAGGTAACTCCCGAAAGTGCGAGATAAGGTCTCCGAGGGAGGATGAAGGGGATGAGGAGAGGGGAAAGGGGAGGAAGGAAGGAGCGGGAGACACGAGAGAGAATGCGGCGTGTGGAAGGAGGGAAGGCGAAAGAAAGGAGGGGGAGAGAGAAGACGGAAGAAGTCTCACACTGAAAGAGGAGGAGGGAAGGGGGCTAATGTACTCACTGGGAAAATTAAAAGAACCTGTTTTGTGGGGGGGTTGGGGAAAGGAAAAGGGGGTGAGAGAATGAAAATGGCGAGGGAGTGCTAGAGGAAAAAATCTCAAGCGAGAAGAAGACCGTGGGGGTTAGGGTGGAGCGGCTAGAAGTGGAGGTGGTAGGAAGGTTTACGCTAAGAGTGTGAGAGGATGAAAGTATTGGAAATGAAAATTATATCGCTATAGGGTAGTGGAAGAGTGCGTGAGAGGCGTGGAAATACGACTGGGAAGGTGTTCGACGAAGTTGGACACGGTCTGTTCACAGTGAGGTCAAAGGCGGAGCAATTACGACGAATAACGCTAAAGGATCTTAATATATGTGTATATATATGTATATATATATATATATATGTGTATGCCGTCTGTGTAGGCATAGTGTAAGTGAAGTGTACTTGAGGTTATGGCCCAAGGGTCTCGGATTGGAAAGTTTAAAAGAATCAGATTGAGGTTTTTACTAATGCGGTGATTTCCCACGGATGGGATACATGCGGCCGTGGCTGGAGATTTTATCGTCCGAATTGACATTTTTAATGATTTTTTACGCCCGCTTGAATGTTAGGTCATCCGTAATAAATTAAAGCTTAGTACATTGCACGGCGGATGGGACGTTAAATAGGGTTCTTTGGGGAGTAAAAATTATTTTATTTTTATTTATATATATGCCCTGCAAGCCACCGCCAGGGTGCGTGGCAGGGGGTGAATACACACCAGAATAATTTTACCCGAATATGAACCTACCGTGGTCGAACAATGTTATTATAATCCCCTACCATTCGTGGAAAAAAATGACATTTTAAAACTATCTGTTCTACAATTAATCTCTATAATATTATTGACATGATCCCTCTTTCCGTAGTACGATGGGGCTAATAATACATTTTCAACATCACTGCTAAAGAGACCTTCCAATTTATGCAAGAGCTTCAATCTGTAATTTAACCTTCGCTCCGTGAGTGATTCCCAGCCTAGCTTCTCCAATATTTTGGATACGCTATTTATGAATAGATTGTCAAAACCGAATTCTCTTACGCCCATTAAGACTTTTCCGGAGCATACTTATTACTCTTCTATTCACAGAAATATGAAAAATATATCTTTCTTCTATAGCCCCTTCATTATCCAGTCTAGATTTAAACGACTACCCTAGTATTTTCAGAGACCGAATCAGAGGCATTCGCCGTCTATAAAAATTCCTTCGCTTTTCCATTTCAAACCTCCATCATAAATATGGATGGAGGTCCTTTGCAAAGAGATTAATAAGGACAACTATGGCTAAAAGAATTTAGATTTTTGTGCATGTAAGAATGTGTCTTTGTCTACGTGAACATGTGTATATACATATGTTTTTAATTTTTTCTTCCGTCTGCGTGAACGAAACGCTCGACAACTAACACTTTGAATTAGTTTTGAAGTCGCTGCCGTGGCGTTTACTAAACTTGTCAAGGCTAAAATTGACTGTTAGCATATTACTTGGTTACATAATTTTACCATAGATCGTGGTGATCTCCTGCGCATTTTGACTCAGCTAAATGGTTACAAATTAATATGCTCGCCAGAATTGTTTTCTGTTGAACATGATGCATGGAATTTTACTTTATCTGTTCGTGTGCTGTCCATGCCAGGTGTGGTGAGAAGTCGCCAGTTGCGATGACTTTCCACATGTCTCAACGTTCCATGTTCTACAGCGCACTTCTTATGATCACATCTACGAGTCATCTCGTATACACATCTCGTAAGATATAACATTCCGGTATTGAAACAAATAAGCACTCTGATTTTGCAGCGAATAAGTATTCTTTCAAATTTTTAGTTACATCAATGGGCAGGAAATGCTATTTTTGCGTGTTGTACGTTTTTAGCGGTCAACCCATCACTCGGCCAGGAGTCCAGCACTGCGGTAGTCGGATAGCAGTGAGTATGCTGCGCTATCCGGAAGGATATAAGGCAAAGAAGGTAGCAAAATAGAGTACATCGGTGAACTGAGAGGGATTTATAAGAGCTCAAGTGACCGGGGGTGATCTGGTTGGTGTATTTTGGGGTGATATGAGACGGAATGGAATCCGTTCAGGCAAGGAGAGCTCGTGTTGGTAGGCCGCATTAGAGTGTGGGGGGGTTGGGGAGGTGGGTGAGTAGGGGGCGTGGTCGCGGGGGAGAAGGGGGGGGGAAGAGGGAGATCGGTGGGATATGGCTCTGACGGGAGATAATCCAAGGACGGCTCGTCCGAGGTGGTCCACAATGGGAGTCCGCGACCGAAACATCGACGTCCGTTCACAGAGCACTGCGCGGCCGTGGATTCGAGACGCCAATTACGACGTGTCCCCCGCTCCCTCCCTCCCACACCCTTTATCTCCCCCCTCAGTTCCCTTGCCCCCTCTTCCGTCTCCTCGCTTTCTTCCTCCGAACTTCTTTCCCTCCGGCCGGGGTGCACCGAGCGACGGGAGAAGAATGAGAAGATGGGTCGGGGGACGGTGAATGGCCGGATTCCGTGGAAAAACCTTAACGCTTTTCGTCCTTTTTCAGTTCTTCATGTCTGCCCTCCCTCCCTCCCATCGCCTCCTCTCCATCTCCTTCTCTCTCTCTCTCTACTGCTCTCTCGACATTTCGCGGCAGAAATGCATGGAAAGGGAAGGGGTGTGGAGTGGGTAAGAGAACAGGTGAATAGGGGGATGATCGAGAGGGAAGAGAAGGAAAGCCGACGTCCTAGAGCATGGGCGCGATTCCAGGAAAGACGAGTTGGTTGAGGGAAAATGGGAGCGGTTAATCGAAAACTGATTGAAATTCCTTTTGCGTAAGACCAGTGCTCGGTGTGTGTGTGTGTGCGCGCGCTTGGGAAAAAGATTTTTAGGACGGGCACACCTGATTTGGCGGAAGAAGAGTGGTTGGGCGAAGCTTCTTTCCCAGGATGCATGGGAGAAAAGAACTATTTTCACGTCATGTTCCCTTCAGTTTCCTCTGCCTTGTGGTTGTTGGTTGGGAGGATAAGGCGAGAGTTGATCGATTTTTAGCTATTCCAATGTTTCGAGGATAAATGTGCGAGAACGTGATACGATCGCATACACGTACGCATTGTGCTTTATTGTTGGGGTTTCTGATGCGTAACAGGTTTACCATGGGTTGGGCGTGTTTTATTTTCCATGGCTTCCGAGATAAAAGCTCTCACACACTTGAGAGTATTAGCGGCCCATAAATGACGCGCTCGAATTTGTGCAAATGGCGTGACGGGCTGATGAATAAGGAAAAATCATTAGAAATTAATTTAAAATTTCCATTGAGAAAATTGAATGTTCTGGCAAAGGGAGCTAACTTATTAACTGACCTTAGTTAATTAACTCTTCGCGCTAATAATCTTGTAGCTATCCAGCTCGGTTTTAGGTGTTTTCAGTCTGAAATATAGAGGTATGTTGACCTCCGAGAGGACTGTTATGAAATGTCACAAAACAACGGGAAATTATACACGCTGCGCTTTCGAGAAAGAGATTATCTTCGAGTCATTGTATACGGAAATCATGACAAGAGAGAAAGACTAAGGTCGTGAAGTCGTGAAACTGGAAACCACTTCCTCATGATGCGATAAAGCGGGCCATTAAAACGTTTGAAATCGCATGCAAACTACCCTGAGAAAATGAAGGCCCTAGTACACAAACAACTTTTGCGAGGTCGCACTAAGCAGTCAATTTCTTGCCACAGAAATACTGACATTACGGTACTCTTGATTATTCTATGAGCTCATTGGACCTCGGTCACAAACTATCTTATTGATGAAATACAATTTCCACAGTAAAAATACCGCTACGTACAGCAAATGAGAGATTTTTAGAAATGGCAATGACTTTAAGGAAGTGTTGATACAATTTTAGTTTTCGGGCTTGTGAAATAATTGTGAACATTTTAATAACGTAGAAGAAGGAGCTATTGATGGAAATTTAGCGTCCTGGGTGTTATTTAAATTATGCTCCTTTAGCAGAATTTCTCTGAGTAAGCTAGCCAGGTTGGATGCTATCTAATTACTGACCTAAATTGCCCAACCCTCTTGCTCCATTTTGCCAAAAGTCCTCAAAAAGTCACATTGTGTCAAGAGCTCAGAAATATTTATGGGGCCATTATAAGAAGTACAATGTTCAAATGACTAAAATTGGAAAGTCAAGCAAATGTTCTTTGAACCCTCCATTAAATATAGTCGGAGTCAGACAGTTTTATTAGTTTTACATCTAATTCAATGTTCAGGGATTTAAATTTCCCCTCTCATATGTAATTCGTCTTTTCACTCCAGAGACTGAGCCTAATCCTGATATACTTAAACCTCGGCTATATGAACACCTATAATAAAAAAAAGTTCCATAGTTCCTACCGGCAAGGAGTAGGTTGATAGTCATTAATGAATTTCACACACGTTAAGTGTAGTTAAAAACCTCTTAAGTCTTTTGTTTGAAAATAACAGGAGAGTGAACTCCAAGACACATAACTACCAGAAGAAAAACACAATCAAGAGTTTGCACAGCATCAGGGTACTCTGGAATAGAATTTTCGTCGTGATGATGCATTGAAACTTTAATAAACACCGAACGCAACCCTTATTTTTATGGCCAATATCTCCAATCATATGAACAGCGATTCAATCAAATTTTGTGAAAAAACACACTCATTACCCTCATCATCATTATTTACACGAGCCTGAGGGCAGGTCGGGATTACGGAAAAAATAGGTTTTTACAATATATATATATATATATATATATATATATATATATATGTATATAATATATATAGTCATAGCAAACACAGAAACTAAAACATATAAAAGAGGGACTCACTAGTTCTCGAATTTTCGGTGGTGCCACCACCTTAAAGTTCTGTTCCTAATTCCTCTTGAGAAAGGTGGTTGCACCACCGAAAATTCGAGAACTAGTGAGTCCCTCTTTTATATGTTTTAGTTTCTGTGTTTGCTATGACTATTTAGTGAATTTTATATAATATATATATATATATATATATATATATATATATATATATATATATGTACGCACAATAGTTTAAAATTAATTTTAATGAAAATAACTATGATATTATTAAGAAATAAATACTTCAAACTCTATAATTTATTAAGGTAATAAGTATCATACCAGGCTGCGAAAATGAGCATTGAAGAGTAAAATAAATGGAAATGAACGCCAGGGAACAACGGTTTTGACATAGTCGCAAAACTTTAAAATTAATGAAATAGAACCTTCAAAATATTAAATACCAAAATTTCCTAACCAGCATCAAACAGGCTACGCCTACCCTAGTATATAGGGTATTTTAACGTAACGGTCAGGATTTCAACTAATCATAAATTTTAATATATTATCTATTTTTGGCATGTATGTGGAATGCCGGAATTAATTTTAAAATAATGATAGTAAAAATTAAAACTTGAGGAAAATTTATGGGAACACAAACTTCCATGCTGCACCTTATCCACGAAAACACTTTGATTTTTTTTTAATACGGGTAGATTCGTATTAAAGGCTTGACTCATCTATCAGACATTTAGCAAATGCTCATTGTCATAACGAAGTAAAATTTGTTGGGTGATATTTATGTTTCAAAAATTGATTAGAAATTTGTTGAATTTCCATATATCACCCATAATTTTACCTTCAAACATTTTAGTACAAAATACTGCTCAGAAATTTCGTGCTAATATCATCTCCTTCCAGATAATTCCGGTATTAGTTTTATTGGCAATGATACTTATACGAGTCCAGTGGTGTGCAGAACCATAAAATTTAAGTTTTTCCATCAACTGAAGTTAATCTGCGGGTATTACATTATACTAACTAGTTAGTGTTGGTACACAATGCACTAGAGTTGGTTAGTTAGTGGGTTAGTGTGTACACAAAAAACTAGTGTTGGTTGGTGGCCGTTCAGAGAATTATTCTATTAGAATCATTAAAACTTTAACACTAAACCACAAAGACAGTCAAACTATCAATTTCTCGGTTATGTATTTATATAGAATACCAAAAAAGTTCCCTGTGTTAACATAATTGCACAACTTTGAAAATCATTCCCGCATAATTCTCTTAAAAAACCGTTCAATTTTAGATTCTCATTCGAAAAGAATCTCTTAGCTGTGACATTTCGAAAATAAACCTAAAACCCGTTGGGATACGCGAAGTTATCGTTTACAGCGTTTACAGAGTCTTCTTAAATTTAAGATTCTATTTGAGGGCAGTGAACGACTGCATTTTAAAGTTAAAGCAACCGGGATAGAGGGAGTGAAGAAATTAAAGCTTTCTGGTTTGTTTTTGCCAAACGTGACTAAGTTTCCTAATCAGGACAAAAGAGGAACCCGGGCTAATCAATTTACGGCGACGTCGTAGAGCGGCAAGGAAATAGCAGTATAATCGCACAGGACGTGCCCCTAGAGACGCCCACCAAAATGAAGCGCCGCTCAAAAGACCCTTTCAGCGACGAGGCGGGAAAGATCACGATCACCCGCTGATTCATTCCTGGGACATATCCCGTGACTTCAGCTCTCACCCACTTCGACAATGTTCTTTTCGCTAAACTTGCGCACGTATTCCGAGGGACTCTCTCGTGAAGAGATCCAAGGGAAGAGAGAGAGAGAGTCGCGGGAGTTTAGCGGCTGGACAATGGGACGTTATCGTAGGTAGTACACACCCGAACGGACTCTCCGTGGGATAAATGAAGGCGAGAGTGCTGTTGCTCCGGTTTTATACCTCTCACTTCGGATGGGAAACTGGAAACCTTACGAGCTTATGGGTTTGCATTCGAGCGAAAGTGGTTCGCAACGCATCTGAAGAGGTAGGCATCCTTGCGATCTTCACCTTCGATGATTTTACAAGAAGAGGCGAATTTCTGAGAACGAGTTTTGAAGAAACACGTCTCGTTTCCCCTCGGAGAAATTTTTTCTCACTAGTTTTCTTCCATAATTCTCCACGGACAGATTCATTTTTTTCACGAAGGTTCATATTTTTTCACGCGAGATGAAAACGGCAAAACTATTTTGAAAAAAATACTACTTCTAAGGCATTCCCTCGTTGAAGTCTCATAAGGTATAATTTTAATAGGTTAGCTCTTGCCAGACGCCGAAATTTAATATTTCAATATGATAAAATTATTATTTTCTGTTGACTTGATTGAAAAACATTTACGTGAATAATGCAGTTGAAATAACGAATTTATTCACATCTCAACAATGTGGTGTTATGAATTAAACTGAAATTGAGTGGACGTCCTATTTCCGTCATAAAATCCTCCGTAATCTTGGAAAGACATTATATACACGTTTATCCAAAGCTTAGTATTCTATGTTGCTAATGCCAATAGCATATTCAAGTTAAGCCCCCGTAATACATTTATCCTACCCAAGCCAAGACTTGAAGAACCCGCATCGATCTTCTATTTAATTAATAGAAAAGGAAAAGTCTATGCGTATTTTTAATTACAACCACTGATGATTTCGATTCACAGAACAAGAATGGCGAGGTTATTACATAAAAGCATAGGAAATAAATGATTCTTTGGTATCCGAGGCAATATTTCAGCACGTTTAAAGACCGTAACTTATGTTTGTGTCCTGCTATATCCTATGCGTCACGGGGGCTCTAACATTTGGGCCATAAGGCAGCAGGTGCAAACGTGATCCTTGAATTTGGTGGCTAATTGGTGGACCTTCTGAGAGGTAGGGACAAGTAAACGCATTTACAAGATGATATTCCACTTTTTCATAGCAGGTTTTGGCATCCACCCAGGTGCTCACTGATGGTGAAGACACACGATTGGTGATCATATAAGTGTATGAGAATTATACATATATGTATATATATATATATATATTCACAGTTGAGTAACAGGTTATATGAAGCTAAATACCTTAGTAATATTTAAAAATATAAACACAATCCAGAGACTTCCAATATTTTAGAAAGAGCGAAACACATGGGGAAGAACGACAGATGCACCCGTGTGGCACTCCCCTATACGACTCTCGTGCCTTTAAGAAGTCAACTCTCCCTTCCCTCACTATGGATGGGTGACCTTCAATGAGCACTCTCTCAAGTGTTGTTACTCTCTTCACCAACTCCTTGCCCTTCTCATCCACCAACCCCCTACCCGACCCCTTTCCCCGGCGCCCCCTCCCGCCGTCACCCCGCAGAGGAGCACCTCGCCTCCTCGAGGGCGGAAACCCCTTCATTCTCCTCCTCCACCTTCCCCATGGGTCCCCAAACACTTGTATAAGCCACGCCTGTGTGTATCAGTGCCACGACGCCCGACACGCCCCCTCCTTCCCGAGGGTCCGTGGTGTAAGTGCCCCCACCACCTCTCTCTCCCTCTGCGCCAGATGCTCACACCACCCGGACCGGCGAGTCCGGCGCGGCTTCGGACGTGAGAAGACTCCAAGGTCGCGCGCGTTGAAAAGAATTCCGAGGGGGAGAGAGCGTGGCGCGCTTCGCGTCCACGGAGGAACGGCGGGGGTGAGGGAGAGGATGCGGGGAGGACGTGGGGGTGGAGAGGGCGAATGGTGGCGCCGGAGATGGGGGAGGGCGCGGAAGAATAGCAAGCGTCGCAGATGGACGCCCTTTCGTGAAAGGGGGAAGGGTTTGTATGGAAATTCGGGGAGGATGAGTAGAAGAGGTCCTGTGATGGTGACTCTCTCGATTGAGATGAATGATTCCCTATTTTTAGTTGGCTCCCATACGTGAAGCATGCCCCAACACTAGGAGTCACGTGTGCGTGGAGGTATCTTTCTGTCTATTGCGTGAACGGCATGCCATTCTTGGTGCCCATTGATGGAATTGTTTTTGGCATCATATAACTCGCACTCGTGAATGCAGTCCACTTGCGGATTCCTTCCCAGGATGAGGAATCTTAAGGGTTCAAATACCTTCGTGAGGGAAGTGACACCTAGAGAATACGGCTTCGGAAACAAGCCAAAGTTAATCTATACTGCGAGTACATGCTTTTCTTACGGCAATTCTCGTAAAAATAAAATAAAAACTATAAAATGCTCTAATTAACTAGATTATTAGTCGTAGTTTACCGTTTTAGGGTAGGCTTTTGGTCATCCCTGTTACCATGCACTACTTTACCCCTAAGCCTTTGCTAAAATAACACAAAATAACATTTAACTCCATACAACTTAGTGTAATCATCAGCATATAGGTCTACATATTTTCTACCTCCCTTTATTCCATCCGAAATGCTTAATTTTTTCCTCCCTTTAACTTAATTTGCCATCTATTACCATAGCATCTTCAGCGTCCCATTGCCCTTCAGTATCTACATACTTGTCCTGCCTTCGAATTTCTCCCTTACAGCCGTCTCTTTTCCAATACTACGCCTAGTACTTCATAGGTTGCAATTCCTTCTATCCATTTTATATTCTCCATTCTTCTCCACACTCATCTCAAAGTCTCCAATCTAGGCTATCATCAAGCGTCAAAGACCAGATTTCCAAGCCGTACAAACAAACACTTCATGTTAAGTTTTCACGACTCTCTTCTTTACATCTGTACTTAAGTTGCCTGTCATCAACTCACGCCTCTTTGTTAACATTGCTTTACCTCATGAAATTCTTCTTTTAATATCTATAGGAAACTTAAACGCTATAACTCAAACCAATCGATGAATAAACTCTAAGGAGAGGGAGCTCAGCTTGAGTACACGACTGTGCCTCAGTTACAGCTTTCGTTAACAAAAGTGTGAAAATAATCATCCTGCGTAATCATTAAGCATATGAGAAAGGGACAAACTGAAAAATGTATTTACCTGATGTTTATATGAATGTTCAAGAAGTCATACGAGAAAAAAATCCTGCGAATGTACCATCAGGAGATGAACAGTACACAAATTACGCGAGTTACTATAGTCAAATAAGAATTACTTCACGCATGATGAAAGACAATGAGCGAGAACTGGGGGTTCTAAAAACTCGTTTGGGGCTCTTTAAAAAGCCCCATTGTCGAAGCCTTATCAGATCATTGGGTCACCTGCGCCGAATAATTCCTTCTTCCCGGTGCAATACCCAAGCAATTACCTTGCACAAATTGCACATCTACGAGTATGATCAACAACTTCAATTTCCTCGATTCTCGAGACGTTAAGATTTTTTTTAAACTCGACCCTTGCTCGTCCAACTTCACTAGCCATAAATGTTTCCTGTTTCAGAATCATTTGCACTTAGACCTACTAGCTGTACGGGTATATTATCATGCAAAAGATTTATTTAGAGGGATTATATTTTATGAATAGGTAATTAATTTAATGGCTCCAGTTTCACGCTATGAATACTCTCTCTCTCTCTCCTATATTATTTCGTTCGATTTACCGCTCTTTCGATTTCAAATATAAATTCGATAAAAGTATCTAAAACTTATTTAAGATTAGGGTAATATAAAATATTCTGGGGTCGGATAATTCAGAAGCAAAGCTGTGATGAACGATTGAAAGATAGGTTTTAAGGCTTTCCTGGTGTTAAGAGTTCACGCATAATTCTGGAAACTAATAACACGCAGCCATATAAAAAAGCGAGACGAGCAGTAATTAGTTCATTCCTAGATTGTATTAATAATGAGTAATTAAACGGGAGGACATTATAATGAATAATTTCTTGAATTCCTACAGAAAAATAATTGCAGGAATAAGCTTAAAAAAGTGCTGTACGATCTTAAAGAAATGTCGCTACACCTTACTTCAATTCTACAAAGGTTATGTCTGTTCATTTAACACCCTTTGCCACACTCACCCGTGGTGAAATCCCGAGTAACATATAGTATATTTGAAATCTAAGTATTTATATCAAAACAGGTCTGAATAATGTCATTGCTATACACTTACTTCCTAAATGAAACAAGTGAATATTACCAAGACGTCAGTAAAAAGGTAGGAAACTTCTGATAGTAAGGACAAAATCCCTATACTTTTAGGAAGTCATTCATTTTCCGCAACAATAAAACTAACCGGCAAGAACGTCTGATTATGTCATAAAAATGTAAATAAACCGGCGAGGACATGACGTATAGCGAATTTTAAAATGAGGCGATTTCAATGCGTGGCGAATTCATACGAGATCAACTCTCCGGCATTTTTATTTTTTTGGAATTCTATGCCCTAAGAAACATTCGTAGACCTTCCCCTCCGGAGATTGGAAATAAAGACAAAAAAATCATTCCGAAAGCTCCTCAGGTAGCCTGGCCAAAGGAATGCATTGCGGTGGCAGGAAGTACTCGAAAATATTTGTCCCGCCTCCATCTCAACTACTCCTGGGAGAGAAGGGGAAGGTTCTTTCGGTGGACACGCTGCCAGGGAGACGGACGGATGTTTAACTTTTACCTGGGACTCTCTTCCTCTTCACTGCGTGTCATTGTGGGTGCTCTCTCGGTCCCACGCGCTTGGTGAACACGCGGGTCGCCGATGAGAGATGGAGCCACACCACGCACACACAGAGCGAGAGCGGCACATAGGTTGGGGCGGTGCCAAGAGCAGAGGGTGACTTCCTTGAATAAATTCGCAATTCCCAGACTCCCATCCCCACTCACGCTTTCACTCGTTCCCTATGAGATTTCGGCGCCCTCCAAGGCCAAAAAACTCCCATGCGGCGAAGGGGTCAAGTTCAAATGAATTGCCCATTCCTTCCACGCACATGTGCGAACTTCTATTCACGTCAACGTGAGTGAATGAGAAAGAGAGGTTAAAGTTTAATAATACCCTCCCTTTCATATTGCCTATTTCCCTTCGATGGTCTTTTACTCATATCGATGCTAATCATTATTGTTGTCAGGTTAAGACATGGCGAATCTAGCTAGGCGCATAGGTAATAAATTTGCTTAAAAATGTATTTATTTATTTCGTAATTACCCGAAAACAGATTTGGCCTGTACATCGGACTTTTAACATTGATTTATATAAAAAAATTGCAAACACCGAAGCCCTGGATGGGGAAAAACCCACCTAGCCGAGAATCGAACCCGCGACCCCTAGATTAGTAGTCGAGGACTTTACTCTGCCACCTGCCGATAATGTTTTACATAATGAGGAATTTAAACACATATTGTTGCATCCAGTTTTGTTTATTTATTTATTGCTGCTTCCATTTTTATTCTTACCTATTACTTCGCGCGTAAAAAGTCCCCACGTAAATAAACGTGATTAATCATTTTAGATATGTTTTTATTTTTGTAAAAAATATGCATAAAGAAAGAATAAAAATTTTGTTATACTGCTTACTCATGTTTTAATTTGGATCATAAAGTCTAATGTACTAGATAAACTTAAAGAGCATCGATGCAAGTCAAAATATTTTCGGACGGTGTGTGTTATTCGCAAATTTGCTTTAATCTGGATTTTTTCGAATGACGACGTAAACGTTTTACGCGGAATACATATAAAAAACAAAGTTCAAATGCAATGCATTCGTTGGCACTTACTTAACTATTACATTTAATATTGACTCATGTCTATAGTCAAGGTGATTACGTATTTTTCCTTTCTGATAGGAAGTCATATTAACCTGAGAGGAGGTTTCCATAACGGTTCACCAAACCACATGAATAATATGTTAATCAAGGCGCGGAAGATATTACTCTAGATAAATTATGTACAATGGTGCAATTGTGGAGCAAAGACAGATATCAGTGGATTTTTTTAGTTTTTCTAGATAATTGGGGTGATGCTACGCAAATTACGTTTACTGTGAGAGTTTTAATGAATAACTCGCGTTCGCCCTTTTCCATAACATGTTCTACTACTGTTTTGGAGGCGAGAGAATCAGGTTAAGAGAAAAAGAGTTCCAGCGACAGTTCCAATATATCAGCTTGCCTTATTAAATTCGAGGAAATATTTATTTTAACTCATATACACCAATGCATAATTAAAACTTTAAAATCAATGATTTTATTCCTGTTAATGCCGACTTACTTCGTTCCAAAACATTCATGGCTATGGGAACTCGAAGAAACGCATCTAATGCACTATTGTGGATCTCCAGAGAAATCCTTCAAAAATAAAGTTGTTTGGACGTGTTATAAAACAGAAGTAAGAGAAGCTATTGCTAATTATGTAATCACTTATGAAAAATATCATACCAATTTCATTGTTTTCCGTTATAATGTAAAGACTTGATGAGTTTGACGATGATCAGGAACTTTGGAACACACACTTATTAATTGAAATAAATGCTGTCGCAAATTATCAAGATAACACAGTTTAAGGGCATCAAATATATACTTAGGTCAGTTCCTGCGTCACCCTTCCTGGAGTGACGCGGAAACTAGCAAAGGCAATTAGTAATAAAAAAATGGTCTGGTGTGTATTCATCCCCTGCTACACACTCTAGCGGTGCCTTACAGGATACATAAATAAAAAATTAAAAGGACGAAAAAACATTGCTATGAAATTCTGTGGAGATAAAAAAACAACCCTTTTGTGCAACAAATAGTATAGTCACATTGAGTACACTGAATCTAGCACCTACGCATCAAGACCTTTTCGCATTACAATCAAATTGCAAGAACTTCAATGGGGTCTATTCAATTATCACCCCATTTGACCATTAATTGATGATATCCATTAATAAAGTGTATTAATTTCGACGTTAATTTGCGCCTTGGGGAGTGCCATGCGACTGGTGGGATGTAAAATCTCATACATCACCACCCCAAACCTTCCACTGCACCGCCAGGGGCCCCACCCTGTATAGCATGAACTCCATGAACTTTATAAGGGGGTGGTCGAGTGATAAAATTTCCGCCGCAGACCCCCAACATAATGAACCGAACCCAACGTAAACACAGACATGCCATATTGGCAGAGCCGGGATCAATGGGACCGCCTCACAGACGGGAACGGACACACACACATACACGCGCGCGCACGCCCTCTTAACCCCCTCTCGCCCGCCCCCGCCCGCACCCAGATCCCCTCGACAACCGGCGTATCCCGCGCCCCCCTCTTACCATCCCTCACACCGCCACCCCTTGTATAAAATCCCCTTTCTATCGCCCTCCCGAATAACCCCCTAAACCCAACCCTCCCACTACCCCGATCCCTCCTCCCTCACCCTCTCCCACAGGACATATCGATCGACACCACCGGGGGCGCCCGCAACCCCCCACGTGCGCCGTCCGGCCCCCCGAAAATCAAGCGAGTGCACGCTTACCTCAACGAAGGCAGCGAGGCGGTGGCGGACCTCCTCTCGGACACTTCCTCCGGCATCCTTCCTTCCTTCCTTTTTCCTTCCTTCCTTCCTTCTGTCTCCCTCTCTCTAGCTCTTGAGACTCTTGACGTCTCCTCCTGACTTCCTCCCCGTTTCAGACGAGACGGAGGCGAGACGCCGACTCTACAGATGCGGCGAGACTTGCTTTCAGAGAGACGATCCAGGCCGAATCTTCGGCGCTCACGGAGGTGCGTCGGGATGTCCTAGAACGTCGCCCTGTTCGCAGCAGATGATGGTTCTCCCGGCCTCCGACGTCGTATCCTCCGGGCCCGCGACGGCGTTCGCGGTGCCAAAACAAACGAAGGGGAAGCGCGCCAAGTTGCGGGTCACGCGCGTCGTCGTCGCGATGCCTCCCTCCTCTTCTCTATTGGGGTGCCGGTGACTTCGTCTCTCCGTGGCGTGGCGTCTCGTCCGTCTCCGTGGATGCGGGAAAGGGAGGGCGGGGATAAGGAAAGGGAGGGGGTGGCGGGTCGCGCTAAACGGGCGGGAAAATGAATCGCGTCTCGACCGATCCTCAGGACGTCGATTTCTCGTCAGACTCCCTGTCGGTGATTGTTTCTTTTCCTTCCGAGGGTGCAAGCGAGCGTTTTTGGCACTCTACTCCAGGTGCTTCTTCTCCCACAGCTATGTGTCTCGGGACTCGCGCTCCGTCTGCGAGCAGACGAAGGCCGCTGCTTCGGTAAAAGAGAGGACGGGCTGGAGGGAGGGGGGCAGGGCAAAGGGGGAGGGTAGCGTGAGGAAGAAGAGGGTGGGTGACAAGGGGTAAAGGGGGTGGGGGCAGAGGAGGGTTGGTGGGAGAGGGAGGTTGGTGGTTGGCCGGGGGAGAAAGGGGTGGCGGCGGCAGTGACGGCGGCAGCGGTGGTGGTGGTGGTTGGCGTGGTGTAAGAGGGCGTACGCGAAGAGGGCGTGCGTATGGGAGGCGAGAGAGGCGCGCCGCTTTGCAGACGCAAAAGATGATGGTCGTCTCACGACGGCAGAAGAAGCAGGACTGCTTTGGCGAAGAAAAAGTTCCAGGAGGGAGAGGAGGAGGAGCGAGAGAGGGAAGAGGGAGAAAAGACCACGTACAAGGGTCACGCCAAAACGGACCGACACTACGGGCTGTTAAGACGGCGGCGGCTACGTCCCCCCCACTGCCTCCCTCACTCCCCGCCTTAGCCCCACTCGCCCCCTTCCCGCCCGGAGTGGAGAGAGGAGGATGAGGAGAGAGCTTTAGGCGGGGCGAAGAGAGAGAGAGAGAACACGATGGGGGGAGGGGATCAACCGTAAGGAGGGGAGGCGGACCGGAGAGATGGGGAGGAAATGTGCAGCGGGCCGACGGTGGGTTGGGGAAGGTGGTGTGCGGGGGGGTGTGGAGTGGATTGGTGAGGTGAGACGGAGGAGGGAGGGCGAAAGAGGGGCGATGGTCTGGTATGGGTGGCTCAGGTCGGCGACGGTGAGTTGCTGAGGGGATGGGGGTGTGTGGAGGAGGGATTATGGGGGAGGGGTGAAAATAGGGTGGTTGTGTGTGTGTTCACTTGAGGTCCACAAGAGGGCGAGTGTGGGGGGAGGAGGTACGTGATCGAGACGGGGAGAAATAGGTTGGACACCTTGAAGTGGTGAGTGGGAAGAAGGAGGAAAGACAAAGGTGAGGAGGTAGTGGGAGGAGGAGAAGATGACAGGTGGAGGCAGCGGAGAATGCAACGGGCAAATACGATGAGGAGGGGGATAATATATTGGGGAAGGATACCGAAAAGGCAAAATGGGAGGAGAGAAGAATGATAGGGAGGAATATGGAGGCAACCAGAAATAAGATCAGTGAGGGACAGAGAGGGTAAGAGGATACAGATCGAAGCAGCTACCGAAAAATTGAGAGCATATTTCTGCGATAGATAAATTTATAAGATGAAAGATAGTTACTGTAGGAGGTGTTCAGCTTCTGACTTGATTCGCGACATTAAGGATTGGTGGTGATGAGGACAAAGGGGAGGGAGGAAAGAGGAAGGGAATTCAACTCGGCTATCGATGAACGACATGAAGAGATTTCTTCTCAATGCCCCATCCGGTGCGTGCTAAATTATATCTTGAGAGGTAGGTATACTGAGTACAAAACCCAGGTGGGTGCCAAGACACAAATGGAAACTCTTGTCAACAACGTGAACCAACCGTCGGATAGTAAGGTATGGACCCTCACATTTGAATCAATGCGGTTCTGCATGAGGGGAAGAGTGGTAAACTCGCATTGAAAGGTATCTATAAATTGCTAACTCAATTTCTTGTATCTCTTGATTTTAGTATTATTCAAACATTTATTAATGAACTGTAAAGAAATTAATATGAATATGAGTTACTGGGTTTATATGGTAAACTAGGGAATGCATTAGGCAAATTATGACCTTCAATTACAGCAAACACACAACTCGATTCTCAAACGTATGAACTTGAGAAATGGTGCCAGGGTCTGCTGAACGCTTATTAATATTGCGTACCGAAGCTTTCCAGAAGAATCTTCTTCCGCTTCTATTCAAAACTTTTTTCTATCATTCAAGTCTTCCCTGCACTGCTCGTTTCACATCCTGCCTCGAATAACAAGTTTCTCAGGGAACGAAGACGATACTCTTTTCCCTCCATGTCAGGTGGAGGCCGAAAAATTGATATACGACCATCAGATTGGAGATTTTAGGAAAACTCTTCGAAAAGGTGCTACTTATGATTAGCGAATTGAGAATGGGTACTTTATAGTAGAGTAGTATAGTAGATATGATAATATAATATTTTTATTTATATTATTTATATGCCTATAAATATGTAGATAACGAATGCTTCCCACCATGCATTTTGAAAAGAACCAAAATATCTTCGCTAAAGTATAACCATTGGTTAATGGAAATGCATTGATTATGAAGCTTCTTAGTTTACACGCAGATTTTAATTAGTCGTTTAAGTAAGTGTACTTGTTTTGTAGATTATCAGTTGTATTAATCTCATTATGATATCAAGGTTTTCATAAACAAACAAATTTGTAAGGAACTGTAATACTGTGTGAATGGAGCCGTATAGAAGACTTAAATAGCCAATTGGGACATCTTTCAGGATATTGGAGCGGATTTCATCGCCATACAGGCAATACGGTGTCTTTTTGTCGCTTCGGGAACCTTTCAATCGTCCTGAAGTTCATTAGACGAACGATGCTTCGCAGAAAGAACCTCATAACATGCATAAGCACAACGACGAGAGTTTAACATAGTTGGTGGTCAAGAGCTTAGGTCTTTTTCTGGGTTAATAATCAATCATTACAATTTCTTGTTAACGATCCAACATCTCTGTTAGCAGTAATCTTATGTTATTTGCAGACGACATTGTGATTAACAGAGATATAAAGACACCAGTATATAGCGTGCAACGCTCTAACGATTTAAACCAGATATTGGAGCGGCATAAAAAATGGGGGTTATAAATAAATATCAGAAAATGTTCAGTAATGTGATTTTGAAATAAAAGGAAAGATAAACAAGACATACATTATGAATTAGATGGGGACGAGGCATTTCAAGACAGGTCAAAAACTTCGGTGTCACACTGACTTCATGGGGTAGACACATTTGAAGAATATACAGGTTGGGCTTAGAGAAGCTAGGTTTCATTTGACGGGTTGTGGAAAAATGTGATGGAAAAGGAAGAGAAAGGTGCCACTTCGCTTTAGTCAGGAAACATTTAGAAGATACGGCAAGGATCTTGGATCCACGGTAGAAAATTTTAGTTCCAGAATTAAATAAGAATAGGAGAACCGTTTGTAAGTTCAGCTAAGTTTGTAAAAAATTGTTACTAGAATGGAGCAAGCGCCATGAGTGTGTTGGAGAATTTAGCGTGGAGGCCTCTTAATTCTCGAAGAGCGCAGACAAGACGTAAACTTTTAAAAAAGTACAGGGCACCTGAGTTTTCACGCGACACTGAAAATTATTCTGTTCGACAACCGAGTAAGGATAAGAAAGAATGTGTCACTGATTCATGCACCCGTTTTTCCCACTAAGGATAAGAAAACATTATATAATCGAATTCCATAGACTGAAAAAATAAATTAAATTGAACAAAAGTTTTATTAACTGTTCAATCGCAACAATAAATGCACATTCTGTACAACCATGTATGAGCAAGAGAGTTGTATGAGCTAACATGTATTCAAGTGCAAGCATGAACTAATATTTCTGCACGCATGGTTGGTGCCATAACGCCCCCGCCACATGAACTTAAGGTAGCTTTGCGGGGTGCTGTGTAGATTTAGATGGTGTAGATGTAATTCTCTTGTATTTATATTAGTAGGTAATGGTGATTTTGGCAATGGCACCTCTATTACAGGCGGCCTTAATTAGCAGACAATAAACACAGTATTTTGTGCTATTTGATCTCACCTCGTTCTAAAAGTGGATGGAAATCAATTAAACTATTATAAAGATATCCACTAATATCCCAATTATGATCGCCTTTTTTCACGCATACTGGTAATTTTTCCCCTTTCGGTGAAGTTAATTAGTGAAATTCGACTGCCGGAACGAATTTCGTCACATTCAGGTTGCGCTTGGCGAACATGTGTAAAACAAGGAATGGGAAACAGTATGGGAATGGGAAACGTGGATGAGGCAAGGAACGGGAGTCGCAATGTTTTGGAGGGAGGAACGAGGAGGTGAGGGAAGGAGACAAAAGAGGGGTGGGAACGAAGGGGGGAGGAAAAGGGATTTGTTTTTATGACCTGGGGATGGGGAGGGAGGAACGAGGGACTGAACCGAAAACAAAGTGAGGCACGCGAAGGACGAGGGCAAAAAAGAATGACGGGTGGGTGAGACGAAAGAGAGAAGGGAAAGAGCGTGGGGGCACAGGTGAGGGAGGAGTCGGTGAAATGTGTGGAAGGGAGGGGGCGTGGAAGCAATGGGCGCGGAGCAGTGAGCAGTATGTACCTGCAGGACTTAAGAGCTCATGGGTGAGCGAGGCAATGCAGCATGAAGCAAAGAAGGATTGAAAAGGGACGCCGGTTACGTTACTTACGGACCTCGTATAGAACGTTTTTGCATCGTCCAAAGAATTTTCAATTATTTATCTTACACACAGACTCCTGTTAAAATAAAGTGAACACGAGAGAAGAAGGATTGAATGGAAATAGTTTTTATAATAGATAAATTGACCTTTTGTATGTTTTATATAACCATAAACACAGTATTCAACCCGAAGGTCGGTTTGGTAGGTGATGGTAGAGTTCACCCAGTACTAAGCCTGACGGCGTGTGAAATTCACACATCAGGGTAATGGGGCCAGTTCCTTTCCCTGTGATACATGTGTGTGTGTGTATATGTATATATATATATATATATATATATATATATATATATATATATATATATATATATATATGTGTGTGTGTGTGTGTGTATATATATATGTGTGTGTATATGTATGAATATATATGGGTCCTTTTACGTGTTATCTGTTTCATTCTGTGTTCTATTGTGCCGTCCAAAAGTTATATATATATTATATATATATATATATATATATATATATATATATATATATATTTCGGCCTCTCTGGGGCACCTGCACCTCCATCCAAGCTATGTGATTTTTCGGGTACCAGATCTTCCTGGGAAACGATAACCGGCACAGGGAAAGGAACTGGTCCCCCTACGCTGATGTGTGGTACTGGGTGAACTCTACCGTCACCTCCCAAACCGACCTTCGGGTTGAATACTATATAATAATATAGATATATTAAAAAATTACACACAATTTAAAATCTTCCAAAACATGGGAAATAACAAAGTAGGGAATGGAGAGGACTTTTGAGACTCCTTCGAAGGGTAAAATCACAATACAGGTAAAACAAACACGACTATCTACGTTTATCTCTACATCTGTCTATACTACCCCGCATTTCCAAACTATTTTTGCCAGTGCTTACCGATTTCGTCTCAGTGTTATTAGTGTGAGATATTTTCGCCAATAGTCCGCGGAGAAACGAATGCATCATCCGTTTGGCAGTCTATCTCTTAATTTGAGACGCATGTCTGTCCTGCTTATGTAAATGGGGGAGGGGGCTGAATTATATCAATATATCGGATACAAAACTACCAGATTAGTATATTTTGAACACGTTCCGTCTAGTTGGGAGCCTTCGCATATAAAAGGGTTCCCAAACCAGATCTTGTAGTAAAGGTGTGACGCTTTGTCGCTTTTGTAGATTTTTTTCACGAGTCTAGTGGCCTTTATCTGTTACTTGTTAATTTCTGTAATCAGTATTTTTTTAGACTGATCCCACATGCACGCCGCATACTCTATGTGGGACCTTAAGAAAAAAAACTGCAAATCTTCATTTTTTCATCGCAATAATAAAATTAGATTTCATTCTTGCTGGAATATGCGTTCTGTTACGCTCCGTTCAATTTGACCAGCGATTTTCATAGGCAACATCCCAAAATGTTACTATTTTTTAGTTGCGGCGGGTAAGAATAAAGTATTCCTCTTGAAATCCAAAGTCACAGACGTATGTGTTTACATTTTTCCGTGTGGCTTCCAACATAAATGTGATTCTGCACTCTTTCCAGATGTACGCGGTTTACGTATTACCTATGTAGCTATCAGAGAGATGTTATCACCCACCAGATAAAAATTAGTCGTGTTTCCCCTGACCATATAAAGCCGAAAACAAGCACACGAATATTTTTCATTTGAAAACAATAATTTTATGAGTTAGTCCAACAAACCAATTGTGTTATATGCATATAGCCGTGTATTTGTGCGTTTGTTTATTTATGTGAGCAATGATATATTCATGTGAACATATGAACTTATATTTGTGCATTTATGCCTGGTGAACAGACATCCCCCGCCAATCGTCCTTGCGGCTACTTGCGGGGTATTACTTACAGCTTGTAGATGTATTGCATTACATACCTGTAGATGTGTATGTATGATTTCGTAAGAATTAAAGCCTACTTTCACCATATATTCCTTGGTGGGGAGGATCGAAATATGGAAAACAAATAACTCGCACCTAATCGCCGTCTGGTGGCAACACCAAGTCGACGAGAAAAAGTTAGGCCTGGATTAGGAGGGGGCGCGTGAGTGAGTTCGTGCGGTGTCGAAAAAGGGGACCGTCGGAGTAGGTAGGCTCGGAGGGAGGAAGAGGACGTCGAGTGTATTGGGGAGAGGGAGGAAGTGTGGAAGGGAGAGGTCTCTTTCTGAAGGGAACGAAGGGCCAACAAACGTGGAAGAAACAATGTACGCGCGGGAGAGAAAGAGAGCGGGGTAAGGGGGAGCGGGTGGGCGGAGCGCGGGAGGATGGCTTTTGTCGCGGAGTGGGAGGGAGGCGATGGGAGGAGAGAAGAGAAGTGGGGGAGGGCAGAAGGGAAGGACGGATAGGTGATGCGGAATGAGCACGAGAGGGACCCAACAGAGACCCACTTAAGGGATCCGGACCCTCCCCCTTGTTTAAAATAAAATCCTCCCTTCCCTGTACTCACTGAGGGTGGCAGTAGGAAACAAACACGCAACGGAGGGAGGAAGCAGGACGCAGAAAAAATATATACACGCACATACGTATGTATGTACATATATATATTTTTAAATCTACATCTGTGTGTTTATAAATTTCTGCGTCGCCGAAGAGCGTTCCATTTCAAAGATATTTATATTTTCCTATCCCCTTTCCTTATATCTATTTCTTTGTGTGAAGTAATATATATATGTATATATATATATATATATATATATATATATATAAACCATAAACACAGTAATCAACCCGAAGGTCGGTTTAGTAGGTGATGGTAGAGCTCATCCATGTACCAAGCCCGACGGCGTGTGAATAATCACACATCAGGGTAGGGGGGCCAGTTCCTTTCCCTGTGCCGGTTATGGTTTCCTAGGAAGATCTGGTACCCGAAAAATCAACTAGCTTGAGTGGAGCTGCAGGTGCCCAGACCCTTGCCCGGGAATCGAACCCGGGACCCTCCGGTCAGTAGTCCAACGCTCTACTCACTGGACCACCGCCACCCGCTATATATATATATATATATATATATATATATATATATATATACATACATATCGATGACAAACAAGCACTCACGAGAGAAATATAACCCGAAATAAAATGATAACACGTAAAAGGATACTCACACTGTAGATTACTTGAGCTTCCGGCCTTCTCTGAGGCCATCTTCAGGTTAGACACTTACGTGTTATCTATTTTATTTTGTGGTCTATTGTGCCGTTATATATACACACACAAACATACATATTTATTTGATGCGTACATATGTATTTGAGAATGGTGGCTTGACCACCGAAAATTGGAAAAAGTGTGAGTTTCTTTTCTTTTTTGTGTTACTGTTTTTTTGTTCGCTTGTGCTAATTACTAAGTGTACATATACTATATAAACCATAAACTCAATTCTCAACCCAAAGGTCGGTTTGGTAGGTGATTGTAGAGTTCACCCAATATTAAGCCCGACGGCGTGTGAAATTCACACGTCAGTGTAGGGGGACCAGTTCCTCTCCCCGTCATTATGTATATATATATATATATATATATATATATATATAATATTATATATATATAATATATATATATAATATTATATATCCTAGGACGCACGTGAAGCGGGTGAGGGAAAGAGGAAGTCATGAAGGAAGGGGCGTCGGAAAATGGGAGTTGAGATAAAAATCGAAGGGATGTCAAAATAATGCGTTCTTTGTCGGTTTGACGGGATGGCAAATTGTTTAAAGAAGGGAGGCGGGTGGGTAGGGCACGGAGGGACGTGGGACTGGCAAAGGACGGGCGAGAGTGTCGGAACGGGTCAGGGTGGCCTGTGGAGGACGGTTACGCCCGAGGGACGCGGAGGAGACGTTGGTGGGGGTAGTTATGGGGGTGGGGGAGATGAGGGCCTTGCAGCAGGAAGTGAGTGACTCAAGCGTGGGAGAAAAAAGAAGGAGGAGGAGGAAGAAGGAGGTGGGGTGGAATTTTTGAACTGTGGGGTAGGGAGCCAAGTTTGCGCAAAAATTTTCCCGATCCGGAGTCAATGCGCGAGAAAACCGCTCGCCTGTGATGGCCTCTTCTTCTCTCCCGTGTTCGCCCTATCCACCACCCATCGACCCTGAACTGTAGCACCATAGGCTTACCCTCCTCTCCTTCCTTCCATCCCTCTCCTCCTCCACTCCTCCCAACGCCTACATTGATTGATTGTGCTACGAGATCCTTCCCCCGACTCTTTTTTTTCCTGTCTCCATTTCTCCAGGCATCCCGCAGACTGAGACTGACCTCTTTGTCATCTTCTCCTCCTTCCCACAACAGGTCATTCATTCTTCGAGCGACACCACGTAGGGGTGTCCCGTTACGAGGATGGCTTCATCAAAATATTTTCTGGTCTGAGCGATTATTACGAGTCCGGGGATCGTGACATCCGCCGGTTAAAGCGGGGGAATGGGGAGAAGAAGACCCTTGGCATTTATCTAGCAGAGCCCCCCGCAAGCCACTTTTCGGCCCAAAGAAACTGGGAGGGTAATTGGTGTTTCGGTGTTGGTTTTAAATGGGGCAAAGTCACTCGTCGCGCAAAGTTATCTCCCGGTTGGTAATGAATCGTAACACAAGCTGGGTAGGACGAATATCAGCGCATCTATCTCAAAACGTAATTATCTCAGGGTGGCAAGTTTGTACGGGAAACGAACTAACTGGAAGTTCCTTCGCTTTGACGGTTCTGCTTCAACAATGTCACCACTGTGTTTATCTCCTCAACAACCATCCATGAAGACTTTTGCTGGTAAGTTCTCGATATGTTTTTCGCGTTAGCTCGAAAAAAAATATGCGTTCTTATTGCTTCCAATTTCCGGTAATACGCGCTTCATTGCTCACCTGTTCAAAAGCCATGAAAACTGTGGTTTTTCATTGACAAAGAAACAAATATGGCTATATTTTCGAATGGAAAGAATTGAGTACGACAGTGTTACCTTATCGAAAGGATTCACCTGCATTTTCAAAACAACCCTCCAAACTAACGACTGGAATGCTTGAAAAGAAGTTGTTGCGATTTAATTACTGTCATTTTACGGTCGATTTGGGGTCTAATGAAGCGAGGAATTCTGTACTATAACATTTTCCCCAACACATGAATGATCACGGTGGATGACTCTACGGGAGAATTACGGGTTGATTCTCAAGGGTCTTACTTCCGATCTATAAGTTCACTCCTCATGATCCACATAAATACTCCGCGATCCACCAAAAGGGTGTGCGGCAGGGGGTGCAAGCGCCAAGAAGGGAGGGTAATTGATAAGGGAGGTTATGGGAGAGAAAGGGAAAAATATTAATTAAAAATCTGTCAGATAACGTGCAAATTTGTAATTTGTATGCATGCTGGAGGAAAACTTAATTCAAAACAAGGGTTAATTCACCTGATGAATTACGTAGTTATTTGATATGCGATAAAGGGAATATAAATTAACCACAACCATTCATATGCCAGACCATCATAACAAGACAGGTATGATGAGATATGCAGTCTAGAGTTGAGAGTTTTAAAAGTTGTATTGGGAGTGCCGTAAGTAAATTATGTTGCAGATGTAAAAAAATCCCTTACAACAACTAAATGACTCATGTCCTTTGACCTTATGGTTGTGATAGCCCGAAAAAAATATGTTAGGCACGATGTGGCTTAGAAGTTCACCTCCTCACGCTCCCTTCGGCTTTCACGATCTTCAACTTTCATTTCTTTCTTTTGCCCTTGATGCCTCAATCATTGTATTTCGCATTTTGCATGTATTCATTGATAGAATTCATCATATTAGCTGCCTAAGAGAAGGAAATGTAGTTAATTGGTGGAGTTTTCAGGCCATGTATGGGAAATGAATTCACATTTAATCTTGATTGAGTAATAAAAATAAATTCAACGGTTTTTTGCCTCCCATCTAGGGTATTATTCTAGTGGAAATGTTGCCACTCTCACGTTTGTGAGGCACAAAATTGTTTATTAATCAATGCAAAAATGGCAACTTCTACCGCACAATTTAATGTGGGAATCGAAGAAGTGCATGCTTCCCTTTATGCGGCGTGATGGGTTAACTTCATTCATGTTTCCACGCATGTGAGCGACCCTGGACTACGCGTTATTCTAAAGCCACTTACATAATTTCGCAAGGACAACGTGGTACATTTTTATGCACTCGTTCTACTAGCAGACCTTTAACTACCATTGTGAAACACAATCGAGTCAAACTAGATTCCCTAAGCAGGGGTAACTAGGCACATATTCTCATTCCTTGAGTCAAACATGATAGCTGCTCGCTATCGCCAATGGTTAAAAAATGCATTTCCACCATATTAATTGTTTTAAACTCATGTTAACATTGATATAAAAAGGGAAGCATTTGGATGTTAAAGAAAAAAATCGCGTGAAATTCGCTGTTGAGCACTCTCAAGGATTCAAAGTGAACGAAGAAAAGTAAGTGATGAAAAGGTTATGTAGTGAATGGGTCGGCAAAGGTTAGATTGACAGAGATTGGTGAGGTACCTAGTTTCACTACAGAGCAAGCAAACCTATGGCGAGGCAGAATATAAATTATTTCCTGGGAAATGTCGTGAGCTTGGGTGGTGGCAGTTTATTACAACAGAAATACGGGACTCCTCAGTTAATGCACTGAACTTTCCCTTTCACAACCTTTTCTCGAATTCAAGCCTTCTTCTTTAGAAGAAATAAATTTCTCTGCTATCCAAGAGCTCTTTAATTAGGATTAAGGATGCGAATGGGTCATCAACGTTCTAAGTTTCGCAAATTGAATAGGAATTCTTTGTTGCGCTGCTCTGATGTTCGAATCGGGAACAGCTGATCTGATAATCATTTCTCAAGCCACCGGAAACGCATGTCCTCATTGAAGCATGAAATGAAGACTTCGAATAACTTGGAGGATAAGTATTTGTTCTGACAGCTGAGATCAAACTTCTACGTTATGTCTAGGTCCATGAGCAGCAAAATGAGATCAGTTGGCATACCCGTATTGACAAGGGCAAGTAAACTCAAGTTTATATTTACAGCCGTGGAATATTAAGTTCCTCGCCGTCATGGAGGACACAAGCTGTGGATGTATGAGGCGAAGGCGTCAACTCTTCCCATCATCCCACAAGCTGTGGATTCTCGAGGTTTTTGCCGAAAGCACTCACCTAACACACATGGGATCGTCATTCAGATAATTTCAAGGGCTCGATTCGACAAAAGCCAATCTTCTAAGCCCAAAATTTAGGAATTCATCACTTACATTTTCCTGAAATGTGTCCCTTCGGATGAAACGCATTTGGATCCAATGAGAGCATATGCACATTCGCAATAAAATTACTCTAAATGATTAATAATGTTTCAATGCCTGCCTTGATATTCCAGTTTTATTCCGACTTCCAATCTCTCCTTCAAAGGATGGTGTTAAGCTTTTTGGCAGTAGTTTGATAAAGCAAATGACGACATATTAATTTTTATGAAATAGCTCGAAGGTATTATATACCTACTAGGAATGTCAAAGTGTTATAAGTAGATTAGGAAGACCGATATCTTGTTAAAACATCGGCAATTGAAAGTCACATCGATTGTCTTTTTGAATATCGGTATTTGAAGAGGTTAGGTGCAGAAAAATGAGATTACAAAGCCTCTCCAAGAAAGTGTCGTTCGAGAAAATATCCTAAGGGCAAATCAAGGGAAATATAGAAAAGCATGCAACATAAAAATAATCACAAAAAACACGTGATTAATGTTATTTCACCATAAGAACCTAACTATGTACCATTGATTGATCACATTTGTATTAAAATTATAGAGAAGTTTTGATTTGAAAAATGTGAACCAAATAGTTAATGAACTTTAATTGTAATGATTTTTGCTTTTTTACCCTAGTTTGCGGCAATGCGACCTCAACGGTTTGCCACCACCATGGTTGACATTGCGAACACGCTTGGTAAGTGGGAGCGCTTGATTTTTCACGGAGGCGGTGAGGCATCCGTATTGACGACTGGCGGCGCTGGGAGCCACGCACACCCCTTCAACTTCTCTTTGAGGCAATTCGCCGCGGAGTGAATTGCGGACACGTCCTTCGCGTTAAGCCGAGGGTGGGGTAAGAGGGAGGAGGCAGTGGCGAGGTGCGGTGATGTACCAGTGCCGCACTAGATGTCATGCCGAGTATTGGTTCCTGGCTGTGAGCCACAACCGACCCACCAATCACCGGAAGCCTTTGGAAAAATCAAAATATTTTTTTTCAGAATCTCCCAGTCTCCTGACGCTTCTTCCTCAACTGTGAAACGCGAAATCTTGTTTTGAAATAAAAAAAAATCATATTCATGATCTCATTCGGATTTGGCACA
This sequence comes from Hetaerina titia, assembly GCA_037158775.1. Classification (NCBI taxonomy): domain Eukaryota; kingdom Metazoa; phylum Arthropoda; class Insecta; order Odonata; family Calopterygidae; genus Hetaerina; species Hetaerina titia. Next base: position 62,815,929 of record CM073769.1, on the reverse strand, counting down.
ATTCCCAATTTGGCAACTCCATTTTCGAAAACATTTTTCCGGCAAAGCATTTTCGAGATATCGTCAAATGAAATTATGCGCTGTAAAATATTTTCACGCCAGCCAGTTTGGAAAGCACGACACTTATCGCACTGTGCATGAGGTTCTGGAACTTTTCCATCAATACGTTCCGAGTAGAAAGAGGTCCATTGTTGTCAAATTGCGCGCTTGACGACCTTTGGCTCGAGGGGCAGATCGATGTTCACGAAAAAAATATGGCAAAAATGGATGCCATTTTCAAATCCGACGAAAAGTCCCACAATAAACCCTCCGCTCTGGATTTCGAGAGCATTCTTTCAGAGGGATAGGAGAGGGCAGGAGGGAGAGACATTACCAATTCCTCTGGATATTTTTCTGGACAAGGAAATGGCAGTACAAGGAAAGGGCAGCGATGGATCAATGTAAGATCACCCCCCCCCCTCTTCGAGGATTATTTTCGGCTTAAGTAATATTCAAAATGAGTTTCACTCATATTACCCTATATCTTCTCTCCTCCGAGTATAAAAAAGCATTTAATGAAGGGTACGTCGCGGTCCATGAATTAGAGCCTAGTGTCCACTTTAAAATAATCTTTAACTTTCTTTAAGTTTTTAACATCAGTCAATTCTTTAACAAAGTTTTCAAAATTTCCTTATTAATACGAGAAATCGTATATGAAAATATCGTATCGCCCCCTTTATGATTTTTTAGATTTGTTACAGCGAGGGGGTCTTGTAATTTGTATACCATCGTCAACATTAATTACGATGTTAGGATGTTCATCTAAAAAGTGATGGAAGCAGTTACGAAAAATAATGGAATTATGTTAAAATATGCCAATACCATTTCATTTAGTTAATGCGAGCCGTCACGCCCCCGGTACCCCAGCGAGAGTTTATAGATAAACCCCCTCGTAGGCGCGGCGTTATTCGCTTCAGGAGATCGAGAAAATGCCCTTTTCTGACCAAGATGCCTGTTTACTCAATGCCCTTCTAACCAACCCCCTGTGCACGAGAGGACTGGGGTTGGAAGAAGCAGGTGAATGAGTGTTTAGGGGCGTTGCTCACGTGTGTATTCACCCCTTCGTGAGTAAGATGATGCTCTGGGGCGGAGAGAGGGGCTGCGACAGTACAGCTTGGATGGGGAAGAAATACGAAGGGCAGGCATTCAGATAAATATATATTTTTATATATTATATAATTTATATATATATATAAACAAATGAGGAAGTACTAGAGATGTTCGGTGAGGATAGGGGTTTGTTGAGAGAAATCCTATGGAGACAGGAAAAATGGATGAAAGGCGTATTGAGCGGTAGTGGAATGTTGAAGAGGGTAATAGAGGGGAGAATGTTGGGCAAGCGAGGCAGGAACAGGATAGGGATGTTGGACGGGATGAAAGGAGGAAAGAAGTACACCGAGATGAAGAGGGACCTGATATAGATTAGTTTGCTAGGTGGGGAGTCACAAAATGTTTATTTGATAGTGTCCATCCAAAAACCTACCTTAACCGGTAGATTACCTAGTAATAGTAGTATATATATAAATATAATAAATAAATATATTTATATTTATTTATTTATGCATTCCTTAGAGGGGTTTCGGGATCGTTGACGTATTGTCGTGTGTTGACGGGGTGGGCGGAGAGAGAGGAATGACACTTTTATCCCAGGACAAGGGGCGGTGGCGGGGGTACGGTAGTAGACTAGCGAGTGTGGGGAGTAATGGGGCGCTCGGGACGGGGAATGAACATATTCGGTTTGTCTGGAAGTAGAGGAAGAAGAAACGTCGGCAAACAGAGAAGGATGGGTAGGGAGAGAGGTGGATTTGGGGAGTAAAGACCCTTCGGTGGGAGGGAGGGGAAGTAGTTTCAGCCACGAGCGAAGTGTTTTGTGATGACAGTAGGCGTTTCTCCCCCTCGTGCTCCCTTCCTAGTGCGAAGCAGTGCGTTGGTGAGTCGTAGAGGTTTTTGGCGGGGGTGCTGGAGGAGGAATGAATAGGAGACAGGGGAGGGTTTCCGTGAGAGGGGGAGATCAGGATAAGAGGAACGGGGTATGAGGCATGTTTGCCCTTGGGGGTTTCCGCTATGGGTATTGGAGGGAGGAATGGGGGAGGTGGAGATGATTGAATATACTTAGCGGAGAAAATGCGCCTGTTTGCCCAGGGCTCATGCCCCGCGTAAACTACTAAACGTTATTCGAAGGGACGGAAATAATAGCGTCACAGTACATTAGTTGCGAGAGGAGAGAGATATTAGTGATGAAAAGTTGACGCATTAATTTGCCACCTGACGGGGGACTCACTCCGTGGTGTGACAGGGGTTTTGGCGTGTTAGCATTGAAAATTTACCGACGCGGCCCTTTCCATCCCTCCCTTTCTCACTCTTTCCTCTCCTTCTTATTTGCGTCGCCTCGGATGATTACGGGGCTGTGGTAATAAAGAGGCAAAAGCTTTCCGAAGGCGAGGTGAGCTCACATTATTATTGTCATGTATCTATCAGTCTTTAAGACGAGGTAATGAAGATATTTCTTAGACCGCTTCATCAAGCGGAAGGAATCTTCCCGTGTTACAATTCCTCAAGCGTGACAACTGTGCTAGGGACCGGAAAACTTAGATAAAACTGGAGTAATAACTAAACATTTTTATTGATATTAAGAAAATAAGGCGAGAGAACGCAAATTCACTGAAATGAAATCACAATGATGCTGAGAACGGATTGGATAATTCCATTAATAGATCTTGAAATTGTTTCTCGATGGGAGGATAGTGATTTGCTTTCTGGTAAAATAAATAAACACATATGTGAAATTCGTCATATTTGTCGGCATGATTTTATTAAAAGCAATAATTATAACGAAATATTTGCGATGATAATAAAATTATATTCCTTAGTCATTATAATTATACTAATGACTTCAGTGATAGCAACTGAAATTTGAACACACAGCTGTTTTACGCCATTACGACTCTCATTGGAGGCCTTCATTATACAAGTATGAATTTTCTGATGGAATCTCACACCCATAAAAACAAATTACAAAAAAATATTCCACTCTTTCTTTTTAGAAATCAGTGACGTTGTAAAGTTAATGATGACATTTCAAGACTTGAAATCATACAAGGCAAACTATCTTCAGCACCTTAGCTTCTAGTTTTGTTAATAAAAAATTTAAACTGCGGAATTTGAAATGAATAAGGACAAAGATAATAATGCCAATTGTGAGTGTGTGGATGTAGACTGTATTGTGAAATGTAAAATGTTTACCCGGTATACGAGGTAAGAAAATAGGTTAAAGCATAATGGACACGTTATTTTATAATGTCATTTGTCCAAAATTTGAACCTGAGCTTGGTGAAACAAGTTCACATTTAATACATCCAAGAAAAAACTTTATTGTTTGTAAACCCTCCAAATTGGAATTATTATGCAGGTAGTTCCGGTTTTTGTAGATACACTTTTCTATGTCTCATTAATACTTTGGGTATATATGTTACTTCGAAGAAATCATCTATATATACATATATATATATATATATATATATATATAGATGATTTCTTCGAAGTAACACGGAAGTGTTTAATAAAAAACTTAGACAGTAACACACAGCACGAAAACACATTAAAAGAACACTCACAATAATATCCTGATAATTTCGACGGACTCGAGCTCCGTCGAAATTATCAAGATATTATTGTGAGTGTTCTTTTAATGTGTTCTCGTGCTGTGTGTTACTGTCTAAGTTATATATATATATATATATATAATTTGAACCTTAAATCTGAAGTCTTCTTATTGTTATTCGACAAATGTTTACTCTTTTCTTCACTGTGTGGCTTGATTGAACAAATTGTTTATACACTAAAATTCATTACCACATACGTTCGATGCTTTCATTCCTGGGGCATGTGCATCATACATACTATGAGTGAGCATATGTTTTTAATTGATTTAGAAAAGTGCAGTGGCCTTACCTCTTCCCGTCGAGATCTGCTTCCTCACCAATGAATGTGTGATTTCAAGTTGCGTTTCCCGAATTTGGATCTTTTTAATAAAAAGAACTCACTCTTTCATAAATGAAAACCAGATATGTCAAGAAAACTAAATATGAAAATGTGTGTCTCAATTCGTTGTAGAGAATGCTTATTTATGGAAAATTGAGATCCGCTTCTCGTCGTTCTGAATTTCAATCTGGGAACGCAATGTTACGAGAACACGAAGGCTGCCTGTGCTTACGCTCAACTCCCGCTATAATTTCGCCAACGCTTGAAGCGGAAGACATGGAGGAATACGGTGGTTCGAATGCAAACTGGGAATTTACCTGCTGCAATCCACGTGTCATCATTTGCCTCCGACAGCATTTCCTTATATTTTATCATTTCGTGCATTTGCGTAGAACACGTCGCAATAAGTCTCTGAGGAGACAAATAATTTAATTTTGATGTATTCAATTTCAGCAGAAATCAAATAAATTTTTAAAGTATGCTGAGGCAATGAATACGCTAATGCGATATGAAGTTTGGAGGTTATGAATGTTTTTTGTCATGAAAGTTAGGACTTAATAATAAAAGAGAGTGTAGCGCCAATAACTATAAAAAATATCCTGATCGGTTGGATTACTTCTAATGAAATTTAATTATATAATATGCACAATAGGATATAAATAAAGGCGTGGGCTCCATCAGAAAAGAAAAACTGAAAGTCGGATACGAAGTATAACTTTAGCCTTGGAAACTCTCGTGTGATCATTTGGTACTGATAGAGCTTGCCTATATTTTATTCATCTGCGTTTAAAGTTGTGCAAGCACTTTTCAATTGAAATTAAATAATTTTATTTTACATGAACAATAAGATATAAACGAAGGATCAGATTTATCCCTTTCACAAATCCGCTTCTATGAATAACGGCTGGCATGCATAGCTAGTAGGTACATCAGCATCTATCAGTTTCTTTAGTGTACTTAATTATCAATTAAATGCTATCATTGAAACATCTCAATGCTCTGAGGGTATAAAATGGTAGCAGTTTTTTCCGCAAATTACTCGTGAGCAACACGAAGGTGCAAAAGCGTTTGCTTCCTGCCCAGCACTTCCTTGAGTTTAATTGCCGTGCACTCTTCATTAAGGCGAAGCGGTAGTACCCCAGTGGGCAAGGCAAAAGTTGGCTACCGAGTCGAAACTCCTGGTTCAAATCTGGATGGGGCCTCTGGCCAACCCCCAAAATGAAACCGTGTTATTTACACCCACACAATGCTCTACTGACCACCGCATGGGCTTGAAGCGGGGGTTGGCAAGGCAATAGCTGTGCATGCACAATTATTAGCCCACACGTTTATTTGAATACATGTATATATTATTGAATATTTATATCATATGCTAAAATGTTGGTACACACACATGCACGTCTACATATATCAGGTAATAATTGACTAAATTATTACATGTTTGTCTTTTAGCAAATATATTCGAGTTCTCGGGTTCAATTTTTTATGACTGCTTATTGTTCGAGGGAAGAACTATAATATGCCGGTAATGGTGTCTATCCATCCCATTTCATCTCGGTGGTCGAATATAGCAATTCATAATTTTGTGTCATGAGAATTCCCTCTGTATCGAATGAAAATCTAGGTTTCCTGCACCTACATAAAATTCCAAAGTTATGATTTTCAGAGGTACATAAATGCTTGTGGAACCACAAGCAGCACGTGAACCCCGGCCATCCCATCTTACCCCTGAACGAGTGTATTTCACACACCATGGGACTGATTTTGAGATGAGCTCAACCCCCAACTATCGAACGGACCCACGTGTTGAATGAAGATTGTGGTTTATATATCTCATGGCTTGAAATATCTGCGGTTCTAGCGCCTTACGAAAATATTCCGCTTTGTTCTCACCCTCTCCGCCGCGGAATTTCCGAATAAAAGCGTTCGGCGAACGCGGAAATAGTTCCAAGACGTTTATCGCGGCTGGAAATGTAGGTTTTTTTTCGTTCAATTTTTCTCGACGCGGATGAAGCGGCCGTCGAATTCTTAGGGAGCCGTAGGCCGCTGTTCGATGACGCCTCCCCCGATTGCTGCTACGCGATGACGATCAGACAATCAAGAGAGCCCCGGAAGAAAAGGCGGGATGAATCTCTCCGAGAGAGAGACAAGAGAGAGAAAGAGGTGGAGATGAAAAACGGATGCACTGTACTGCGAGCGGTGGGTGGGCGCGAAGCGCTCGGTTGAATTCTCGCGACTCTCGACCGTGGAGGGAAGAAGGGAGGCCTGTGTGTTCGTATGTGTGGAACGAGAGTCCAAATTGAGGGGTGGGGATGAGGGAACGGATGCGGTGAACTGGCAGTAAAATCCTCACCGACATCCCCTCCCGCCCACCCATCTCTCTCACCTCTCACAGTATATCCTCGTCGCCCGCTGACATGTTTAGGGAGACCACGAGAGACGTCTTGGCATTCTCCGCGTGATGTCATCTTGAAAGGATGAGTCGATCTGCGAGGTGGATATTTCTTTGTGTCGAGCGCCGTGCCAGTGACAAGGACTCCTCGGGAGGCCACCATTGGTGAGGAAACCTGTTCTCCAGCCGGATGGCGTGTTATTAACTCGAAAGACTCGGCGTTTGTACGTCGAACTCGGGTGCGAGCCGGGAGCATTAATTCGATTCGCAAAATTCCATAGTTTATTATTTTTTTTTCGAGTCACACCCGGAAAAAAACCAAGCGGATGTAAAACTCGGTATAAATTCAGAAGTGGACATGACAAGTCAAAAAATCCAGCGTTGATATCCGTAGATGCGCTATATAAAAACATTTATTCAATTAGGGGCTAAATAAATCCGAAAATGAGTATTCTTTTATTTTCAAAAGGTTCACATGGAGATGGTTTAACATTTTTCAGGACACGCGTCCGCTGATGACGACACTTGGCAATTATTTTAAAAGAAGAAACTTTCACGCCGCATGCCATTCATTCATTCATCACGTGGTAAATGATTCTTGAACGCCCAATTTTTCTCGAATGTGTCACGACCAAGGATATTTGTGAAATCACACTACCCTCGTATTGGCTATTACAGGTCACGGGCGTGGATCCTTACTGCTTGCTAATCCTTAATATTTATATCTCTCTAGCTGTTGAATAAAATAAAAATCATTTTCAAAAGCAACAGCTTTTCAAAGACGAAAGTGGTTATATATTTTCCGATTGCACTGACACATAAAAATTACTCATGTACGAAATCATAACACCTATCCCGTATGAGATAGTTGTGTCTATTACTTGGAGCGATACATTTCATATCCCCAAGATATGATAATGTATCTGAACGTTTCTCATACAATTTACCTTAAAATTCCACGTATTCAAATGAGCCTTGCTCTTTACCAGAAATAGATAACAATGATGCCGTCAAGTGAACCTTATATTTATGTAATATGTTAATGCATATCTCATTTAATCCCATTGCATTGGTTAAAGACTATACGACTAACTAATGTACATAGTTTGAATTGTTTTACATATTTACTATAACTATGAAAGAAGAAAATCTTTTGATACCGCATGCCTGGTGATGAAATACCCCCCACCATACGCCCTTACGGTGGCTCACAATGTGCAATTTGGATGCAAATGAAATAAGAGATAGACGCCGTCACGGATGGATTCCAGTGCTCGTTCACGATATGATACGCAGTCATAGCCATATCGAGCCAAAATGCCTGTAAACATTAATTTAAACTCTATAATTATGACAGTCCAGCGGAAAAATTGTTGCACGGTGCATATACGTACGCATTTATATGTGTGTTTTTGCCCGATGGCAAATATATGTTGTAATGATAGCATGAACCAGTCCTACTTCATATATGGCTGGTGACATGACACCCCCCGCCACACGCATTTGCGGCCGCTTGCAGGGTATTGCGTAGATTTAGGTTGTTATAAACATGAGGAGGATCTTGACTATCTCAGCAAAGGGACTACGATTTGACATTAAAATTTGACTCATAATTATCCAAAGTAATTGAAAACAGTTAATGAAAATTCATTTATGTTACTTGATATGAACCTATTGACTGACATACTGTATGTCGACGGAATCTAAGGTCACGCAGATTTCACGTTGGTGGAAGTCATTTGCGTCTCAAACACTATTTAGGAAATAGAAAACCGGAACGATTTTTTTCAACAGTGTTAAAAGAGATAATATTAGTTCCCAGAAAAAAAAATGCAGGCGAAACCATATGACCGTATAGGTCGCATCGGATAGCAGTGAGAACCATTAAATTTTCACACCGAGAAAATTGAAGGAAAAAAATAGAGAATAGCGTCATTCAAGGAAAAAATAGATGACACTATCCAAAATCGGGAGGAATTCGATCTGACGACAGTGTTTTCAGCTCGAATGGCCAATGCTCACTGACCTCATCAGAATCGTATGAGACTATCTCCGTAGAAATTGTTTGTGGCGCGAAGAGAGAGACGGCGAATGATTCGATCCGATTCTCTCGAATCCTATTTGAGATTTATGTCGGGTTTCGGATGGTCCGCATGTTCAGAGAGACCAATTTTTCTACGGGGGTATGAACTATTAAAAAAAAAAACACGTGTAAGATCCAACTGTGAACTGAAAACAAAATATGACGTCTAAATGTTAATAAGACGCGACAGACATCAGGTAAACCCCATGACAAGCAAATTATGCACGTGAGTGAAAATTAGTATTGTTATCACTCCCTTTTATTACATTCAATACCCTAAGGCTGTAATTATCATTTTGAACTCTGAAAAATGGGCGGTCAAGTCCGCTAAAATGACATGCCTATTGTTTTTACTGCTAGCGTCATAGCAACTTACCAAAACCATTACCAAGTCTGCTTTCGGTCAATTCTTCATTAAGTGAATGTCAAAAACGTTTCTGTTTCACGTGTCATCTTTCAAGGGAGGAAAATTACTCATGCGATTAGACTGCGAGCCTACGAGTGTTGTTACAATGTCACCTCAATGGTGCCTACTTCAACTTTTAACCATGATGTCGTACAGCGGCTGGTAGTTAGCTACTCTATGGTCGCAAAACGGTATTTACTTCAGAAGAATGTAATGAGCCTGAATTTGATCTTTTTGCATGCATTGATGAAACTAGCAGAACATTTTCATAGCATGGCTATAGCACAAAGTTGGATTTCAAGTTTTTTAAATGTAACCTCGCTTCCTAATCCAACATGACTAATTTCGGTGCCGCATCGAATTGAGGAAAATTTCCAAGAATTTCTTTGATAAATCATGTCAAATCTTATGAAAAATCTTAACAAATCAGTATCCATCCGGGCTTTAAAATAACTTTAAACTAACTTTAACGTTGGAGACCAACCTTTTAACAACAAGATGTAACCTTATTATTTCCACCCTCCCTTCAAGTTACACAGTTTTAAAATGATAAAATTTTGGTAGGTTAGTTAAAGTTATTTTGCAAAAGACAAATTGAAAACCCGATAAAGGACGAGGAAAATGATTTGTTTGCCTGACTCACCAAAACCGTATCGTCCGCGATAGTACTAATGGTTTATTTTGATATCATCATAATTAACTTTACAAATTTGCTTTGAGAAACCCCTGTGGAACATTTAATATTTCTTAAAATTAGATTTATATATTGAAATGGCGAATTTTCCACAACACAATCACCCCTCCCCCCACCCACCTCAATCACTCCTCAGATTTATTCACGACGCTCGATCCGAAATGGCTCACGAGCAGCTTACCACATTGTTTCTAAATGAGCAAGATGGGCCGTATTTTCCCAATCGGAAAGCCTTACCTCAGAGTTCGTTGTCAGCGCTCCCATTCAAAAGAACGAGGGAGAGCGAGGAAGTCAGCAAGACCCTCTCTTTGCCTGTCGACACGTGGTAAGGCGACGTGGTTGGGCGGCGGAGGATGGGAAGGAATGTGTGGGTGCAGCCTCTCCCCACGTGAACCAACCTCTATCCCCTCCCCCCGCACGAATTACCCTCCCAAGTTTTCCCCTCGCCAAATTACACCAATCAACCCTCCTTATACTCCCCCTCTCATCCCCCACCGAGACCCTTTGCACCGATCTTCCCTCTTAAGGGGTTGAGGGGGGGGTCGGCGGGAGCAGAGAAGGGGGTGGGAGAAATACGCCAACAACCTGGATCGCGGTCCCGGAGTTAATTTGACGCCGGTGGTCCCTCTCCCGCTCTATTCGGTCCCATGGATCCCCTTCCCCAGCCTCCCTTTCCTCCCATATCCCTTTACCTCCTCCTCCCCTTCCTCGCCCCATGCACCGACCTCTGTTAAGGCACCGCGGCGAAGAAGGAAATGAACAGCGTTTTGCTCGCGGTGGAGACGAAAAGGATTCAGCCGCCTAGTTAATTAGTTTCCACTCGAAGAGTCGTTCTAAAAGTGCTCCCATAAAAATAGAATCTAATCAACAGCGATTCCGACCGGTGCCCGAGCGTGAACGACACAGCCGGCCCCGAGCTTCAAACTCGGGAAGTGAAGCAAGGGTACAGGGAAGTCTCCGTGAGGGAAAAGACATTTTTTTTATTTCTGCGACGTAATGGATTACGGCGAAAGAAACGATGGAGACTAGAGGCTCCTTGTTCACAGAATGGACTGATGAAGGCTCTTTTGATAACCCTCAGAGCGGTTCGAGAGATGCTCTGATTGAAACACGACAAATGCCCCAGATTTCAAGGGAAACGTGTGAGGTCACTGGGGTAAGTCCGTAATTTGCATACAATTGTGGCGAATAAAGAAAATGATGGAAGAGATTAAGTCTGAGTGAATCACTAGCCTTTTGTACTATTCCTAATTTGTGAGATAAATGTAACAGGAAAATATCATACAACATTGGTAGTGTAAACGTAAAAGAAAATGTACTTTTATGTAAGTCAATAGGTCTGAAATTTTGAAAATCGGATGATGCTTCAGTACAAGAGGTCTAGTGAATCATTCTAATCCCCTTCCGAATTTTTGTCATTGCTAAATTAAAAAGCATAGTAATCAATTAGACAAATAGTTTCTTGAGGGTAAAAAATAGAGAAACTTTACACTTCCGTACACTTTTAATGTTCAACGACCACGGTCTAGATGCTGCGCATCATCGAAACCATGGTCGTAGAACATTAAAAGTGTGTGGAAGTGTAAAGTTTCTCTTATTTTTTAACCTCATCACGAAGGAATTCCACAAAGTTAAGCCTGAAACTGTTTACCTTAAATAGTTTCTTTCAGAAGAGAGTAATCATGGCTCATCTCATGCTATAACCTATGGTGTGTGAAATCCTCACATTCCAGATTATGTAAACTGGTTTCTTTCCCTGTGTCAGTTCCCCTCGAAGGTCCCTGGTATCCAAATGGTGGTAGCGCTTCGATTTCCAGGCAGAGGTGTCTAAATGCTTCATCCAGGATTTGTAAATGAGACATCTCGGTCAGTACCCAAACGCTCTACCCAATGGACCATCCCCCTTCCCTTTGAACTTTCCACAATAATCCTCCTTATGATTCACTGAATAAGGAAATTTTCTACTTCTTAGTTTCTATAACAGTATATTTAAAAAAAAAACTTCATTCCACTATTACCGGTGTCGAAGGACATGCGACATAATCAGAGATCAGACTTTTATACCTGATAATGTCGCCAATCAATGCGTCAAAACCGGTTTTAATGTGATAAAGTTTTATGTGAAAAATAATAGGTTTACTTATTCAGAGATCGTTCATTTTCACAAAGTAGAGCTTGAAACTATCGAAATTCTACATATGATTAACTAGAGTGGTAGTTTTGGATCATCCCGTTACTTTTCATAATTTGGCAGATACGACGCGAGGATAGCCATTATACATTAGTCGACCGCCACAGTACATTTTTCAAGAAAACACACGTTTATCCAGAAGGAATTCTGTCGCCGTTAGGGGAAACGAAGGCTTAGGATCATTATCATGTGCGATTATTTTACCGTTGTTAGATTTAGAAGATACCATAAAATTTCATTCTATTCTTAAACAGAAATCTCATCTCTCACGAGGTACTCTGAATATGCCATAAAATAATTTGAGTTATGTTGCGTGCGAAACGCGTCAATATTGTAAGCAAGAGAGAACCTTCTTCGCTCAATAATTTTTCATGGCCGAGGACAAATCATTTATGGACTAAGGTGACACTGACTATAATGCGAAATACTTAAGTGAGTTAGGTTTCCATTTTATGTGTTTAGAGGGAATGTTTTTATGTTTAAGCGCTCAGTCAATGACTCACAATTCATAATGGTGTTGAGGGTTCAATGTTTACTGCAGTTAAAACACTTTGTGGACATATTTCCATGATGACATTTGACATCGGCGGTAAGCTCAGAACCTTTTCCCCCTTCCCTCTTAGAGTAAAGTGAAAGCAAAATGGGAAACGTGAAAGAAAAGGAAAAAGAAAGACGATGCGTAGTTTCTACAACAGATGCATACGTGTACGTACTTACGTACGTAATGGGAATCTTGAATTGGCTTCAACATAAATCGTATGTTTCAGCCATGGCAATATTATAGCCCACCTTTCACTCCCAGTCATCGGGATCCAAAACTAAAGAGGTTAGCTATATCAGTTGCACCAACAACTACAGGGAAGCATGAGATTGACTGATTCTGAAAAACTAACCAAAAATAACATTCTTAAATTCACTCTACAAAAAATATTCTATAATCTACATAAAGAGATCTCCATAAACATGAGCATTCCCAGCGATTCGATGTCACCAAGAGTCCTCTCGATTGTGGTCGCGTAAGGTAGGTTTAGTGACTCAACGTTTTTCTCGCGTTCCAAAGCGCATCTCTGCCTACAGAACCTTCCTGCATAAGGAGCTAGCTAAAATGCAAGAGTACAAATGAACCAAAAAGTACTCCGAACATAGTCAACATCGAGAGTCATCTATGCAGCTTCTGATAAAGGCTTCTCCACGCCAACAGTTAGTTTTGCCACCTTTTATGCACATAAATAATTCTATCGGTGGGAAAATTGAAAAAAAATTCTAAGTTATCAATACTTAGTACCGGTTGCTTTGAAATGAGCTCACCCGCCCGCTACACCCGTGTGTATCCCGCCAACGGCAGGGATGTTTTATTTGCATGCTGCTTACTTGTCATGGAAGGACATCAGGAACATAATTTATCCATAAATATGGCTATCAAATATCAATCTACCGAATTAGAAATATGGTTATTTAGCTGGTGGCAACGTAAATATCTTCTGAGATATTGCTAATTTTTGCCGATTGCATTTTATTCATTAGTTACGTAATCACTGCGGTTAGTGACGAAATTAGCACTAAAAAAATAGGTTCGGCTTGCCACTAGCTTGAAATCTAATGGTGAATGTTCTTCCTAACTAGTCCGAGGGATTTCTTGGTGTTTCCTTTGCACCGAAGGTTTGCACATAGAGTACTGGTAGCATAGACGACTGAGGTCCTATCGCTCTGTTGGATCTAAGGTCAAATTTTTCCATCGAAGATAAATTTACCATAGAAGCAATGGAAGCATTAAATTTCTATTGCTTTTGTTGAAAATAAAACGTGTTTTGGTTGAGCATAAACATGTAACCTGTTGACTCATTTCATTAAATATATAAAATTATTTAAAGAATTTTTCAGGGACTCTATAGCTTCAAAAAATTTCTTTTCCATTTCATTGGTTAACTGGGTGGTAATTGCCGGCCCCGGTGGCAGCGGGGTTACGACTACCTCTCCTGCCAACCCAGAGGACGCGGGTTCGATTCCCTCCTCTCCCGTGGGTTTTCCTCCACATAGAGCTTGGGTATATGTAATTGTCAAATTATTCTATAATTTTTCAAATTTCGATGTAAAGGTCGAAGTGCAGTTTTCTGACTAATGCAAAATAAATAAATAAGCTTCTGACTGCGACAAAAAAATAACCTCAACTATCCAGGAGAAAAGATATTTTTCGTTTGACGAAAACTGGGTAAGTTCAAATGTAGTCTTCTCGGCATTAAAAAAATCTGTAGTTATTAATAAATTTTGCATCATATTAGGGTAATTTCCAATTTAATATTTTATCGTATATTTTAATAATTATGTAACAATATTACAAAATGTATATTCAAAGTTAATTATCTTGATAAATAGTACTCGTATACCACCTGAAACCATCATCATTAATGTCAAAAACAAAAAAGAAAATAAGCATAGATAAAACGTTCTATGGTAAACTAACTATTATGTAATTATTCAAATCAATTACATCTCAATGCCAGTATTGCTTTGATGTTGATTTTTGACGTCGACACAGAAAATGTCAGTTGGTATTAACATAGTTCTATGATATTAACGTATAACTACGTCGTTGAAGGCGTAGTAATAGTGGACTCAATAAATAGTTTGTGAATAGAGATTAAGGAAAAATGTATTAGGTTCTATCTGATCATCCTCCATTTCTTCCAAGGAAGTTTTATAATGAGGTGAACATACAATTAAGGCACATTCCAGAATAAGTCTTACTAGTAAGCAATCTACAACTTTAATTCACGTCAAGTGGTGAAATTTGTTTCTCTTAATTTATAAATTTCAAAATTCCTAATGCTTTTGAGCGAGTGCGACTAATGTAGCTGAGAAAATTGAGAGATGAATCAAACACGTTCTTAATTTCTCTCACGGTTCTAAGAGCGGTATTTAATAAAGTAAGTAAGTATAAAATAAGGGCTTTATATCTATGAAAAGTTTAAAGTTTTCATTTAGGTATTTCAACTTTAGGTCCTTTCAAATTCCCCCCAAGACAACACTTTCATCTTCTTTTTAGCATTGGTCAGTACATTACTTTTTGAATATTTCATGCGAACCATATCATTACGACCGATGTGCATTCGACCCAAGAGGTAATGAATGCCTCCACCTTCCACCAGCGAATAAATATTACTGAAAGGCTTTTTAAGTTATTATAATTCAATTTTATAGAACTCCTATAGTTATAGCAACATAGCCATCCTCATATAGGGATACCCCATTGTGTAGAGAAGGCCGTAGATTAGTCATTAGTAAGCTTATACCTGTATACTTTACTTGGTCGCCGTTAGCACAATGCTGGATTTTATATTGTTGGAGCATTTCTTAAATAATATTTCAAGGGGACAACCGGACCCTCATATTCTAGTTCTACGTGAGAGTATTGCTTGATAAGAACGCCAAGATTTTTCTTTTTTGCTCAGTACTTCAGTACTCAGTGCTTCATTCTGAAATTATCATTTATAAAAATGAATCTCAGAGGTCACGGCGGACTTCTGCAGTGGATTACACTTCAGCAAAATTCACTGCCTTAAAGCAAACCCACAAATTTTGACGTTGTTTACTTTCTTGACCCCAGAGATGTTTCAATGTCATGAAAAATAGACTAATGAAACAACGGCAGAGCGTATTGCGTTTTGAGTCTTCATGATACTCGCATTGGTTTTGACCACCAGACCAATGAATGGTCACCTACTTTCGGCGCTTGTTTGGCCGAATTCAAACACGAACGGATCCTCGACAAGGACGTAAGCAAACTCAAGGAAGCCTTCAGGCGCACACCGAAGTGTTACAACGCAGGAATTGGCTTATTTCGTTCGCCGTGGAATTTCTGCGAGCGTGTGTTTACCCGACCACGGATTGAGAGAGAGAAGGTCCCCCATTACGCGAATCGTATTTCCCCAACTATCCCATTCCTCGGCCTCTTTTTCCGTCTTATTGCCTTGCGGAGAGGTCATCCAACATTTACAAAGCCAGCCCGAGGAGAGGGGGGGAGGGGGGAAAGGCAGATTACACACATCCCTCCCATCAAGTTTCTCTCGTCTAAATCATGACTCCCGTTCCTCACATAACGAGGCCCCAATTTGCCATTGCATTAGCCAAGGACCCGAGACACACTTTTTATTCCTCCCTCCACCATCCTCCTCTCTCGGCTCTCTCTCTCTCACTTACAGGATTTGTTTGTTCTGCTCCGCTCCGTGCAGCAGGGCTACCGGCGACGCATTGTCTGGCGAGAGCGTCCGCCTTCGTAACCGCCTCGCCCTTCATTTCTTAATCCCCTTCCCGCGGAATGTTCGACTCCGTTCCCCCACAGCGCCCCCCTCCCCCTCGAAATCCCCCATTTCACGACCTTTGTTTACCGAATCCTACTTATACGACGTCCATTTTCCCTTTTTCCGTCCCCCATTCACCATTATTTCCGCCTCGCACCGAACGCCCTGTCCCCTCCGGCATCCCCAATCAACCCCACAGCACTCCCACTCTCTTCCTCCCAGACCATTTCCTTCCCTCTCCCTAGCCCCACACGAGCTCGACCTTTCGAAATCATTTCTGCGCCGCCAGGAGAAAGAATGCGGAGACGCGTAACATCATTTTGGCATCTTCCCGATTGCATCTCCTTGTCTCTCAGTGGCAAACCTCGAATTGCTTCGCTGACAGCCGAGTTAACTTTCCTAGCTTTAAAAACATCATCGCCTTCCTTTAAAGTAAGTCCTCTCATAATCTGCACTCTTTCACCATAGTCATTCTGGCGCTTCATTGTTCGCGAACCTGAGGCTTGAAACTTGAATTAATGGGCGATATAAAACTTAAACATGTACACAAATGGAAATTGAGGTCGAATGTCGGAGATTTAAGCGCCATTATTGTTTACTCAGGCTTGGCTTTCGGTTGTCTGACGAGTCAGAGCCTTGATACACAAAATGAAATTGGAAGGAAATGAAAACAGAGACATTCTCAGAAATGTAGATGATTCATGTAATATTCTGCGTGCATAAGTAATGTCAATGCTTTTGCAGGAGGTGAAACACAAATCCCTAAGCCAAAGTAATGAAGAGAAAGAAGTTTCATTTTAAGGGATCTAAACGGTGTGAAATGATTTTAAGAAAAGTGGAATCTGACTCTAGCAAATAAAATATACGCTAATTTACCCATTAGAACATCTTCCCGGAATTCGTTAAATTTTATTCCGAAACGGTATGCCATGGGTTTATAATATTTGACCTCTTTTAATGTGACCCAAGGAATCAATAGGATTGATTTTCACTTTCAGAGGGCCCTTTGTTCAACTTTTGAATGCTCATAATAAGGAAAGTAAAGTAAGGAGGAAGCGAATTTCTGTAATTGATCAAAAGTAAAGTGACGGAGTAACGCAGTTTTCACGTTTCATAAACTTTATATCCCATCATAAAAAAAAATCATCGTACCCTTGATTTACAGTAGAAATTTTAAATGTTGCTGTTTTTCTCCTAAGAGCCATTGAAATCTCCCTTTAAATTTCGGGCAGCCCCTTGAGAACTGAGTTACATGAATATATATGCATGAATTTCTCAATATTTGTATGATTAATTATTAAAATTTGAAATTCCGAGAATGATTCACACCAAATTCCGTGAGAAACGGTCTTAAATTGGTATCCATTATAACCCCATAAATGAAATGCAGAGTCATTGTTTGGAAATTAATTCCAACTTATATCTAAATAGAAACGTAATTATAAATAAATTTCTCTCTCCCAGACTCCCAGGATCTCGTGGTTTATCGCCGTTGGTACAGGAACATGGATCCCCTCCCCTAATCAGGCAGCACAGGCGTTAGGATAGAGGTGGGTTCACCAGGGCCATCTATACCAATCCTCAATTGGAGTACTGAGGTATTGTGGTTAACTCCTCGATCTGCTGTTGTCTTGAGTTAAACCGTTAATTATTTGACACCAATTTCGAATGAATTCGAAAGTTTTGAAATTTGGAAACGATAGCGTTACTGCAACATGCGCACAAGTTGCACACGGCCATTGTTTTTACCGCAATCGTGGATTTCAAGTGACTCGTTGCGCAGGCAGGGAGGATATGGGAACCACGGTTACGTGAGTCCCACGAGAGGGAGAATGGAGCCGCGCATCACCGCCCTAATAGGTCAAATCCCCCAGCCTCGATTCAGAGCAAAGACTTCGTCTGATGGAGACTCTCCGTATTCCCTTTTTTTCCGCATTTCGAGCCGCGTTCCGGCGTAAGCCTCCTCGATGATAGGATGCCTGTTGGCACATTCCCCTTCCCCGCCAAATCTTCCTTTTACAGAACTAGATTTTGAAGAGCGACCTACGATGTGGTAGTGCTTTTCGCCGTACTGCCTTAAATGCTTTTTCAGAGATTTTGGTCTCGTGTACGAGAAAGGTAAGGGAATCGGGGAGGTTTCGTTGGGTTGAGAAGATAAAGGGGATGGCCGCAAAGGACACAGATCGACGTTTTTCCTCCCTCCGACAAAATATTCGACTCAAAATTCCTTCCGGATCGGTTGTATCCGAGCGAAGAGTAAGGCGTACGGGTTCATTTCGGAATAGGAAGTGCGTTTTACGAGTGGTCCATGGAGGAAGGAGGACGGAAGCTACTCCTGGGCGAGACCAATGCTACAGTTGTTACAAAAAGTCGGGGAATGGTAAACATTTTTGGGTGGAATGCAATTGGCAACCTGGTAAATGCACCCGGTGGCCTTAGATGCACCCTGTGTCGTTGCACTCATCGGAATTTTATTTTTGTAAAACTATTTAGCGACAAAACATTTACAACAATTTTAAAAGTAGTGAGTTCGTCTTCGCCTTTCTAGATCACCTCTTGCGCATATAATTTCTCACTATTTTCAAGGAACTCTATCGTAAAGTCTTCGTATTCTGAGTAATTTATCATTCACTTAATTTATTCATGTCGGCAACCCCATCATGCGAGGTCAATATATATAGTTTTGGCATCCTCAATCAGTTAATTTTCTCCTTCAATTTCGTCCTCACATTATTACGTTTGAAAAAAAAACAGATGATTTGTATACAGAATCATTTTCTTTTTCCAACAGGACACTCTAATTTCGTCAATCATTTTACTCCGCTATAAATTAAATTTCAAAGTTTTATCCAGTCATGTACGGTGATTTATGTTTACATTAGTTTTGGATCTTACGAGTAAATATTTTATAACGAAATGGGGTATAAAAAGCAGGCCGAGAGATTTTTTTTTCACAGACGCGCAAATCTATTTAACGGCGCTTTTTTGGACCTCAACAAAGTCGATTCCGGTGAGATTCACAGGATAGTGGGGATTGGTCAGTGCATATTTTTTGGCAAAGTGCTCCACCTGCTCGATTCCCGCTAGGCACTTAATGATACGAAATGAACCTGATGGAAAACTTGACATGAATACTTCTACCGTGCACTGACTTTTTGCGAAAATTTAATCAAGTCCGAGAATTTTTCCTTCGCCGCAAAAGTATATATTCAGAACTCGTTGCAGAAATGTGACGTGGGACTTCAGGTTGAGTATCACAAAAAACGATTCAACTACCATCCCCTAAGGGTATTTTAGTTCACCTTAAATTTTCATGCAAAAAAATGAATAACCACCTCAAGGTATAAGTTTTCAAGTAATTTATTGTCATATTTTATCATTTGAAAGATAAAACATAACTGAAGCCTGTTAGACCATTGATTTGCACTCAAATTTAATGCCACTCCTATTGAGCTAGAGACTCATTTACTCTCTGCATTGGTCGAGATACGAGGGTAATTTGAAAGTTCTCAGAATGGAAAAATATAAACGACTTACTTCCGTAAAAGTTTTTTATTTTTGAATGAAGTCTCCTCATACACTAATGCACTTGGTCCAGCGATGTTCCAATCTTTTGTTGATGCCATCTCAAAAATTAGATTCCTTAAGGCCTGCTTAATACTCGTCTACTTCGGCTGTAAGTTCATTGTTTGAAGAGAATCTCCTTTCACCGAGGAAAAATTTGAGCTTGGGGAAGAGATAGAAATTTGATGGATCCAAATCTGGCGAATGAGGCGGGTATGGCAATGATTCGTATCTTACTTCACATATTTTTGCCATGGCAACGACACTTGTGCGTGGGCGTGCATTGTCTAGATGAAAGATGACTTTCTTCCTTGCCTAACCTTACCTTTTCTGAGTATCTTTTGCTGCAGCTGGTCTAGGAGGTTAGCGTAGTATTTTCCAGTAATTTTTTGATCCGTGGGAAGATAATCTATTAGCAGAATCCCTTTCACATTCCAGAAAACTGGAGCCATCACCTTTCCGGCCAACCATATTACCTTTGATTTCTTTGGTGGCGGTGAATCAATATGTTTCCACTGCTTTGATCACTCATTTGTATCTGGGTTATAGTAGTGGACTCAAGTTCCATCTGTGGTCACAAACCGGCTCAGGAAATCTTGTTTGTTGCTCTTAAAATGGGTCGACCATTGTTCGGAAATTTCCAGTCCGATTAGTTTTTGATCCTGCGTCAATGAGTCGCGGCTCTTGTCAAGAAGATAATTTTCTTGTGTCCAAATCCACTGTTAAAATGTGATACGTTCGTTCAGATGACATTCCTGTAGCTTCACCGATTTCTTGCAATTCCAGTCGGCGATCCTCCTTTACCATTTTCCACACTATTACAATAATTTCTGGGGTAGGGGCACATTTTGACCGACCACCATGCGGATCACCATCTAAGCTGTCCCCACCTAACTCAAAATCGTTTATCCACCTGGCAACAACAGTTGAATATGAAGAAAAAGACACCCCCCAGAAGGTTCTGAAAGTCGGCATGAATTTCCTTTGCTTTCACACCCTTCTTTACGAACTATTTAATCGCTGCTCGAATCTCGATTTCTTCTATCTTCATAAATCACTAGACGGGAACAATAACAGATACAACACAGCGCCGCATATCTCTTTCCAGAGAACTGATGCGTTACGTGTTTACTAATAAGGATTGCCTATTACTAAGCTGAAAACTCTTTAGGTTAACGCTGACATCTGGTGGTGATTACGAGAACCTTTCAAACTACCCTCGTATGCGTTTCCTTAAAAATGAACAAATATCTGATGGTTTTAGGCAATTTCCCGGCAATTCCAGGTAAGTATGACGCAGCAGGTCATTCCCTCTTTACCATCTATTTGCAGGACAAACCCGGCTTACCTGTAGATGGCAATATCTAGAAATAGTATATTTTCATAATCTCATCAAATCTTGAGAAGAAATATTTATGTGATAATTACTATTAATGTGAGTTGTTGGATTAACACCAAACACGGATGACAGATGCAGCGGACATTTTCCTCCGCGGATGTACGGAGTGGAGAAAAAAAGGATTCCCACATCATTGGCAGCTTCATATACCGCTTCCGTGTCCTCCTTAGGAACATCCCGCCGGCGGCGGTGGCGCTTGAGGCCCGGACTATCTGGCAGATCGTTCGCGGAGCTATCTTTTGTGGTTCTGCGGGCGATGGTCACATTTCGGCGTCGGATAAAAATCTTGCCGCTGAGGGCGGAGGAAGAAAAGGCGGAGAGAAATTTTGAATGACCGGCGTACACTCGTGGATGGATGAAGGCGAAAGGGCGAGGTGGGAAATAGAGAGGTGGGAGAGGGCATTCCCGTGAAATCACGCCCGCTTGTGTTGGCCGACAAAAGTGAGGCGAGGAGCGCTTTCCTTCAGTGGGCACGCCTTTCGCTGGAAACACCGCAGAGATTTTCGTTTGACAAGCAAGCGTGGGGAGTGCCATGGGACTCTTGGAAACGCATCTATCCTTTTCTCTCTCTCTCCACTCCCAGTCTCTCTCTCTCTTTCTAGACGCAACCGTAAGAAGGTAAAGGTAGAAAGCATACAATCGCATCAAAATGCATAAGCTTGTGTTTTCTTAAACATTTGAAAGGTGGGTGTCAACACATATGAGAAATACTAGAGATAGAGAAAGCGTCTGTGAGCGCCCATATTTAGTACTATCCGAGTGAAAATTTATTTCTTTTTCTTCGTCACAGCAACAACCGGCCGTTGTTGTGATTCGAGTGTATTGTGATGGTTCTGCGATCTTTGTCTGGTGGAATTCACCGTGTTAAAACGGATTTTCCGTTGCTTTCCCAATATATTATATATAGGGTACCACCTCGACGACAGTATCTGCAAAAAAATGTGTCCCTTACGCCAATGAAAACAACAGCTGAAAATATTTTATATTATGGACATTCATACATCCGGATGCCTTATGTATTGCATTGTGGGTCGAAAAAATATCGATAATCTGCCGTCGAAAATCACCTTCTGCCAATTAATTTGGAATAATTGCAAATACGGAATAATTTTTTGAGAATTTGGGGAAAATTTAAACTCTGCGAACGGAGTAATAAATTGGACAATATTCGTTGAAATTTAACCTGAAAAGGGAAATTAATGCCCATGAAGATGGAGGTACTATCAGTGTGGAAATCCAGGTAAAGGTAAGCAGTGCCTTGGGATATCAATATTAATACGATAAATACATTATAGGTTTGCACGTTTGAAGTAATATATCCGCCTTAACTTTAGTCAACACCCGATAATTGGATTAAAAAATAGGATGAGATCAATACCGATATTAAACGTAACCTGTTATTTGGGTTACATACCAAACAAATTAGTAACAGTAGGTAATCATTAATTAGTAGGTACTTGTGATTTCAACTCTTCAGACGCTGGAAACTTTTCTTGCTGGAATGCGTGTGTCTTCATAATGGACCCCACTTTAATTCCCTAAAGCTGAATCTTAATTCACGAACATACATATTTAAAAATTCATTTAAGTAAAAATAAACTTCGCCGATTTTCCGTACTATATTAATGATAATTATTAGCCCTGAGTCTCTGGGTACTTGCCCATTTTCCAGAAAATCCTCACCGCTCTGCCTGCTAACAATGATGGGGAGGGAAAGTTCAAATTTCCATCGTGATTATTTCAAACCTGAGCTGAATAAGGGACTTTGTAATTAATAATATTGCTCATAACTCTGTATGAAGCCGTCAAAAGGAATGGATGGGTGAGTTTATTCCCTAGAAACCAAAGAGTAATTTGGTTTGAATATGCTTTGTGCATTGTTATGAAAAAGTAAAATAGTTTCACTTAAGGTATTTATTGTACTAATTTAATTTTTTGTGTGAGGGAATTACGACCGTAGATCACACTCTTGTGATGAGTACTAAGTATTTCCAATAAAAAGTGAATAACAGTACGTTGAAATCGTAAAGCAACTCATACAATGTTGAACGTGAGCGGATTCGTAAAAAGTTTGGAAAAGGAAGGATTTTTAGCAGCAGTCCTTATTTATCACCACGATTACAGACTTACCTTACAAAAGTAGATCAGGAACCTTTATGGAGACATTTGCATTTAAAAAAGAAAAGTTTCCGGCGTCTGAGGTCTCAAAATCGAAAAACTCCGCGTCATTTCCGAAATAGCGGGCCAGTAATAGCTATTTTGGGTTACCTACACAACTCGTGTTGCAGGAGTTGACTAAACTTTCGCAGAATCGGGCATCTTACATGTAAATTTTATTATTTCATCATGTCCATGCGGAAGGTTTACGGTTTTATTCGCATTTATGGGTTATCCACTTTGAAAAAATTCCGAGTTCAAACTTGCATATTCTGTGTTCAGGCCGAATTGCCGAGAATATTTAAACATTTAGCGCTCTGGAGCCAAGGTTGAATCCGATTTAGAAGATAATTTTTCCTGCACAACACACATGTCAATATTAATCCTGTGTACATATGCCGAACTCTCTCCAGTGACATTATTTTTTTTATTTTTAGGCCTCGTAACTGAGATACACGTATTATATTCTGATATTCATAAGCTTTCAAAATTTACTTATGGAGTATCACCGATTAAGTATTTTTAAAGAAATCAGTATTGGATCCTCCCATTACAAAGATTACTCCATTTTTTTTAAATTCCAGGACAAAATAAAACCGTGAATATTAATTATACGAATATAGGAGGAATTGGAATAAATCATTAATTAATTAATTTATTTTAATTCATTCCCTGAATTGTTATTTAAGAAATTCTATATTGTATACATTATGAAGAGACTCCAAATCTACCCCCTCACTAACATCTTTTAGCCATTATATGTTTAGAGGATTTGACGGTCCTTTTTAAAGAAATCGCTGTGTTTAATCACAGAATTCAGTTCGTTACTCCTTGGTATGACGTAGTTTTTATATTAATTACAACCCCTTACTCATTGAAACCTGAGCCAGTCATGTTTGAATAAACTATACATCGAATATCATTAAAAATACTGTTAACACAAATGCCAATGTAAAAAATATTTTGCGCGAAGAGAATCCCCAATTTCTAAGCCTATCAAAAACTTCACCAACCTCCGTCCGCGTGTACAGTAAGGGTTGCTTGGGAGCCAGCCAGATGTGCATATATGTGCATGAATATTCTCTAAAGAGCATAATCAAAGTTATTATTTAATATGAACCTTTGAAACTGAAACATGGTGATGCCACATTAGGAATGAAAACACTGAGAATTAAAAGTGCAAGCAAATGTTTTTATGGAATAACAAAAAAAAATATTTTGAAAACGGGGCGTCTTAAAATAGATACAGGGTTGACGAGATTCCAATTTTATACGGTATGGGAATTTTTTATTGCTCGCCCTTTGAAATTTGACAATTCCTATAACTCATAAATTATATTTGTATTATGAATTTGGAAAAAGTTTCAAAACTGAAAACAAGTTTTATGCGTTAGAAATATTTTCTGCAAGAAGAAAATTTCTTATCCCACAGTACGTATGTAATCCAGATTAAGTAAAATGAATGAAGTTAGATATCTTCTCATAACGGTCTTTAAACTGGGAAATTAAAACTTACTGCACTAAGGGAGATGTGAATGTCACTGCACGAGTAAATGATGGTCACCTTAGTTAAGGTAACCATTAACGTTAATGTAAGAAAATTAATGTAAGATTCATTCATCCGTATTTCGTAAACATAAATTATGTGAATCTACAGTTTTAAAGTAAGCTGAGGCTCTTACGAGTATTCATATATTAAAGGTGTTCTGCAACTTAGTTGTACTAGATCTGGCGTGAAATTTTGTTAAAACTACACGATTTCTGCTATTTTCCCAAATATTAATTAGTATTATTTAAAAAAAGGTATTGTGGCTGCTCTGGAGGGTAGGTTCTGTTGTGTTAACACTATTAGAAACCTTACATAATTATGAGCATGACATTAGTTTTTCGAGATAAGCACATATGCTTCTGCACCACTAAGTCATAATTTTTCTGGTGTTAATCCTCTATTGCCATAAGACCATGAATAAAATATTGAATTTTAGAAGTAAATGTCTAAAAACACTAACAAAAGAAGAACGTATTTTACCATCGATATGATTTCAGAAAGTTGTATTGAAATTTTTCTATGCAACAGCCTCTAGAGATGTAGTACGTGGCTATTTCCTAAAGTGCTTCAGACTTGAATTTGCTACGGGTTCAGCCCATTTCAACCCTCGCAGCTCTACGAAGATAGTTCAAAATAAATGAAAACCTAGCAAGAATAATTATAAATATATTCTCCAATGAAAAGGTTTTACAGTCCTCAATTATGGCCTTCTGTCTTATGGCAGGCGAATATCCTCATCTCAGGGAGACCCCGAACGCCTCAAGCAGAACCGGCACAATTAATTCACCCAATTTGCATTTAGCACTGATAATATTGAAAACCGTTCAGTGATCATAACCATTACTCTCGTTTTTGATATCGCATTTCTTAAGTTTTGAAGTTAATCGCTTAAGAAAGAGGTAAAAATCGTAGGTGTGCCCTTGTGGCGGGTACCCTGGATGATTTCAATGCCATAATTTCAGTAGACCATCGTTTTCAGACCGATGCAACATATTTGCGATACACGACCTTCTTTGACTTGAAGTGCCTGGTAAACATTAGCTCGGAATGGCGAACACCAGAAACAGGAAATCTCAGAGAAGTGCAAATAAGATTGACGGAAGAAATAAAATTATATCACACGCACTCAAAATGTTCCCTAAACCCTGAAATATTATAACGTTGAAAGTAACTTTAATCAGCTCACTTTCATCAGATCAGCTACTATTTCCTGACTTCCTTTTTTCAAGTTACGCATGATATGTTTAAAATAATATTTTAGCTCCTGAGTTGTGCATTTTTTTAAAACCGTTGCACAAGCATAAGAAAGAAATTATTAGAACACCACCAATTTGAATTTTTGATATTCCTCGAAGAAAATTAAATTAATGACAATATTGTAATACACTTCAATGCTTAGGATATGGAATGCATTAAATTACTTCTATGAATACATTGAAAATCATCTCCCATAATACATCTGAATTTGAATAACGATGCCAGCCGGCAATGATTGTGCTGCGAGGTGAAACATGTAATTATGAAATCTGGAGCCAATAAATCCTCATCTTTAATAAATCAAATGCTTTCTTCAGGGTAATAACGACAGAGAACAGCTATATTCGTTTCCTTGAATTATGAACGAGTTTTTGTCTTGGAAAACTTCACAATTTTTTGTTCCAAGGTAGGCAGCTGCTCTTTAAACACACAAGAGGGAGAATTTAACCTTCTCTCTCATACATTTTCGCACCTTATAATCTACTTTTCAGATGAGATGATATTGCTTAATTTTATTATCTCGCGACTCTTGATTACATTCTTTACTTCAATTTTTCCCTAGAACTGCCTTATGACTTATTTTTGAACACCATTAATGTACCTAGCGGAGTGCTTAATGTGCGGAAAACAATGCTTGTTCAATCGCATGTTATTATTTCAGGATAGAAATCGTCAAGGGAGTAGTACGATTTACATCGCTGCATTTACAATAGATTATTTCCAGAGAATGAATGCTAAATTTTTTTTAATACTACGCATTTCCCCCACAATTCCAAGGCGCTATTTATACGAAGAATCACCTTTGTTGTTGGAAAATTCCAACAAACCGTATTAAACTTTCAGGATGTCCTCTCGAAGCCAAGGGTACTTAAACATCTCAATATCTCCAATTTCCTTTGACTATTTCGTGGGCAAAGTGTGAGGGGTGGTGGGGAGGGAGGATTTCAAGTACCAAGGGGCTTCCGACACGATGTCGGCGATGATACGATACCCACAAGCCAACCGATGGGAAAAGCCATACCAAGAACACTCTGTACGCAAAGATGATGTTAATCCAGAGGGTGGACGACTGTGGAAGGGTTCGAAAGCTTCTTATTTCCATTTCTCCCAGAAAAGGGATGGCGCGTTCCCTTTCCCCTCCCCCTACTTCCCATTTTTCTCCACCTTCCATCTCCCCCCCTCCCCACAAAGCCACCCTTATCTTCCCGGAGCAGGTTCGCTTTCTCGGAACGAAAGACGGGAAGGCAGGCGCTGGTTAT
This sequence comes from Hetaerina titia, assembly GCA_037158775.1. Lineage (NCBI taxonomy): Eukaryota > Metazoa > Arthropoda > Insecta > Odonata > Calopterygidae > Hetaerina > Hetaerina titia. The sequence continues at coordinate 62,788,660 of CM073769.1, read as the reverse complement.
GAAAGGAACGCAGCCGAAATGAGGAGGTGAAGGGGGGAAGCGGGTGGAAGGGGAGGGCTGAGGGAATTTTGCGGGGAATGCTGGCTGGCGTGCTCATCCCTGAAGAGAGAGAGAGAGAGCTGAACCTTTCGGCTGAAACAAGGGACGACGTTTGACGTAAAAAGACGCATGGGGAATGTTTTCGGTGGAGAAGAAGGGAGAGAAGATGTGACGGCGACTTAGGCGAGGGACGAGGTGGCCTGGCTGTCGAGGGAGGAGGAGAAGATGGCGGAAGAGGCCAAAAACCAACCAACGAAGCCACCACCAACACTCTCACCAAAAATTCAGACCCCTAAGGACCAAAAACTCCACTTCTAAACTCGCAGTAGGAAAGATGTCCAATTTCCTATCCCACTCCGACCACCCCCTGCACCCACCCCTTCTCTCTCTCCGAAGCGCTCCCCCGCCCGCCCCCCGGGTTACAGAAGAGAGAAAGCCCCCTCCACCCTCCCTCCCAAAGAGAGCTCTCCCCGTTTCTCAGAAGGCGCTTGTCTCAGAGTGCCCCCTCGTGCAACCCCCCCCCCCCCCCGACATGTGGAAGACGATGCCCCATCAACCGTCTCTCCCCTCTCCCTCCCTGCGCTCCCCTCCCCCCGAGGGACTGCGGTTCGTTGCTCTGGAGCAGGGGCTAGGTAACGCGTAGAAGTGTAAAGCAGGCGCGCAAAGGTGTAAAAACAGCGCGGCTGATAATTCGTTTCGTTTTGTTTGCGTTCTCCCTCTCCATACTATTTCCTTCCTTCTCTCCCACCCTCCTCAGTCGAGCCCGTTGATCTCCGACGAAAAACATTCCCGCCCGCTGGGATTCTCGAAAGCGACTATTAAATCTGTCGCCCCTGCTTACCCTCCTGTCTTGTTATTTTCCCCGGGTGTAGGAGGAGGAAGGGGTGGAGGAATCGCTAAGGGTGAAGGGGGAGGGGTGGGAGTCAACTCTTTGCGATGCATCAGTCGGGCACTTCCGGTCACACCGCGGCAAAAATCCGGCCCTACCTAACATCCAGTAGACCACGCCCCATTTTTTTTTCGTGTGCCTCTGATGGCAATTTTTCATTTGATTAGATGAATCGTTACCTTTCCGGGCGCGCGATTCATCCTTATTATACTATTCAAGAGCATAGACACCGATTCATTTCCATAACTCATAACTTATTCCAACCTCCGACGATTTCATTTCTCTCCGCAATCTTCCTCTCCATGATTTTTTTTATCGCACTGCACACCGAGAGATTTATTGGTTTCCCATAATTTGCGTATTTTTTATCCATCCTTCAGCATAAAAGTCAATGAGGTAGTAACTGAGGCATAAGGGGTTTTATTGGGTGCATCGACGGCTCAAGTTTTTACCTACCGGGAATTCGGTTTGATGGGGCATCGCTAAAAAAAAAAGCTCTATTCCGAACAAACAATGCCATACATCGACTTTTGATTCTGCCGGCGGCAATACGAATTGCACGACGGAACGGCGAAAACGCTAACCCCCAACCTGAGAAAAAGACTAATTTTCTTCGACTCGTCACTGCTGGTAAAATTGCAGTAATCTCCAATCCTCGGTGAGCATATTTTTCACCAGCTGGCTCCGATCGAAATTTTGAAGCGCTCAATCTTGAAAGTAATGATTCTCCAATTTTCCTGGCTAAAATAATCGATTGCCTCTCCTGCATCTTTCTGAAAACACACGCAGCAATTTTAGAGCTAGAAAGAAACCCACTTTAATTTTTTTTATCACTATTTCAGTCTTAGTTCTCACAACCGGTTGCCCTTCTCTGATAAAGTATTCTAATGTTCTTTCCAGTCTCCATTCCGAAAAATTCTCGAAATCCCTGAGCCATCCCACAAAGGAAGTCTTCGGAATTCACGTAATCTACTTATTATGATCATTCTCCGACTTTTGAGTAACATTAAATTTCGAGCGAATTTCGTCGTGAATAGTTTATCTCAAAACAAAATAAATTATAGCTTTCTTCGACTTCCTGTCATCTCGCCCATCTGCCAGGTGCATCAGGGAGCATTCAGGAGAGAGTTTTAAACGCGTGTTCTCGCTTGACCACTGTTCGTGTGTATAATCGATACAATCAATTCATGCTGATGCATACCTCTTATGATGAGCAGCTACTGTCTCCAAATTCACCCATGAAAATTATTTCCTCTTACAGTCTCTTTGATTCTGTTTATTTACTGAAAATGAACCTCTTTTCGTTTAGGTTAAGTTAGGATATTGCTATTCATTCATGAGGAAACTGTTGATTTGAAATTAGTGGTCAATAAAAATTGAAATAGAAAAACATTTTGTTAGTTTTTTCGCGGTTATTAATGCGCTCCACAACACCTATTATGCTATAAGTTGTTAGTTTCAGAGCATTTAATTCAATGTGGTTCATGATACCATATTTTTCATTTGTTTCTTACGTTGTTAAGTGTCAGACGAGAAAATGAAATACAGCTCTAGATGGGGAAAAAATAACATTATTTGCATAAAAGGACACCATATTTCAACACACTCTGGATAATGGCCTGTCAATTCAGTACCTGTTACTTAAAAATTAATCCTTGATCCTTATAGGAATGGAAAATTGGACACATTTCTAAAGTTCAAAGGCTATTCTTACTTTTCTTCATGTATTATTTTGTAGTAGGGTCTTCACCAGGAGACCCCGCTCTGTTCTGGGTGATGAATTGGAATATCGGTTAAGTTTTCACTAATATCATGCTTCAGAAAATATCGCATTATGTTCCATTATTTTGCTTATTCATCATAGTAACAAATCATTCTAAGCCGCTTTAATAAACTTGTCACGCGTCAAATCGTCTCTTACCTCAAGGCAGATCTATTAGCACCAACTTCGGAGTAATTTTTATACGTTCATGAAAATCGTAACCATACTTGTACACGGAAATTTAACCAAAAACAAAACGCGAGCTCCAACAAATCCTTTATCATAAATGTAAAGGTAAGCGTTCTAGCTACGTACAATTAATGATTGTTAAAATAATTAGGAAAAATAGAACAATAACGAGCGTACGGCCAGACAGTTTAAGGATTCATAGCAGTTCTCATTAAGAGATGTGACAAAAAAAAATGGCAACTCTGCGGCAATGAGCGTCGTCTCTCGAGCACTCAATGAATAAGTGCAGTGTCGGAAGAATGAGAATTGCCCGTGCTAGGGATGGTAAAGCTTCCTCGAAAATGGCTTTAATGGTTCAAAAAAAGCTCCCGAGCGCTGTTCCCTTCAAGCCCTTCGGGGAATTATATCGTCGTTATTGGTATTCAACCAAGCTCTTCCACGGGCGAGTGAAGGTATTTAGGACGGAGGAGGAAGGGGGATAGGAACGCGTGTTTATCGGAGAGAGATTTCGAGAGAAAGGGGAGAAGAGAAAGAGGAAAAAAATGCAAGTGTACGCAGTAGAAGAGAAGGGCACCATACTAAACGGAAGACAGAGTGGAAGAAAGAGAGCGCTGGTTGGCTTAGAGGTGGCGGAGGAAACTGTGGTGGTGTTTGGAAGGAATCGGGCGAGACAAGCAAAGTTAATAAGGATCCTGAGTGAAGTAAGATTATAGGATATAATTAAGGGGGGAAGGAGATGGCTCCGAGAAGGGATGCTCATGGGAGAGTGGAGGAGTGCATGGGAGAGAGCCAGTTCAGTCCATTCTAGAGGGGACGATTCTATGCAGGTTAATTAACGAGTTGTCCAGATGTAATCCCTCGTGAGACATTTCATGGCGGGAGGAATTCCAGAGGAATAAAATGTCTGGAAGACGTCTCGAATGAAAATTAAATTAAAATGCCAGTTGAGTGGAGGAAAGAGTAGAGTAATGAACATTAGTTGGGGATTCCGCAAACGTAGCGTAGGTGAAGAGAGAAAAAAAAGGGGACTCGGGAGATGAATGAAACACCTCGAGTGCAAATTCTCGTTAGAACGTTTGAGAAGTGAATTCAGTGCATGGGTGGATGGAGAGGGAAGGAGGGAGAGGAGCGAACCATGCGGCGTATGTGAGCGGGGATGTTTGGGCGCGGTAGGAAGAGATTGGGAAAAAGGGAGGGTGGAAAGGAGTGGACCTAATGACGCATTTGGAGGGAGCAGTGAGAAGATTAGACGTCGGAAATGAGGCGAGGAGGAGAGGCAGATGTCGTCGCGGCAGAATGCTTCGAAGGGAAGTGGGGAAGGCAGAAGGCATATGTCAGTGGTGCACGGCGACGGAGCGGAGGTGGAGGAGGGCTTGCACTTGACACTTCGAATCGGGGAGAGACGTGAAACCGCGGAGCCTGATCCGTCATCCATTCGTTTTGGTTTTACTGCGAGACGTGGTATTACTCGTATGGAACGCATTTCCCGAGATTCTCTGCAGCGCATTAAAAGTGTGCCTCTGAAAATTCCGGAAAAACAACTTTCAAGCACGCTCGCTACGAGTATTGTTTTTCTTTTGATTTTCCGTTCAAGTGGATTCCATGAAAAGTTTATGGCAACGATGATTCACAGTCTTTTTTTTTACTATTCGTGTCATCAGCACGATTGGAAAGGCAAGAACTTGCCCATTAAATTGGAAATACTTCAATTTCAATGCGCTTTATGCATCATGCATTTTATAATTAACTTTTTCATTCATTACGCAAGAATATCGCTCTTAAGTGAAACTTTTACCCGTTTTCTCGAATGTTTGTTCCGTTCTTTTGGAGGATAAGCAGCGTACTCAGTGTTATTTATCGTTTTGATGTGGTGAAAGGTTAGGCTTGGATTGTGAAACTTTGAATGCACTTGTGGACAAACCATTGAATCACCAAGTCACTCCAGAATTCATAGTTTACTAACTATCCCCTATACTTCAGCATAAAAATGCTCTCTCTTGTTTAAACACCTGCCAGTCGAAAAATGCATCAATCCAAATCCCTATAAAATAGTGCACAATCGTGGAACACGAAATTTGGAACTCAAAATGTTTTTAATTCAACAGATGTTTTTCATATATTTGATAATGTAACATATGGATTAATATTTAAATTTGTAATACATGAATAATTCTCCAACGCTTAAACATTTTAATTAAAATTTAATTACTTTGTGGTGAGGGGAAAAAAAGAGAAAAAACCATTGCACTTCCACACAAAGTGTGTGGAAGTGCAAAGTTTTGTCTCTTTCTTTTACCCTCATCATGAAGGAATTCCACAAATTTAAGCCTGAAACTGTTAGCTTTAATTACCTTATTCGTTTGAGAGTGTGATAGTCCAGTGGGCATATCAAAGCGTCTGTGTTCGAGTCCCGGGGGCGCCTCTGGGCACCCTCAGCTTCAACCAAGGTGTATGATTTTTCGGATACCAGATCTTCCTGGAACGGGTCCCCCCCACCCTGATGTGTGAATTTCATACCCGTTGGGTTTAGTATTGGATGAACTCCACCATCACCTACCAAACCAACCTTCGGGTTGATAACTGCGGTTTTTTATCCATCTAGTAAAAATTAATTTGAAAAATTACTAAAAAATCTTTGCAAAATGCATTAAATGTTATTAAACTTTAAGAAAAAAACATCAACAGCTTATCTCTTAGTACCACTGCATCATGATCCATGAACCCATTCTACGGCGTCTCTCGGTGAGCGCACGTGAATGGATCATTCCCTGATGTTAAAAGAACACTCGAAGATATCTGAAGGGCGCAGGCGAAACTTAAATGGAGGTAACTGTCGTGTTGCAGTTTATCAACACTTGAGATGTTAAAACTTCGGTGTTTAACCCTTTCCCCCGGGGCGAAGGCGAATGTTTTGCATGAATATTCATCGAGCATTGGCGACTATCTTGCACCTCCATCGAGTCGGGCCGGGGGCGCGGACGCCGACCGCGTGACTGGGTTACAGCCACCGATCATTGGATCGCGATAAGCGCCATCCACCACCCGTAAACAAAACGGCAGAACGACGTACGGGTGGCGTCGTCCCTGCGGGTAAAGCCCCTTGAATTAGTCATAAACAAACCAAGAAGGGATGGGGAGCACGGCGAAATGCGAGGCGGGTACTGGGAAGGAGGAAAAGAGCATCTTCGCTTCACGGAGGGGGCGGGGAGTAAAGGGGGGTGTAGACACACGTGAGAGGGAGAGACAATGAGGGAAGGGATGAGTCGAAGCACACGACCGAAAGGGGAGATTTTAGTAGGGGCAAAACAAAAATACTTTTCCTATGACGATGGGTAGGGAGTGGGATCAGGGTGGGGGCTAACAGGCGGAAACGGCAGAGAGGATAGGAGAAAGGAGTCATTTGAGGGCGTGGGGAAGGAGAGGAAAAGACAGAGATGGGCGGCGGCAGGGGGGGGAGTTTAGGGACCACCCGTGCGATGGGTGTCGGTAAAAGACGGGGTCAAAGTGTGTGGGAGAGGAAAAGAGACGGCGTCAAATCGAATTATCGCGGCATCGGGGGCTTGAGTCGCGTTGTATTCGGGGGAGGCGCCGACCCCCTCCCGCTCCCACTCCCACACCCCCCCCCCCGCCAATGGGCCGGGAGAGGGGAAAGCTTGCGAACACAACGGCCCCCAAAACGGGCGCATTATGGAGGAGTAGGCACGAGAATTGGGCTGGAGCGGGTGAGACCCGATGGATGCACCCGGAGAGGTCTCGGGAGTGTAGTACGGGAGTGCCGGAGGAGTGCAAGTGGGGGGAGGGGAGAGAATGGCCGATGGCTTTAAGTGTGAACGACGGACGACCGTCGCGGATAGGAGAGATTCATTTCCTGCTTCCTATCCCCGCATCACGCTTGAAATCGAGCCAGTGGAAGCAAAAGCTCTTTCAAGTGCACGGAAAGAATCCCGATCCGAACCTCGCCGATGAGATTTCCTCTCGTCGATGCAATCGGCGATTCCTAAGAAAAGCCTCCATAGTCAGGACTGGCAATGGGGCGTGGGGATTTGTTCAAGGAATTCATTGAAAAGATCCCCCCACCCGTTGTTCCCAGCGATGGATTTCTAAAGAAACGGTAGAGGTCGTAAACAAATTTCTACCGCGAACATCTATGGCATCACAGTCGGCAGTATACTTAAAGACGGAGTTCGACTAATTTTAAATTCCTACCTTGAACTTCGCGCCCATGGGAAAGTTTATGAATTGAGGCTCACGATCCTCCTTAGGTAGTAGTACCCAGTTTATAAAATCACTCAACTCCAAATTAACGTGATACGGAACTTGAATGGAGTTCACGAATAAGATTAGGCCAGGATTTGATGAAAGATAAATGAAAACAATTGTTTCTAGTGCGAATCGTGTGACTTTAAAATAGGAATGCTTTTTTGTTTATCGGGGGAATACTCAGTTACCGTTGGTGGAAAAGGTTTTGTGAGCATCATAGGGAATATTTCTCCCGTTTACCTTTGAAAGTACGGTAAAACATAACATCCATTACGAAGAAAAAGAAAACTTGGAATTTTGTCTCGCAAGAAAATTCGATGGGCTAAAGGACGAAAGATACAAGCATTTCAAGTTAGTGGATGTAGAAAAATGAGAATTCTTTAGTTATCTGTTCGTTATATGATTCACATGAATTCTGCTTCTCTATCCTGCTGAATATAACGCATTGCGTTCCTCACGCAATATGTGCCAAGAAAATAAGCGGGTGAATCCATTCGGCTCATAGTCAAATGTGTTTGAAGACTGTCCTTATAAACGGAAAAAGTCACAGCATACGCTCTGTATGTAATTGATACCGCTCAATGACCCCGGATTAACAGAATTGCATATTTCGCATTAAGAACATAAAATCACAAGAGATTAAAGACCAAAAACTCCGCCATAGATTTGAGTCCCAACTCGGTCTCAGTCAAAAGAGAGCTAGTAAAATACCTAGGCAGATTGATGAAAGATGTATCGAAGGATATACGAAATCTAAATTTATTAATGTATTTATTATACCCACGTGTGTTAGCTTGACAATATTGGGTTAATCCCCAATGATTATCACTCTTGTATACCTTAAAGTGACTATTTAAGCCTCAAACTCACCCTAACAAGAACATTTATTCCCATTAATTTTATGAAAATCAATTCCTTCAATCACTTACTCATTGAATTGTGCTGATGAAAAGAGAATTTCCTTGAAACTCAAACTCCAGAACTTTCATTTATATCATGCAAATATTAATCCATGGATTTTAAATGGCTAGTATTGCGCATAACCTTGCATGCTTCTTTTGTTATCATGTACTTGTGAGGGCACCGTTTAAAAAGATTTTCATGATTAATACAGCTTTGCAACCATCTCTGGACGGACTGGAAGCAGTGTTATTTCTTAGATTTGCTAACTCCAACTAGCGGCGAGTATTCCGATAGAGTTTTCTATTACTCTAATGGTCCAGCAAAAAGTGTGATTAAATACTTTCTAACGCTAAGACACGTTCCAAAATGAGTGTTGGCATATTGTATTTTCAAGTAAATGCATCCTTCCCAGCGACAATGCGCCATTTTCAAGTTCCTATTAGAGGGTCTATTTTGGCTGTCTCATATCGAATTTCGGCACATTTTATCTGTAAATGGTATCACCGAAAGGCGCACATACATAACGCACCTTCATTACTAATTATACCTTAAGAAACAAATTCCAGCATAGTAAACGTGTAACTGTGATAAAAGGGGATGTTATTAACATTACCAAGTGAAGAGCTTTTAATGCAAAGGAAATGCAATACTTCAGAAGATGATTAAGCTAGTATTTGCGTAAGAGTATGCACTTAATTTATGACTCCTACACAATCGGGAAAGTTCTACTTTCTCCAGAACCCTTGAGATAGGACCGTCTTGTCCTTCTTGAAAAGTGACCTCAAATAGACGAATCTCAATCACTAATTTCATTGACTGAAAGAACTTTGAGAATGAACTTATATTCATGGTCAGACATAATCAGAAGCATAACGGAAAATGTATGACGGTGATTCAAATCAGATCATCCAGGAGATGCTAGAGTTGGTGTTAAAGAATGATCCTCATCAATGGAACCAACGCAGTTGGTAAGTTACATCTTCTCCAGAAGCATATAGAAATGTATTTCGAGTCATTGTCCATTACTTGTTGCTTTATTTCGAAATAATGGTATCCAATAATAATTCGAAAAGTTACCATTTCATAAAGTTCCTCTTGAGAAGAACTCTAGATGAATGTCGGGACTCTTAATAATAATGAAACACGAAACAATAATTGTATTACCAATTCGCAATACTGTTACGTGACACGTAATACCAAGAAGTATAAAGCTTTCAAACATGTCCGTATCACAAATCGTCAAACGTTTAAATAACAGATTGAAGCATAATGAACACAATAAACCATTTTTAGAACCCAATCAAACATAAGAATAAAAAAAAACTGAATTTTATAATGCCTATGTTTCAAGAGAACCACAGTCACATATTTATAAAACCTACAGAAGACGAGGAGAGCTACGTGAATAATGCGGCTTTTCCTTTAAGGGAGGAGGCTAATTCGTAACTCCAGAGAGGAAGTTCACTTCGTTTAATTGAGGACAGCAAATTTGATTTCAAGATAATTAATTATCCGTCGAAGGAAATTGTTTTAAGTGCATCTGCACGTAGTACTTGTAGCAGTAATGAATGAGCTGGTAGTCAATCCCCCTCTCCCACACAGTGGAGACTCTGTGGCAGACTACAGGGCCGAATTTAGATGTAGGATTTTCCATATACTTAGTCAAAGTACAGGAGAAAAAGACTTACAATGAAATTTCTAACTTATAGGAACACTAGATCAACATTTCAAATCCATCTAAACAGGAAATATAAGCCTAAATGTGTAACATAAATGACATTATAAATTTTCTATATTGAGCCGCTGAATCGTAACAAAAGATAAATGTGACGATTTGAAGATTAGGAATTAGATTCTTCAGATGAAGTCACGTAGCTTCAATTGTATGAGCGTTATGCAGGGTGATCATAAATATTCATACTTCAGAAGAGGGTTGCCGTGACACGAACTTATGCCCCTATTATTGCAGAATAATGAAGCGCCTGGAGCGGGCATAAAGGCTTAACGACAATAACGTTTATCTATCCTACGACAGAGAGTTACATACAACGCTTGTTATTGAAATTAGGTTCCTCGCCTCTGTAAACTGAAATGTGACATAACCCACTTCATTATCAACGCAGGTAAATCCCAGCGGGAAATATGCACTTTAATATCCCAATGCATTATTTCTCGAAGGGCTACCACTCCTATATTTCAATAGAAATGATAATGTAGAAGAAATATGTTTCCGGCTGCGATTATCACTGTCGCGCATAAAAACAATCAATTTATGCCCTAACGTAATATAAGTAGAAAGATGAAAACTTGAGTGTATTTACATTCATATACGAGTATACGAATACATACACACACACACACATTTAAACACGAAAAACCCGCCAAATGGAGAAGACATATTCATTCACAAGGATATAGATATAAGAAAAAGGGATGGAATCGTGGCACTTGGTTGAATAAATCCCCCGCAGATTTCCTCGATAGCTTGGACGTGCCTGTTTATAGCGAGTGTCTGATTTCGCCGACGACCGAGGCATCGGTCGCCGGGATTTGGAGAGCGGCACTGCCGGACTCTCTAGGAAGTCGAGGTTCCGATCATGTCCTTTTTTCGAGCGGCGGTTGACCGCCTAGTTCTTCTAGAAGCGTGAGGTTTGACTGTCAACTTTCTTCCGCCGCAAAGATCTTGCTTTCTTTTTGTTTACTGGTTCAAGACTGACCTTAACTCCTGATCTTAGGCTCCCTTCTGTTTGCTGCCGCCGGGTGCCTGTAGCGCAGAGGGAGAGTTCTTTTGGTGCTCTTTCCTTCTTCACGCAAGCATTCTATATTTGATTTTTTCAAATAGCTGTGTGCCGCTTAAACATGCTTACCTTGGAAGCTGACGAGAAGGCGAAGAAGCCCTCTACCCCGTTGGGGGTCCAATTCTTCTCATTAGGATCGTTGGACCTCACACTCGAAGAGATGGTGGTAATTCAATTTGGATACAATCGCAATTTGATATTTCTGAAGTTGGCAACCGAAGCTACAATGACTAGGATTTTAGACAATACTCTGCGGAAACTAATAAACCTTCTTTAAGTGACCAGAGGACGACAATTACTATTGACAAGACTTCCGGCAGCCTTTGTAATATCAGGCTTCTTTGTCTCCCAGTGGAAACCCCATTGGAAGACATAACAAGCGATCTCCAACGTTTTAGTAAAATCCATCGCTCATGGGAGAACAGGTAGGAGGGAGCCTGTGTTTGCGGGCACCAGAGTGGTGCGGATGACGGTCGAGAGAAATGTCCCCTCGTGCCACCACATCGGGGTCAACCGGGCCATCATTATCTATGAGGGTCAGCGCCGCACTTGGGCCCGCTGCAGCCAAGAAGATCACGAGCGCAAGACCTACCCTCGGAACCAGGGTGGGAAGAGCTATGCGGAGGCAATGACGATAACATCCAACCCGAACGCCGCCGTGGAGATGAACGAGCCCAAAGTGATTGTGAAGAAGAGGGCGCAGTCGCTGCTACTCATCGAGGGTGCGGTCCCTGCAGCTCCCGTCGATCCCCCAATGACAGACAACCCCAAGCTCCTGGTTTCGAATACCGATCTACAAGTAGCTCACGTACTTACCACCTCGCCTAATCTCACATGACCGTCGGCCCCCGTCTTCGTGACCCCGTAAAATGAGGAGGGATCATCTTTCGTCCCCTATCCCCCGCCCACGTCGTCGACACCCTTGCCTTGCAATCTTTTCATCGCGGGCTTCAAACACCCCGAGAACCTCTGGTGACAGGTGAGGAAGATGTATCTAATCGTGTTGTTTTCCGTCCTCAACAGCTCGCCTCTCCACCCCTTTATAATTGACAATAAAGGAAGCGTCATCGACCCCGGAAGTTGAAGCACATACAAGTTTCCCGACATCAAAAATCCCATTGAGGACAGCCAAGGCGTCGACAATGCTCCCAGCGCTCCTCTAGAGGCAGACCACATCGAACTATCTCCTCTGATTTTTCCCGACCACACCTCTTCGGCAGATGACCCCCAGGCCGCCACTCCGACCACCCCCGAGGTCACCTCCTGCCCCGTGGCGACTCCCATCGGTACTCTCTCGAAGAAGACCCCCCGTGGAACGCCGCTGAAACTACCCGCTCTTCGTGGAGATCACAGCTGGCTCTTACTCTTCGGGGAGGAATGCGGTGACATGCCGCGCCCTAGCTCGTCGCCCGTCGGACGAGGCGTCCCGGGAAGTGGCGAATCACTCGTGCCCAGGGTCGGGTCGTGATCGGAGCGTCGTTGGTATGGGCCAGAACTTTGGTAACTAATGTCCGGTACCCATCCGGTTCCAGACACACTTCGTCACTCACTGAAGAGTTTTTCTTCCAGAATGACTGAGTTCAAACCTACCATCAATAATTTCATAGAATACAAAATTTTCCATGGCTAATTGAAATCTTCCTCCTAATAACGGTGGACCTTGCCTTCCTTTCGATTTTTTTCACAGTATTAATGGTCACATGTGCGTGTGTGTGTAAAATGTATATGTATATATATATATATATATATATATATATATATATATATATATATAATTACTTTCTTGTAAAACCCACGAACGTGCACAATAATGTGAATTCACTAAATAGTCATAGCAAACACAGAAACTAAAACACATAAAAGAGGGACTCACTAGTTTTCGAATTTTCGGTGGTGCAACCACCTTTTTCAAGAGGAATTAGGAACAGAACTGAGGCAGAGGAGGGCCCGAAAGCAGTGGTAGGAAGGAGAAGGGGGAAAATGAGGGAAAAGCCGGGAAAAGAGGGAAAAAGAAAGGTAAAGGGGGGAAAAAAAGGGGGGAAGGCATTAGAGGTGAGGGGTTTGGAGGGGTAGTGTATGGCGCGGGAATTTTAAAAAAAGGTGGGGATGATATGTAAGTTGTTGGGGGCGGAGGGGAATGAAATTATATGCATAAAGGGGGCAATTAATGTCTAATATTAATACCTGGGCGATTCCAGGAATCCAAGAGCCAGATGAAAGCTAGCTGTAATGTTTTGAGTTTCAGTGGAGGGTCTGAGTGTGGGAGGGATGCTAAGACGGATACTTTAAAACATTGGTCAAAGGCAGTGTTGTGTTCGGAGGCATGTTTGGGGATTGGGAGCATACCAATAAGGGAGGAATTGTTGCATGAGGCTCGATGATTATTGATTCTAATATTAAGGGGTGTGGTACACTGCCCAATGTAAAAGGCAGGGCAAAGTTGGAACTTGAGTAGGTATCTCCTACCTGGGTACAATCCCTGTACACATCCATTCCCCACTTAGAAGGTCTCTCCGCCCTCCAACACTACCTCTCCCAACGCCCTGAGCCACACATCCCCAGCACAGATTTTCTCCTCAGCCTTTCCGAGTTCATTCTTACCCGCAATTCCTTCTCCTTTAATGATAAATTCTACCTACAAATCATGGGTTGTGCCATCGATAGCAGGTTCAGCCCGTCCTATGCAAACCTCTTTCTTGGTCTCGCGGAGAATAAATTCCTGTCACAACAACCCCTGAAACCGCTATTGTGGCTCAGATATATTGACGATATTTTCCTTCTGTGGCCACATGGTCCTGATTGCCTGAAAACTTTCATTTCCAACCTTAATGCTTCGTCCTCTATCTCCTTCACGTCTACAGTTTCCTCCTCCCAAATCACCTTCCTAGATGTAAACATATCATTTATAGACCATAAATTTCACACATCCGTACATATAAAACCCACAAATAAACAACAGTACTTACATTTCAACAACTGTCACCCATACCACACCAAACGCTCCATTCCTTATTCCCTTTCCATAAGGGGACACAGAATTTGCAATGACCCTGACTCCCTAGACAATTTCCTCATAAATTTCCACCATTCCCTCCTCAAACGAGGTTTGAATCCCTCCTGAATAAGAGGATCCGTAGACATACTTAGACTCCCAGACCTCCCACCACCGCGAAAAACCACCCTCTTTCAATTTGCACCACTTTTTTTCCTGGCCTAGAATCTCTGCGTTCTATCCTAAAGGACCTCTATCCTATCCTCAAAAACCACAATTCCACCACCAACCTTTTCCCCAAATGCCCCTCTGTCACTTTCAAACGCCCCGCCAATCTATCAGATCTTCTAAAATCTAACAATCCACTTCTTAAATCCTCGCCCCGTTCCAAAATCACTCCCAGACCCTGCAATAAACCTAGATGCAAAACATGTCCTATTTTCCTAACCAGAATCCCATCCCTCTCCCACCCGCTCTTTAACTCTCTCCCACCAATTCCCTACTCCTCGTGTACCTCCAGCAATGTTGTCTACCTACTCAAGTGCCAACTTTGCCCTGCCTTTTACATTGGACAGTGTACCACACCCCTTAATATTAGAATCAATAATCATCGAGCCTCATGCAACAATTCCTCCCTTATTGGTATGCTCCCAATCCCCAAACATGCCTCCGAACACAACACTGCCTTTGACCAATGTTTTAAAGTATCCGTCTTAAGATTAGTTAGGACTGACAGGTGAAAGATATGTGGTACAGTGAGAGAAGGGGTTAGGGGAAGGGGAGAACGGGCAGTTGGGGAGGGGTGAAAGAAAGGGATGTGGAAGCGGAAAGGGAGAAGGGAGGCTAGAGGGGAGCGGAAATGGGATAGGAATGAGAGGGAGGATGTGGAAATAATTCCCAAGCGGCAAAGAAGACAAACAGTCAATCCGCAGACATTGCAACATCTTCGACCCAGGTGTCAACCTACAAATTCATCATCAGGACTCAACAAGTCAAAACCCGGGTCAAGAATAACACAATGCATGCGAACAAACAAAATATCTTACTATCCCGTATGAAACAAATCTGCACCTGCCCACTTCAACCTTATGCAATTAGTGAACGACAGAGAGAACCGGTCGTTGATAGGCTTAGCTCAGCCATATACTATAAATGCCATTTTCATCTGTTTCAATTGTATAGAGTTATCGGATGGGGGAAGGGATGCTATAACGGACACACTGTAACACTGTTTGAAGAGGGTGTTCCCAAAACATGCCTCCCACCACAACACCCCCTTCAACCAGTGTCTCAAGTCAAAAGATTCGCGGTCCGAGTCCTGGTCAATGACATTTTTTATGCTTGTCATCTGCTCGATTCCACCTTTCCCACCATCCCTGTGTTTGTCTTTTGTAAGTTTTCCTATCCCTTTTCCTTATAACTATAGTATATAACCATGTGTGTATATATATGGATATATAAACGATGTCAATGTAATGAATTGATCAATTGCTCTACAAAATTTTCCCAAAGTTGCGATTAAGTCCACAAAATATACATGTCTAAGCATAAGTCAAATATGTTCAGCAAAAGTCATTATCAATCGCTATGTTAACTATACAATAATGTTACATCAAAATATTTATACTCGTTATCAAAAATACTTTCTACTAACTATGTATACAAAATATAGGTGTACGCGCGTGCGTTGGTGTGTAAGCACAAACGATTAAATATTCGGCTGTTACAGTGGCAGTTCTTCCGATTCGAAGGTCGAATAACGTTAGTGCTCGAGTCCCTTCTTTTTTTTCTGCAAACAGTATATCGCATAAGTTTTGGGTTTTTAAATTACAGGAAACATGTTACCTTTCGCCCCGAGCAGTTTTCTTTCCGTAGGTCCTTGTTCCCCTAAACTCTCATTTCCTCGTCTTTCATCTCCTCCCACGAAATTATGCCCACGCAACCTTAACGGTACAAATAACCATACCACCCAAGCACCTATTACAACTACTACTGTATTACCGGTATTCAGCAGACCGTGAAGAGCAGAAGAAAAATGTGTCACGAAACAAAATGCTAAGTTCCATAAAAACGTGAGAGTTTAAAAGTTAAATTAGGGAAGCGCTTATAATAAAAATAAAGAGTAAAAAAATAGCAACGCGCTAAAGATACAAAGGTCGCCTCATATAAATTCACTAAAAATATTTTCCAAGATTATAAAACATATCAAAAGTTTGCATTTCCATGAATACACAATGAGGTTATTTTTTTAGAGAGTAAATTAATTATGTACGTTGCACCGAAGAGCTAAATTACATGTAAATTTCGTGCATGATGATGATCTTGAGCATTTTCTTCGAATATCACGTTAATCAGTTTCAGGCATTAGAACTAATTGTAAAGGATAACAGTGAATATGAAACGGTTTTTTTAGTAACTGGGTATTGGGTGAAAACCGTTTAGTTGTTACTATTATGAATGGATTACAGGTACTTGTGAAGGGTAACTGTATGAGTATGCGCCAAATTTTTCATTTTCCGTACTCCAAAGACAACAACTCATTTACATTTTACAAATTGCTTCCAATACCTCTTTGTCTCTGGTGAGCTGTAAAAGATTACTACTCCATTTGATTTGCACTGTAAGAAAAAATCAAAACGGTTACACCGTACAAGCAACTTCATCCCTTACACTCAAAATCACAGGACCGTGTGCAAAAGATGTTGAACTTGAATGGAGATGTCTGCTTGGAAAAACGATTTCAACTTCAAAATCGTATCATCCGTCAAATTCTGTTGCATAAAGTGCTCCCGTCTAGACTATGCCTGTGAAGTATTTGGTTTTTCAGTTTAAAATTAAGTTATCAGACTATAAATTTACTCTTACGAAAAGCCTTATAAAAAATTCTGCTTTGAGTGTTCCATTAACATCTATATTCAATTTATGGTGTGCACAATTATGGATACTTATTTATAACGCTAATACCGATAACATAGATCTGCCGTAGGGAATAGGGCTGCATATTTGAAATAGCATGAAACCACAATGAACGATTGGCAAGAGAAAAACCTGGCAGAGAATTCATTAAAATCAGGAACCTAGCAAATATTTAGAATAATGCAATTACATATGACGTCAATGAATATACCTTGAGTTAGTAGTATAAATCTAGATTTATCTGTCTGGTATTAAAAAGTTTATTCGTTGATATTAGAAAAGGATATACACTTGGAAATGCCAAAGGGAAATATTTACCAAAGCCACATTAAAAAAGGTATCAAGTCCTACGGAACAAATGCTCTTAATATCAGGATTTCGGATGCATGAGTGAAAATAGCTTCATTTAGCTCCTTTAGTCCAGCCAGCAGTGATGACGTAACTCGGTGATAGTCCCAAATTTTTAGCTAACGTTTCGGTCACGAGCGATCACGTGAGCCGAGTCGAGGGATTATGATGGAATCCATGGGTGATCCTTCGACTCAACGCTCTGTGGACCTTCCTTCCTTATTTCCTTTCCCACGGAAGACACTTTAATCACGGAACTGAGATAACAAAACGCCGAGATTATCCATTCCCGTTAAGCAGACACTTGCCTTGTGGGCGAATATTCCCGAAAAGATGCGTCTTCCTTCGGAAATTTCGAAAAACGAAAAGGAGAGATGGCGAAAAATGAGGGAAACGCTTTCGCGTGTTGGATTAACTCCTTCCGTTTTTCCACGGGAAAAAATTCCTGGCCGGAAAAATTAAACTCCCACCAATTCCTTCCTCAACTCCCCCACACTGTGCGAAACGACGAAGGAGAGGAGGGGGAAACGTAAGGTAAAGCTCGCGAAATTTTCCCCCTCCATCGCACCCGAATTGGGGGAGGGGCAGGGATGAGGATAGACATTCCGGGGAGAGAGGGGAGGCAAGGGGAGGGAGCGGCAGAAGAAGCCGTTGCCCCTCGTGCCGGTTTCATTAAACAAGGAGTCATCAGGGGCATCCATCTCCACTCGCCACCCTTCTCCTTCAGGCTCGACTCTTCCTCTTTTCCAACAACACCCGCCTCCCCCCAACAGCCGACCGCCCCGGAAATCCTCACCTCTAACACTTCTTTCCCATATCTTTCTCCGAGATAGCGGGGTGGAGCGGGATTATCACATTTTTTTTCGGAGCTGGAATGGGAGAGGGGGTTGAGGGCGAGAGTGAATTCGGGGTGGGTCGCGAGAGTGAGCTGACACATACGCAACCGTGAAGTGGAGGGTGCGAGCGACGTGGGGAGGGAGGGGTGGCGAGGAGCGTATGAGCCCTCTTTCGGAGGCGTCGAGGGCGTCGGGAGTGGTGGCGCCGGTGTGGGACATGAGTGCTGTGGTTTTCGGGAAGAAAGGAGCTCATGGATCGCGGAAAGGGACGGAGGGAGCGAGCCGGGGAATGCTCGATGAGATTTCATTCGAAATTGAAGATAAAGGGTGGGGAATGCTCTCGAAAGGCGCTCCGCTCGGTAGTTCGAGCTTGCCTTCTCCACGAATGGTGATGACGCGACTTGCACAAAACGACCACTTCGAGCGTGAGCCACAAACACCAAGAGTCAGGAATTACCTTTAGCCGGTAACAAATTTCACAACTTTGAATGTTTTCCTCGAAACGAAGCCTTTTTAAAAAAAAATCTGGGACTAGTTACTGAGTGCTTGGACCTGGTTCGATTCCTCACTGACGTCTCTATAAACCCTCAACGTCTCCCTGCCGTGTGATTTTCCGGGTATCGGGACATCCAAGGAAACTACCGGAGGCACAGGGAAAGGAAAAAGCTCCCTTACCCTGATGCGCGAATTTCACGTTCCGTTGGGCTTAATATTAGATGATCTCAATCCCCACCTATCAAACTAACCGTCGGGTTGATTAATGTGGTTTAAATACCTACTAATTAGTCATGGACTTCAAAACTTACTTGTAGTAGGTCATCAATTCGTTTTACCGGTATTTGGATAATCGAACCATTGTTTAAGTAACTGAGTTAACGTACAAGTAATGCGTGTGGAATGCATAAGGATAACACGAAATTCATTCCTAAGGCACGACTTGTCTCGGAAAGTGAAATCGAATGAATGAACTGAAGATGAAAGCACATTCTTCGTAAATCCTTAAAATCCTATTGCTCCCTCACAACCTGAGTGAAATGATCCCAAAAAAGAGAGGATTATCTTCAAACTTCTCAAACCTGCAACATCATTTAAATTTACATTTTACGCATAAATATATTTCAATTAGAATTATAGCACCGACTTTCAAGCAAAATTTGACTGCATTGAGCAAATTATTTTTTGATGAATACTCTTCCAGAACTATATAATTTCAGAATGGACAAAATATTTTTGGTTCACGCCGTTCCCCAAACCTACAATGATCTTTAATTAAAAGCGCTTGAAATATCTTCTCACATTTGCTGTATGGTCCATGAAACCTCAGAATTTCCATAGTCTCTATTTTCATTCTTTACAAATTTAATTTCAGCACATTGGAATTTTTCTCATATAGCATGGCCATTATTTACGGTCCTTATGGCCCTAAGGTCGTTGTGCCCTTGGCCATATAGCCGTAATGGCAAATTCTCTGATGGTTCGTAATATGTCATACCATTTAAAGTTGACTCTGCGATGACATTTTGAACGCAAGCTTATGTCGCTAATGTATTAGCATGCCTGTAGTTGTTGTTGTACTTTGTTTCACTTCATTTCAATATGATACTCTGGTAATTTCATCATGTTAGGAAGATGATTAAGTTTCTTTAAACTTGCGTTTTATTAATACAAGCTATGGATACCGTCGGTGCCTGCTTAGGAAGTAAAAAACATCCTGTTTATATTTTTAAAATATTAATTATTATTTAATGTGAATTTTTGCCAGCTGCCACTCACCTGCAAAGGAGAAGTCGATATATAATTGACAAATATGATCACTTGTTTGTTAAGACTTGACCACCGTATTGGTAGGAATCCTTTCAACACATCTATTCCGTAATAATGCCATGGGCCGAAAGAGTGAGTTTTGTATAGTCTGGGCAATAAATGCAAGAACTGGTGCAATCTGGCGGCCATGACGCGGACTATAGTCCCGCCCACTTGCGGCCCTAATTGCCTGAGACCAATTGAGCCGTCTGTGCTTGGCGGATCGTCGAGCAGTGCGTATGGTGCCAGTTATGTTAATTTCTGTTGTCCTTGTTCTGTTTGCGCGAAAATGGAAATTTACGAAATCACGGTGGAACGAATCAACATCAAGTTTTTTGGTGAAGTTCGGTAAAAGTTAACAAGAAATTACTGAAATGTTGACAGCTGTTTTTGGCGATAATGCTCTGAAAGAAACATTTGTTTTCAAGTGGATTAACCGTTTTAAAGATGGCCGACAAGACGCCATGGATGATGCGAGGCCGGGACGACCTTCAACCACCTGTGTTGACGACAAAATTGAACGTGTACGGTCCCTTTTCCCTACCGATCACCGAAAAACTGCCCAAATGATAGCTGTTGAACTGAATTAAGAAAATCTATAGTGCACACTATTTTAACCGAACATGATGGATGGATCCTTCACCATGACAACGCACCTGCACATTCAGCATTGATTGGTCGCCAGTTTTTGGCAAAAAGTTCAATCACCATCCTTGATAGTACTCATTATTAGCGAGATCTCTTCCCCGGTGACTCTTTCCTATTCCCAAAATACGAAAATATGATGAGGGGATATCACTGGGAGGATGTGGGCAAAATAACGCAGGAAACGACGAGAAAACTAAAAAGCCTAACTGCCGAGGCCTTTCAAGGGTGCTCTAAACAGTGGAAAAGAAGATGAAATAAATGCATAGCAACTAATGAGGAGTAATTTGAAGGGGAAAAAACCGACGTGGACTAAATTTTGCAAAATAAAGTTTTCATGGTCTCATTTTGCGTATTTATTGGACAGGGAGGTACATTGAACCCCTAATTGTCTCAACTCCCCGCCGGGGAAACGTCCAAATTAGGAAGTTTCGGAATTGTTTTCCTGACATGGACTAATTGGATATATAAATGAAAAATCATATTTTACGTAAGAGAATCAGCAATGCATTGGCTCGTGTTACTATATTCACCAAAACAACCAGAAAGTATCGATAAAATAATTCCAGAAAAGATAATTAATCAAGCAGTGGATACAACATGATAGATAATCGATCGAGCTTCCTCGAGGAGTCGCGGAATAGATGGCTAAGATATTTGATTCGATAATTTTAAAGGAGTCAGATTGGGTAGAAACATTCTCTCTCCAAGGACAAAGTGAGAAATAAAGTCGGGAAAACATTTTACTTCGACGTATTAAAAGGGGACGAGAGACTCTAGTTCTTAAAGTCATGCGGTACTGGCCGTGAAATTATTTTCCAGTACATCTCTCTTCATGAAAATCAGGAAAAGCTAATTAATTGAAGATCCATTAATGTTCCAACGCTGGGAATCGTCGTAGGAGTAAATATCAACCAATATTCCTGGATGTACGAAATATTACCTGTCTCTAAGTGAATTCAACATAACCATTCCCCAGTTATTCTCGAGAAATAAACGAGAAAAATCGATTTAATTGGTTAGTTTTCTCCTCTTCAATAGAATATAGGAGTGGTTATTTTACTAATAGGCGTCCATTCGGGTAAGTTAGGGGCTCAACGCAAGGGAACAAGACAAATAAAAAACGTTTATCTTTCTGCATTGTTAATAGATTATTTTTTATGATGCCTTTCTTCCTCCAATTTAATAACAATTTTTTGCATTTAAATTATTTGAACATTTTATATCTCCAGTGAAATATCTGCTACAATCTTAATCTCAAAATACAAGATCCCGCAATATGTATAGTTGTGGTAATATATTACAGAAATTTTAGTCAAGTTATTATTTCTCATTTTCGGAATTTGAACGGAATTTGAAAAAAATTTGATTTTGTACTGTCTTCCTGCAGATGCCAAACTAAAAATAACTAAAAACGCCCAGGTTGAAAGCCCTTGGTTAAGTTCCAAATTGATTTAGCTAAATATTTGTAACATACGAGGGTAGGCTGAAACCTAATGCACAATGCATGTAGATCACAAACGAAATGACTTTTCAGAAGCACTCCTGGTGGCATGTGGAAGTAACATTCCCCCTCAACACGCATGCGCAGGTTTGAGGTCGTTTAATTCATCCAATGTATTTTGAGAAGCGGAAGTATGGCGACGTGTTCTATTGCTATTTCAACGTATGTTAAACAGTGTGCTGTTGTCCAATTACCGATTTTCTGGAACGAGGGGCAACGGTAAACTCTGGAGAGGCTCTGTGAAACCTGAAATTTGAACCGATTTCAAACCCTCCTTATTCCCCCGATCTTGCGCCTTGCGATTTTTATTTTTTTCCTCAACTCAAGAGATAGCTCATAGGTAATCATTACACCTCGGACAATGGCATGAAGGCAGCTGTCAAGTCCAGGATTCGAGAAAAGTCAGAAGAGTTTTTCAGTGACGGGATGAAAAAACTTGTTACACCTTGGGAGAAATGTGTTAGCCTTAATGGTGACTACGTTGAAAAATAAAAGCATGATTATGAAACTTAAAAATTGTATTTAAATGTACTTTTTGCCCGATCTTGCTATTTTTTTGTTTCTGGTCTACAAGCATGTGTGCATTAGTTTTTAGCCTACCGCCGTAGTTTCAAAAAGTCGTCATTTGACAAGAGCAAAGCTACGAGGCATTTAAAAATAAGAAAAAAATATTCTAAATACAAAACTTAGGCCTTAAAATTAGAAAACTCTCGAAAAAAGTCATTCACGTGGAGTTTACTGTTACACGCATGCAATAAAGAAATGTTGATTGCATTAGAGGATAGGATATTGCATTACAAAAATACATGGACCTGAAGGAGAATAAAATGACGCGCTCGTAATACCATATAACTAACGAAAACAGTTTAGGAATAGTTGGGGACAAGATTGATGCACGAAAAAAATCTAAAAATAAAGCAGATAGAAAAAATTTTAAAACATGATACGTATCTTTGATGACAATGAATTCCGAAGGAAATGCGATAGAAAACTCTAAGTAGATAACAAGTGAGACTCTTGAGGCAAATATTGGCATAGACGTGATTGCGAAAATATCTGTTAATAAACAATAGGTTAAAGAATTAGATAGCTGCCAATGTAAATCCAAGATTAATGACCACTGATAAACCATATTTCTTATTATTTGCTTGTGGTGTGTGATTTTTCATCCGTTTTATTATCTTTATTTATATCTAGTATGTAAGCAAAAACGGCTGACTTCCTAGTAACGATCTAATATAAACAAGAAACATTTAGACAAATTTTGGCAAAACAATCTACAAAGTATTCCAAGATGCCTTCAATTAATAATTATTCATGGGATTTTGACACTTATATACTACCTATTCTTGCCATGGACTACAACCCTGACGTGTTGGAAGGGCCTGTGTGTTTCGATAACCCCCAGAACTGTGCTGGCGGAAGTAATCATAATTTCTGCTGGTAGGGATACCCATGGCACATTGGTCGAAGTTTAGGAGCCAGACGAAAGGTAGTCCAAGCAGCATCTGTTCCTCAGTGAAGCGGCTACAAAGGTCTCTGACTCCAGTGGGGCAGCCATTGAGTGATGGTGTCAAGTTAAAAACACTATTGCGGAAGGCAACGATAAAACACCACAATTATAATTTCCAAGCACATAATGGTGGACAATAAAGAGAATATGAGTCCAGGCAAGGACTCATATTCTCAAGGGTCTCGGCCCAATCGACCGTGTGTGATGTTCGGTGATGCTCAAAGCTCTCGCGGTCGTCATCTCACAAAACCCTTGCAAAAGATAACCGACACTAGCAGGAAAAAAGACGCTGAAGAAGAAGACCAATTTAGTTAAAATAATAGGAACTTGGAATATTAGTACAAAGTTAAGTACAGGAAAATTAGAGAATATTAAGTGAAACATGGAAAGACGTCTTAGATTTATGCAAGGTGAGATGGAAGCATTAGTCTACTCTTGTCGAAGTGCACCAAAAGGGCCTGCAGTTTAACGTCCCACCCGAAGGACATCCGACTCACTTAAAGTGTTCTACTACGCAAAGCACCTGAAGCAGGGATCTACATACCACTGAAAAATATTTGTTGTCTCCAAGATTTGAACCCAAGCCTCAACGCCCAAGCCCCCAAGCCAACGTTAGCCTCCGCACCATCCCAAACCCAAAGATTACTGAGGGGATGATAAATTTGGGTTTAGGAAGGGTAAAGGCACGTGCGACGTCATTGCAATAATGAGACCACTGATCGAAGGGAATATAGAATACAATGAGGACGTAGTTGTCTATTTGGTAGACTTCGAAAAATCGTTTAGGAGTGTGAATTGGGATATAACTAATGAGTATATTACAGAAAATAGGAATAGATTGGAGGGACATGAGGCTAATCCACAATCTGTACATGTCTCAGACTGCTCAGCTGCGAGTGGGGAACGGAGAGTCCGGATGGGCAGTGTTAAGAAGAGGTGTAAGGCAGGGTTGCCCATTATCACCGGTGCTGTTCAACGTATATGTGGAGGAAATGATTATAGAGGTATGGGAAGAACTGGAGGTAGGAATGAAAGTCGGAGGGGAATTCGTATAATCGGTTAGGTTTGCTGATGACCAAGTATTCGTTGCTCAGACAGCCAATGGGTTACAAGCATTACTGAGTGAATTGGAGGTTCAGTGCAATAGATATGGGATGAGAATCAATATTAATAAAATGAAGGTTATCCGATTTTCCAGAATGAAAAAGGCTAATCTAAACATTAAAATAGGAGGGGAAAAAATAGAGCAGGTAGAACAGTTTACATATCTCGGAAGTGTTTTGGACCAATACGGTCAAAGTAGTAGGGACGTAAGGAGATGAATTGCGCTAGGCAAGGAGGCTTTCTCAAGGAGGATGGAGTGGATGTCGGGGACGTTGAGTAGGGAGGTTAAGAAAAGACTCATAAAAACTCCGATATGGAGCGTTGCTATGTACGGCGCGGAAACGTGGTCACTGAAGCAGGAGGATAGACATAGATTGGAGGCTTTTGAAATTTGGGTGTGGAGAAGAATGGAGAAGGTGAAATGGACCGAAAGGAAAACAAATGAGGAAGTACTGGAGGGGGTGGATGAGGAGAGGGGTTTGTTGAGAGAAATCCTATGGAGGCAGGAAAATTGGATGGAGGGCGTATTGACTGGCACTAAGATGTTGATGACTGTAATAGCGGGGAGAATGTTTGGTAAACGAGGAATGGGCAGGAACAGGATAGGGGTGTAGGACGGGATGAAGGAAGTAAACAGAGATTAAGAGGGACCTGATATAGAGTGGGTTGATGGATTGTGTTTTGTTAGGAGACACAAAATATTGATTTGAAATTTGGCTTAATCGAAAATCTACCTTAACCGGTAGATTACTTAATAATTATAATAATTCTACCAATTTCGAGACTACGTTCACTATCCATTCTACCACATCTACTTGCTGAAGAATGTCAAAGAAATACTTCTTACATAGGCAACTTCAGTAAGAATGATTCTGACCTGAAAACGTCTCCTTGCCAAATTCTTTCTAGTTGATTAAGTGCACAGTAGAAGAGACGTGCAATATAGAGTGAAGAAGAGTTTCTTTTTTCTGGATATTTTACGATTTCTTGACTTCCCTACTCAATGGACCGTGCGGCGAAGGACCAGACAAGGGTGTGAATCGATTCTTGCTTCTCACGGAGCCAGAATGGATGTGGAGGACAATTGGTGACGAACCAATTCGATGCCGCACGTTGGATGAAGGATCCAAAGTTAGCACACGACCCTAGTGAAAAGTCGAAACCTTGAACGAAATTCCGCCCTGTGAAATTATTTCCAGCCCTGGGAACTCCTCTCTCCAGCTGCTCATGTGAAACATTTCCCATCTCCCACCTCCTCACTCCAATGGACACTCAATATCCATTCCCGAAATTCTCTCCCGAAACCACACACACTAATACCTTTCCAGTCCAGAAATATTTTCTTTTGTGTCTCGCTGGAAAACCGCCAACCGCCGGCGGAAACCTCCACGCTTCTCACATTTCGGCCCCTGATTTTCCTTTCCAGGTAATTTGGAGGGAATTAAATTTTCACGCACTTGAATAACTCGGGGCTTGGCAAACGACAGTGACTGGCCGGAATTGGACATGTTTCCTGGGAACGTCCGAAATCAGTTTTCTGTCGGGAAGTCAGGGCAAATTAATTTCGTCACGGCAATAAATTTTCACGCGATCAACACCGGTAGGCTCCTTCACGTTTTACCGTTTCACGGTAGTTATTTCTTGCAGAAGCGTTGGTCAAATGTCGGAAATTCAGCATCCGGTGAACCACATACGAGAAGACATCAAAACCATTTATTCATTCCTGCCTGGAGATGGAGGTGCACTTGACATTTCCAAGAAAGGGAAATTTTTAATGTAACGTTAATAATTCATTAACTGCTGAATGAACAAAGAGAAAGGTTTGCAGGTAAAAAAAGATCTAAGAGAATGTAACGATATAATAGATTTTATGGGTGTTCATTAGTCACAGTCGGCGAGTCATTTCCCGATTTTATGGGTTTGGAATTTTTCCAATCGCAACAAAGAATTCATGGCCATATTAATCATTCATCGGCATGATACATTTTTATTTTGTGCTCAGTTCGCGGATAAATGGCACCCTATATTTCTGGCGGGCGATGCGACGCGGGTGAGGAAATATCATCGGGAGACACACGCGGAATTATCAGAGGACATGCTCGAAGTCTATAAAAATTGTGAATAAAGATGAATTATATATGCCGTAGTAGAGTGCCTCAATCGTATATCTATGACCCATGTGGGCAGTGGTCAGAGAGTGACGGCGTCTAACGTATACGAGGACATCTTGTAGGTAGCTATGCGAAACAATCTCCCATTTTATGACTAATTTGTTCTCATATAATACAGAAATTAAAGATCAAATTATTCGGCATTATATTAAGTTGAAGAAACAGAAATGCTTTTTCATGAACTGAAAATTCATAAGTCAAAAGAAAGACATGCTATTTTAGCTTTTTTTTCACGCTTTTAAAGTTATATTATGATACATATATGTATGTATATATATATATATATATGTATATAATATGTTTATATAAAACCATAAACACAGTAATCAACCCGAAGGTCGGTTTAGTAGGTGATGGTAGAGCTCACCCATGTACCAAGCCCGATGGCGAGTGAATATTCACACATCAGGGTAGGGGGGCCAGTTCCTTTCCCTGTGTCGGTTATGGTTTCCCAGGAAGATCTGGCATGATCCCGAAAAATCAACTAGCTTGGGTGGAGCTGCAGGTGCTCAGAGTGCCTTGCCCGGGAATCGAACCCGGGACAGTAGTCCAGCGCTCTACCCACTGGACCACCGCGACACAATATATATATATAAAATATAAATATATATATTTATATATATATATAAAAATATTATGTATTTGTAATAATATAATAAATATACTGTAATAAATGTATAATGTATGTCATAATGTAATAAATATAATATTATCTCTATGTATAATAACATATTTGTATAGATATACATTTTTTTGATTTTATCAGGTAATCTACCGGTTAAGGTAGGTTTTTGGATGGACACAACTATCAAATAAATATTTTATTACTCCAAACAAAACCCAATCCAGCAACCTAATCTACATCAGGTCCCTCTTCATCTCTGTGCACTTCTTTCCTCCCTTCATCCCGTCCAACATCTCTATCCTGTTCCTACCCTTTCCTCGTTTGCCCAACATCCTCCCCTCTATTACCTTCTTCAACATCCCACTGCCGCTCAATGCGCCTTTCATCCATTTTTCCTGTCTCCATAGGATACCTCCCAACACAACCCTCTCCTCACCCACCATCCCTAGTACTTCCTCATTTGTTTTCCTTTCGGATCATTTCACCTTCTCCATTCTTCTCCACACCCACATTTCAAAAGCTTCCAAACTACTAGACGTAGAAGACGCAAGTATATAGCTACGCTCCATATCAGAGTTTTTTTTACGAGTCTTTTCTTAACCTCCCTACTCAACGTCCCCGTGTGAATTCGAGCTGTGATTTCGTATGTTTTATAATAAAATTTCAAACTAGTTGCAAATTAACACTGGAATGGCAGATGGCTTAGGATGATTGAAAGCTTGGAAAACCTATAAGAAGAAATGTAAAGGAAATGGACTAAGGTATTTTGGTAATTACGAAACGGAAATGAGCCGTAAAAGGAGACTTTTGGAACGGCCGGAACAAGGCCCTACACAGCGGATCAGTGAGCAGTAATTCAGATAATAGTGGCATGGTCCGGAGGTGCCGTAATTCTATTGATGGGCTTCCAGCAGTATATAACGAGTAATCTCATCATTAAGACAATAAAGAATCCCATAGATTCAATAGTGATACAGAGGAACCTATATAGATGCACCGATTCCAACGATTAATAAATAAGAGAGGCAAATGAAAATATCAGAGAGGTATTAAAGATTGAAGAAATAAATGAACATATAATAATCCCAAGACTTTCATCAAATGAAAATACATAGAAATAAATACTGAAATGTGCATTTTGAAAAGATTAGGGAAACGCAAATCGAAATCATAAGTGACAATTGCCTGTTTGAAAAAAAACAAAGAAGATAAACATGATATTTACGGGAAGATGAAACAGTATTACAACTTCACTAAATCACTTTGAGACAGTGATTCAGAAACACAAATAGGATGTAAATTCTAGTCAACATAAAGTAACAAAGATGATCTAGTTATACCGACGCGCAAAATAATATTTAAAAACGTAATCGCCGAGCAACATACGACGAGTTGAAAATAGAATGAAACCTTACTAATAATATTCTTTCAACTGGCTTAGGTAAATAATTTGGAAAATATTATTGATACAGACAACATTACATGACAAATGATATGTGTAAAATGCTCCAGATTCATTGAAAACATAAAAAAATATAAGAGTGCATCACTAGAAAAATAAAAGGGAAGATGTCGAGGGAAATTCCTAAGCCTTCGAAGTAGTAATTGCTAAATGACTGTCCAGAGTTACGTAAACATTTGAAGAAAGCATTCAAGAGCCCAAGATGAAAATGTGGTCATTTAAGAAGGATTTTTGAAAATGTGCATCGTAATGACCAATTTAATACGCGAAAGAGGCAAAGAGAAGAGAATTCATTAGAGGGACTTAGCGTAAAGACGAAGTAAAAGGTCAGTGAAGATATGCGGAGCGTAGCAGTGTGAACTCAAAATTTGAGGAAAAGTCTCTGGAAAGAAAGCGAGTATGGAGATTTTTCCTCCAATCACGAAGAAAAGATAAAATATTGAGAGGAAGAAATATTAACAAAGTAGTGTTGCACATGATAGAAGTGGAAACAAAGTTGCCAAAAGAAATGCGAAGCAGTAGGCAAACCAGATGGCAAATATATTAAACAATATTGGAGTTTGAAGATCGTGTTATGATAAATAATGGTACACGGTAAGATCATCAGCGAGGCAGGAAGCATGTGAAGAATGATTAATTCTTAGGAAAACGTTAGTTATGCGGTGAAGTGCGCAAGCATTCAGAATTTCAATTGTTAGAAGACCACGGCAACGTGCTAAGTTTTTTTTAAAGTATATCCTTAACTAAAATCGATAGACTACCATTCTTAGAATGTGAGGGAAGTTTTAACATGCATCGAAACGTTTTTTCTAAGTCTAAATATTTCGAATAAGTCGTTCCGCTTCATTTTTTTCCTGAAAATGGCCAATGAATGAGTTCCTAATGGTAGACTCACTTCCTCATTGTTAACTAATTTGTTATACACACTAAATCCTTTCATTTATTGTATTAAAAAAATTAGCCATTAATAAAAAATCCAAAAACATTATATCAATGCACATCCTCCTCATTTGTCCCGACGGAATAAGTTGAATGTTCACAATGCCTATGATTAAGGGTGTCGTGGTAAGAATTAATATCTGCATTTGACCTTCTGCTATGTGAATTAAACTCAAGGAAAACACAGAATTCAGTTCTAAGGAAAAAGTAATATATATACAAACGATATTACCATGGCAATATCTTAATCGAAAGATAATTTTAATATTAATTACTTGTGAACAAATAGTCTTTGATCCCCCTATTCATTTTTCATATTCACGGGGCTAAACTTTTAAAAAAGTAATTCTGGATTTGAATAAATCCAAAAAGAAGACTAATTAAAATTCATTTTTAAGCATTTCGTCAGCACATTGAACACAAGAAGGAATAATATTGAATACTTAAACGCAGTTTTCGGAAAAATTCGAGGCCACCACAACCTCCGCCTCCTCTGCCACATGCCTGCCAAGCTCCAGCCATTCTAGTGATCTCACCCGAGTATCGATAATTTCCTTACAAAAACCATCGGCGAGAAATTATTATTGAAATATAAAGATTCTTTCCTGTTTGCCACTCGCCCTAATTGGAGATCAAACCGCTTCAGAGATTACGCTTCCCTTCATATTACTTGATATTCAACTTAAATAGAGTGTGATACGATGTCCGGATTAACTTTTAAATACTGTATATTCTCTGTTTTAAAATTGACTTTCTTAGGTGGAACACAAAAGTATGTTTTTTATTCTTCATCGCCATACGCAGATATTTACATAAGGTGTTTTGTTGAAGACAAGACTTCATAGATGAGTACATTTTACTGGCATTTATTCTTTTTTTTCTAATTAGACACTATGAAGCATACAAGTTTGAACTTTAGATGAAAAAAGACCTATTTTCATGGCTAGCACTCCAGTTTAGCAAGACTATGGCTGTAATTTTACTACTGATGAACAGTTAAGAAATGTCATGGGAATCATATCCTCCATCCCGCTTTACTAATCACCTCCATTCAAAAAATGTTTTCTTTATGTGGGCACTGAAAATAAAAAAAATCGTGTCATCAACATGTAAACTAATCGTATATGCCGTTCTTACGGTAATTTTTAAAATAAGTTAAAATGTTTTTGTCCTAGATTTACTCAAGTTTACTTATACATGCGTTTTTTGTTTTACACACACCGTACATTTTTTCTCCCTCTCATAGAAGTTATTGATATTTATTTATGTTCTTACAGATCAAAAATACATGCCGATTAAAATGCATACATCGTAAAAAAAACATGAGATTGAGTACTGTGGTTGCCTAAGGTCACCGATAGAATATATCAATGCAGTCCAACCGCAGATGTCACAGGTTATCAATCCTGAATAGCAAGAGTAAATCGTATTTTTGAACATTAAATCTGGCACCATTTCAAGGTAATCAGCAAGATAAACACACACGTGGAAAACTCAATAGCCTCATGAGTGTTTCCGGAAGAAAACGCGTAGGGACGCGTGCTTAAGGCAAAGCCGCACACGAAACGAACCGAGTGCAACCAGACGCAAGACATGATTGTGTCCACACCGACGGCACCGAAATGTTTGGAAAGATTAATGCCTCCCAGGAAGAAAGGGGAGAGAAGAGGGGTGCGGGAGGGAGGCGGCGCCAGAGACCCGGCTCTCGTCCCACTACCATCCCCTCATGCGTCCCCTCGGCGTCTACCCTCCCGCCCCCCTTCCAGCCCTCTCCCCCTCTCCTCTTCCCGCCCACCCGTCGTACGAACCTGGACCACGCCGTCGTCAAAAGCCCCGCGCCTCCCAACCCCTCCGAAATGCCCACCCACTCGCCACCCTCTCCAAAAGCGACCATTTTTCACCACTTTCTCCACATCTATTTAATTTCTCCCTCTCTCTCTTTTCGTCTCATCCCTCTCACCCTCACACGGCTACGAAGCGTCTCCACCCACCCTCCCGGTTCTCCCTTCACTCTCTCCTTTTGTTTAACATCTGCCAATGCCGTCCAACTCGACCTCCCCCGCTCTTTCATGCGTGTTCAAGAGCACATGTCCTTCTGTCTCTCTCTCCTTTTCTTCCCCTCCAACTTCCCCTTTCCTTCTCATCTTCTTTCTCTCCGCTCCTCCTGCCTGTCTCTCTCTTCCCAAATTCCCTTCCTCCTCGGACATACCCCCTCTCCTCAACCGTTCTGCCTCTTGCCCTCTCACGTCCCACCCACCCCGTCTCCTGAATCTTTCCTTTCACCGCTCCTCGAGACCTTTCCTGCCCTCAGCTCCCTCTCCTCAGTCATTCCTCTCCGTCCATATCATCGTCGTCCTCAGTCATCTCGTCTTTCCACGGCTTCAAGTGATCCTTGACATTCGCAACACAGAAGAGGGTTTATTTACCCGTCGGCGTATCAATGGGGGCGTCGCGAT
Organism: Hetaerina titia; assembly: GCA_037158775.1. Classification (NCBI taxonomy): domain Eukaryota; kingdom Metazoa; phylum Arthropoda; class Insecta; order Odonata; family Calopterygidae; genus Hetaerina; species Hetaerina titia. The sequence continues at coordinate 62,756,506 of CM073769.1, read as the reverse complement.
CTATCGGCAGAACGCTCGGCTGTCTTGTGTCATGGGTTCAAATATCTGAGATGCTTGTTGAAGCTTTAAAGAAAGAGAGGCCAAAATGTGAATTTCTGGGAACCGTTCCAATTGGAAAAATAGTAGATACAACACTTATGTGAAGTAATTGGCTCCCTGAACGACGCTAAGTCATTTCAGAAGTAGTACTGACATGAGTAGGTACTTAAAAGGACGACTCCAATCTTGACCTGAGCACCAAAGCAATATTCGGGTTATTGGCCTTGGTGGTTTCTCACTCCAGCGCACAACAGGGTTATGGCAAAATCTCATTCTCAGTCAGTGGATTTGTTTCGCCACTCCCCAAAGCTTTCGTTTTCAGTATTTTAATGCTGCTTTTAAAAACAATTACAACAGCCTGTTTCTGATTCTAGTATAGAGTTCAATACGCCGAAAGCTGTAAGGGAAAGCTTGAACAAGAAGCTATCCATTCAAGAACACTGTCTTCTTCTCACTGATGAGTGGTATTTTCTTTTCTAAATATTTTCACTCTTATGCCCATCTTCGCTAATCTCTCAAACACTCGCTATTGTCAAGCCTTCAAAAGTTTCATCAAGTTAACGTAAACCTCTGGCCCCTCGCCTCCCGCTCTCTCATCACTCCACGGTTGCTGGATTTCCTCCCCATCGTCTCCACCTCTCCATCTCTCTCCATCTTTTTTCTTATTTTTATTTTTTGAATGTTTGACTTCTCCTTGCCGTCAGTAGGCCTCCTCCTTTTCCACTCACTCTCCTTCTCTCCTCCGTCCTCACTCAGCCCGCCATCCATCTTCTTCACTCAACCTTTCCTTCCCTCTCTCGCTTTCGTCTCAACTCTCAGCGTCTCGAAGCAGTTGACGCGAGCGAGCGAGCTTCTTCACCAACTCTTCCTCACCTTAAAGGAATAAGTAATTTTCATTCCGCTCTCAGTCATATTTCAAAGCTCGCTTCACATGAGAGATGACTTCCTCAGAATTCATTCATATTTTTCAGGAAATTTTGCATGGTATGCCAATGCTTTCTGGATTTTGGTGTTATTTTTTTAATCTCAGCTGTGAGAAAAGTGCGGTCATTGCAAAATCTAATTCTTCCTGAATGTATCCTCTCGGCGATTTTTGGCTGAGGAAAAATGCTAAAATAGGCTGAAGACCTCTCAGAAATCTCTCAAAAGGGAGAATACGTATTTTAAAAGGAAAAAAAGATTGTTGAAAATATGAAAGGCCACGTTGTGTTCATATTTTTTATCATAAAATTGCGAAAATTCTGAAGTAGCTTAAGCGATAAAAATCTTAAATTATCAGCAGAGGAGCAGAAGGTTCTCCCCAATCGGAGACATGAAAGAGAAATGTGAATTGTCCAGCTGTTTACGATTCCAAAGCGATGCCATTTTTTGGAAAAATAGAAAAGCAAAGGAATTAATGTAGATAAGTGATGTGAAAGGAAATGGAATGATAAATGGTGAATTTTTTCATCTCTCTTTCTTTCCCGGAAAATATTTACAGTGGTCATGATTCTGAGTAATAAACGATGAATGATCCGAATCATCTATATCCGATGTGAAGCCGAATCAGAGAGCCTCAAAAATGATAGCCCCATTAAAATTACGACCAAACCATGGCTTCCGATAGAATGGCGACATTAATTTCAGCATCAACCAAGGAAGATATCGGAATCGTAAATGACAATGAAATATAATTTGTCACGGATAGAAATAAATTTATACGTTGGAGATGGAAAGATTCGCTCTATTTCACAGAAGAGAGAAGGAAATATTTCTCAGTGGTAAAGACTGGAAATCCCCTTTTTTGAATAAGAGACATAGGAAGGTGACCCTCAAAATTAAGCACCTATCACATTTCTTAAGTCTCTGTGCTGAAGGTATATCATTTTGTCCAAGCATTGATTTTGAGAAAGTCGACCATACTGCTTCCTTACCTGCAACTAAATCTGTGATTAAAGTAACACATACGTTATGGAAAAATCGGAACATATTTCTGAATGTCCGATGAAGTTTGCTTCTGATAAAATTAGAGTTCAAAAGGGAGGAATTATTCGTTTAATGAAGGAGCAGTTTTGGAATATATAGTACATGTACATATTTTCTGCTATGTAATCAATCAGCCTATCCCTTGGTTGGCTGCCCGACTGCAGTCCTCTAGCCCATTCTAATTTCTCTTTTCCATTTTGATTCTAAGACACACTTTTACCTCTCCTGTTTTATATACCTGTATATTTTTCCCTTTGCCTTCCTTATGTAAATTTCCCATCTGACTCCTTGAGACAAGGCATGTTTATTAATGTTTTGCAGTGATCGATAAGTTAAAAAAAGCATCCCAATGTAACCATGTCGATGCAATTGGTAATTATGAGGCAGGATGAAACATTTATAAAAAGCAAAAGAGTTTATTTACACGGCAAAACAACTGTCATGTTTCAAAACAAAAAGAAACCAGACAATGGAACTTCCCTGATTTTTGACAAATTCTCACTTTATTTGCATTTCACCACCATAGATTATTTTTCAAATAAATTTCGCAAGAAAAATACCCAGAGGTAATATTTCTTTTCGAAGGCGTTACCATCTATGGAGACCGGATACATGTAATGGAAATCGATGGAAACGATATTATCATATCACACTGTACGGCAACTTTAACTCGAGGAGTTAGATGCTCATATGTAACTGGGTGGGGAGGGGGTTAGAGATGAAAAAGATAAACGAGTTTATAGCTTCGGATCGGTTGAACGGAGCGTGATCGAAAGAAAGGTGTCGTGAAGAGGATGGGGAAGATGTTGAGGATAACCACCATTTCACAATGGCTTTCGTACAATGGCCACAAAAGTATTTAAACACACTTTTCCAATCAAATACAAATGCCAATAGCGTGTTCACAAAAATTAAATTGATTGAAATCATTCCAATTTCACACGATCCTTGTCGGAATCATTTTCCCACTGCTCTCAAACAAAACTTAATGCTCAATTTCCGTGAAAAGCGTTTTTTTTTACTCTTCCTTCCGATTCCAGATACATTATATACACTTATCGATCAATAAGTTTGACACGACTCGCACAGAACAATGGACGCAACTTAACACATTCCCTCTCTCTCGTCCTTCATCTTCGTTCGATTTCAACTCATCTGCTGTGTTTACTTTCGAACTTTTCTCGAAAATAATTTCTGTGCTCGAGCTAGAAAATAAATACCGCTAGCCAAGAAAACCATCGCAAATTCTCCAGGAAGAAGAAAAGCAATCCTACATGGACTACATGGTTGCCAGATCAAGTGGTATTCCAATGGTCGGGTTATCTCCAGACACCTGGCTGTAGAGGTATTTACCTCCTAGTATGTACACGTAAATCGCATTCAACGACCGCAACTTGGGGGCTTCTTCAGATACTGACGACAAAGTTTCCCTTTTCGAGCATAGTGCCTCTCATGCCCAGTCACCGTATTCCTCCGCATCTGGTGAAAATATATCGTAACGTAGAAAGAAGAAGCAGAGTCTGATATTCAATTCCCAATTTGTTTTACTGATAAATGGCTGTTTTTCAATATCACTGCTGTTAAAAAAAATTGTGCTTCAAAGTGTGAAGATAAGAAGCAAAATTTTCTGCTGGATTCTGCTCCCAACTTCTCTTTACTGATAAATGGATACCTTTTTTAAAAATAAAAGAAGCTCAAACGGGGTGGAGGGTCCCAAAAATGCTACTGCGAAATATATTTTGAATAGAAATAATAACGATTCATACGCATTTATTATTAAAATGCTGTTAAAACGTAGCCACTCTACACGCATAAAGTATTTAATACATTTAATAAATTTTTTAAAAATCTTGCATAAACTATTCCATGCGAAATCCTAAGTCATAGTTACAACCTGCTCATGCATCCGTGGTCTGAAAACGAGTACTTCTTGTGTGTTACAAAATATTGCTAATTACGTTTAAAGTCAAAGTATCAATTGATTTCAGATTTTCATTCAATCAATTTATTTTATTTAGATTAATTCATTAATTTAAATTAATTAAAATTGAATGATTAAACCGTTCTTTCTGTTTCTTTTTCGTGGTTTTCTTTCAGAGAGAATTTTTATTCATGTTCAGATGGAACGAGAATTTGTGCATGTGCAAAATTAAAGGGAAATATGGTTGCGACAAGATATAAATAGACTGGACACGAGAATATAATTCGTTGATATTTATTTCTCTATAAGTGTTCTAAATAAAAGTGGAATGTTTCAGAATTCATTAGATGGAGTTTATTCATGTTTTCCGCGATGTTTATAATAGCTTTTGAAGATTTTTTGTTTCCTTGACATCTATTAAAATAAGAATAATCCATTAATGCCAGTCCAACTAATACATCTATCACCGTAATCACTTAAAAATCAATTCACATAGCAGAAAAATATTTTGAACTCTGATTGGCATTATTCTCTTACTTCTTGTTTTGATAATGTCATGAAGATAACCATGCAGAAGGAACCTTTTATCAGGTCATTAACATTATAACTTGATCTCGCTAAAACCACGAGATGTTCCAAGGAAAATTTCTGGAGTCATACTTAAAACGTATTCCGCTCCAAGAGATTATCCTGTTTTCTAGTGATTATTCAATCACTCAGACACACGGCAATGGACTCGAGGATGTCACAATTTTACCGGTGGGCGCGTGTTTCCGTTCCCTTCGTGCCGAGAGCAGTCAACCCCTTATATCACGGTCGTCACCCGATCGGGAAATTGGCCTGAAAGTTAGAAGTATTGGAAATCAGCGGCAACTGGAATGGGGTAACGAATCCAATTGATCGAAGATTAAAGTGGGAGGAGGAATGATCGAGAGTCTCACAGAAGAGCCAACTGGTAAAGGAGGGAATGTGAGAGGTGGGGAAGGGATGAATGGCTGGATGTCGATTTAAATTGCCAGACATGTGGTTTTAAAGTCCACGACGTCGTTTGCGACGAACCTTTCCCGCGGATGATGGTGGAAACCGGCGGATTTCACAGGAGGTTTGTGAGGATTGGAATGAAGAGTGCGCCCTATGTTTTACATTGTCGGTGGGAGACGATATCTACATCTATACACTGCCCCGAAAGCCGTCGCAAGGACGTGTGGCAGAGGGTGTTAGATCACCGCTAAAAGGTTAGACTTGACCTCATACACAATTCGGTTAACAGAGTAATGAGTGAAGAGGCAGTCATTGTAATTAACAGGCTAGTTGACCGACAGCTGAGGTCTTTTTCTCCATTTGGGATATGTGGGTTGCCTGTTAGCGGTAGGATTATCGGGGAACGTGAGAAGTATGAAGAGAAATTGGGCGTCGGGATTCACTCACTCTTAATAAAGGCGTAAAGGGGTTCACATGTCGATGTTGCATCCGACGGACAACGTACCTCATTTGATGTGTTCTCTACTTGGAGCCCAAGCAGGGATAGAGGGAACTCGTCGCCTCTAGCCTGCGGGAAACTCGTAGTTTTTAATGAAATAAGAGGCCATCATTATCGTGGGTTATCAAACCAAGGATTGGTTCATAGCAGATCCATTTCTTCATTGATGATTTCAGTAAAATACTTTAGGATTCGCCCATTTACTTCTGTCTTCTTCTTTTATTTTCCATTGGGTTCTCTCAGTACTCTTATCTTCGAAATACTTCCTCGTTGCTTAGTCTATCCATTTTCTTTTCAGCATTTTTCTACAGTATCACATTTCCATCGCCTCTACTTTTTTTCTTTCTCCTGTATTCCCTTCCCATGTCTCACATTCTTGGAAGAGTAAACTCCATATGTAACTCTTAATGAATAGGTTCTTTAAGTTTAAACTTGAACTATTTTACGTTAGCAATTGCATCCTCGGATACAAAACCTTCTTCGCTATTCATATTCTCGTTACTGTAACCTTTTTACCCCTTCCATCGCTAGTGGCCCTGGTCCCAAATTAGTAAAACTCTTCCACTCGTTTCAGTATGTCATTCCTAATTCTAACTTGAGATTATTTCCTTTACTTTGGCTAGAGGCCATTACCTTGTTTTTAGTGTTACCGATTTTGAAATTTTACTTTTTCATCCCGTTATTCATATTGGCTAACCTTGTGAGATCTTCCTTCTTCTCAGCAAGTACAGCTATGTTATCCAAAAAGTTCAACACACTTATCTTATTGAATTCGTACCCATATTCTTATATTGTCCTTGATCTTTTTACTTGCCTTCACAATGAACATGTACAATAGCGATAATAAGCAGCCAAGCCTTACTCCTTTCTTTAATTTAGCTTTTGCTTTAAATATAGTGTGTATCAATCTCCTATAATCGTAGTTCATTCCAATTCCATTGGTGATACCATCAACATATTCCAGTCCACGTTAAAGGCTTTCTTCAGTGAAGAAGGAATGTGATATAGGTCAATAAAAAGAGACGTTTCAGGCGTGATATGGTGGAATATCATGATTAATTAAAATTGGCAATTTTCCACAAAATAATTTTTTTTATTAATACGACCGGTTTCGATGTAACTACATCGTCTTCTGGTGACAGTGTGACAGTGACTGTCACCAGAAGATAATGTAGTTGCATCAAAACCGGTCGTATTAATAAAAAATTTTATTTTGTGGAAAATTGCCAATTTTAATAAATAGTGATATAGGTCGGTTGATTTTTCTGTATAACTTTCTCTACGATAAGTCTGACAGCAAGAATAGCTTATCTTATTCCTATCTTCTGTCTCAATTCGAATTGTTCCTCACTTATGTGTTCTTCCGCTTTCTGCCCCATTCTTTGGTCTGTTATTTCGGCCAAAATATTCGAAAAGTGAAGGTCAAACTGATTGTTATGAAGTTTTCACATTTTTCCGCCTTTCTCGTTTTTGATACAAGGACGATTACATTCTTCTTTTAGTGCATCGGTACCCCACCTCTCACAGTCATACTACATACGAGACCTCGTTTCTCGTAGACCTGAGAATATAAAGTCCTTCTTAAAATCGTCAAAAGTATTATTTTCTTCTTTCTTGCATGTATTTCTTTTGCGTCAAACAAATTCTCCAAATATCCTTACCGTCTATTCACATTTTCATTATATCAAGTGAAGTTCGCCATTTCCATTCCGAATTGCACTAATATTTGCTCGTAGTTCATCATAATGTTGTCTCACGCTTCAACTTTTCCCTGGGCGTGGTCACGCTGCACTTCGCGCGGAGGCTTAATGCAATCTTCTCTGGCTCTTCTCGTTTTTCTACTGATTTCATTTCTTCGAATACTTAGCATAATAAGAGACAGCTGCTGAATAATGAGCACAGATTTGTCCATGAAATCTGATGAATTATAGGTCAACTTCAATGAAAATTAATCTCATTCCTTGTGTTCTTTGAGAAAAATCACTTTCCAGATTAACGCTTTATCACTCAGATATACGAGGGTCATCCGGAAAGTAGTACCCGTTCGTGAAATAAAGACACAAAAGTAAATATTAACAAACATAAAAAATTTTATTTGAAAGAGGATACTTTAAACTACTTCTCAACATAATCTCCAAGCAAATTAAGGCATTTGTCATAACGTGTGACAAGTTTCTGTATTCCTGCTGCATAGTCCTTCGCCGCCAGCTCATTGAGATACAGGGTCACTCCTTCTTTAAGTTCTTCATCGCTGTCAAATCTTTTTCCTGCCAAAAAGTCTTTAAGCTTTGTAAAGAGATGAAAATCTGAAGGGGCCAAGTCCGGGCTATACGGTGGATGGTCGAAAGTTTCCCATTTGAATTGCTGCAAAAGTTTTTGTGTTATCCCAGCTGCATGAGGCCTGGCATTGTCATGAACGAGAATGACACCAGTAGACAATAGACCTCGCCGCCGATTTTGTATTGCCCGCCGTAATTTCTTTAATGTTTCACAATACGCATTGGCATTAATAGTGTCTCCACGGGCCATAAAATCAATAAGCAATACACCTCGTCGATCCCAGAAAATGGTTGCCATGAGTTTCCTGGTGGACAGAACTGTCTTGAATTTTTTTGGTTTGTTTGGTGAATGAGCATGATGCCACTCCATTGACTGTCGTTTACTCTCAGGTGATGCATAACAAACCCATGTTTCGTCACCAGTAATTATGCGAGTCAAGAAAGAGTCTCCTTCATCAGAATAACGTCCCAAAAACGTCAGTGCTGCAGCCATACGCTTGGTTTTGTGCTCATCTGTAAGCATGCGAGGGACCCATCTTGCACAAAATTTTGCATAATGCAGATGGTGTTTAACAATTTCATGAACAATTGTTCGAGAAACATTGGGAAAATGCTCACAGATGTCATCAATTGTGACGCGCCGATCGTTCCTCACGAATTCGTCAACTGAGCTCACCAGTTGGTCTGTAATGACAGACGGTCTCCCCGAACGCTCATCGTCGTGTGTGTTCCCCCTCCCCATGTTGAAGTTGCGACACCACCGCCGAACAGACGACTCGTCCATTACATTGTCTCCATACACCTCCTTTAATTGGCGATGAATATCACATGGGCGAACGTTTCTTGCATTGAGGAATTTAATCACTGCCCTCACTTCACAACTGGCGGGGTTCTCAATTTTTTTAAACATTGTAAACAATCACAGAAACAACACAGGCAATGCTAGCGTCACGCAACTTGGCTCAGAGAAGGCAGACAAGCCACTGAAGCTATCTGACCTCGTCCAGCGGCTACTCGCGTCGTCAGCACTTCATGCGGCACGAACGGGTACTACTTTCCGGATGACCCTCGTAGTATTCATGGTGCCTCCAACCTAAGTATGACTGGCGATGAGGTACGATTTAAACTTGGTAAGAGAGACCTGCTTCAAATTATGCGGGATACCATTTGAAATCCATCATAGCAGAACGCTTCCCAACTTATTCTAGACCAAGTTTTTATTTTACCACCGTGTTAACAAGCGTATTTACCTCTTCGCTGTGCTCGATGTAATTCTGAAATCAAGCCATCTAAAGCCAAACATAAACGCCCATTCGCTCCCCTTGTCGGCATTCAATGACTCCCGCATCCGGGAAGGGCAATTGGGAGAAAACGTGCCGCCCTTCGTGTCGCAACAGCGAAGCCGGGCAAATTTGACAGCGTCAAAACAAGAGGGAAAAAATGCACACGCGCCCCGGCTTCGGAGTCGAGGAGAACCGCCGCGAGGGAAAGCGGAAGGAATGCGGGATGGGGCCTGTTTACGCAAAACCGACAAGTCGGGATGAGAAGAGGAGAGGACGAAGAGTGGATGTAGAACGCGTTTTTGGGGGGTTCAGTAGCTTAAGGGATGGGCAAGGGAATGAGAAGGTTTTTACCTTCGGGAAGGAAGGTGGACGGTAAAAATGCGCAGCGCGAGGAAAATCTAGAACTCACTGGACTACGGTTCGAAAAATCCATCGCCCCTTCAGTACGTAATTTTATTTTCTTTTCCACACGCGCGCGCGCGCCTGATTGCAACGGATCAACCCTCTACTCCGAGGCTGCAGTTACGAAATGAACTCCTTGAAATGATATAAATGGGGTGGTAGCAGGGGAAATAATATCTAAAAATTCACGTGGCGGCCAAGCGGGAGAAATCAACGGTTGAAGGATGCAGCAGTCACGCTTTAAATGTTTCCGTTCACGTCTGCATGACGTGTCTCTGGGAATGGCAAGGGTAATTTATTTTGTCCAGGTGCTAAAGTATAAAATAACTTGGGAAGTGCCAGACGCCGATCGTACTCTTGATGGTTGCTGGGAATTTATTTCGAGAGGGAGAAAATTTGAGAACGGAAAAATGGTACACATAAAAAGAGTATTACCACGTTCTGTGGGATATACGACACGAATGGGGCCATATTTTTAATGTCCCATTCAACGAGTAATGCTCAGCACTTGAAGGGTTTACTACAAAGCGGAGCAGGGAGACGGAAATGACGGTGAAGACTGTCCGGAGATAACCAAACGAGTCCCAGCGTCTTGCATTCAAAGGCCGCGCAAATCCGAAGTCCATTTTTTACGGATGTTTTACGGGGAGCAAGAACTCCCTTTGACTATACAACAAAAATGCAACAAAGCACCAGGCTGTAGTACTCTCAGAGAATTCTTGTAATTTGGATGCATTTCGCCTGGCATGGTGTAGAATACACCACTTGGGAACGCGTCGCTTTAGTGGGTCCAGAGCTTCAGTCTTCTTCCACTTCTCTCTCGTGATCATTAAAGGAATTATTGCTGAAAGTACACCATTCTTAAGGAGATTGGAATAACGAATAAATTCAAGTTGAAATGAAGTACCTATGGAATTTCATGACATGAATAAATGGGCTTTGAAATTGAAATGCGTTTCTGTGTGCCTTGCAGCGCGCACCGTAATCCGATTTTCACCTAAACTCCAACAAAAAAAGGGATTTAAAAACGGGTCCGTAGAATGGAAACTAAAGAGACTTTTTTCAAAGTGTAATGTTAAAGAGATCCTCCATTCTCTTTGTATAAAACGAAAATGATTAATGCAAAAAAAACATTAATGAATTTTTTTTTCATCCGCCGAAGCAATTTTAAAGCAAACGAAAGATAAGAGCATTTCACAAATTTAAATATACGCGCTCTGCTAGATAAAGGATGGTTGCTCACAAATTAAAAAAAAAACTTTCTATGGAAATTACAGCAATATTGTGATGACAATGTAATTTTCAGTGGGAGAAATACAAAAAAACTAGATACTACGAAATGTCTCACAGTTATTCTGAATACCGAGAGGAGCTGCGATGCAAAGTTGAGCTCCTGACCCAAAAAAAAAAATCAAAATTTAGTGAAGTTAAAGGATTCCACGAATATTTTATTGGTACGTTTGCAAGAAAACTTTTTAGATATGTCACTGTTATGCTCGACGAAAAATTTCGCATAACATCCTTAACTTTAACTTCCACATCATACTCTGCAAGCTACCGTTAGGCTGTGGGGCAGGGAGTGAATTAATGTAGCGTCAAAAGTTAAATTTCGTGAAGTGTATATGAACAAAAGACAAATACTAGTCGAAAAATAAAACAACGCACGAAGTTTAGTCACCACCAGCGCAAATGCCTTCCCGCATTTTGAAATTTTGCCATCCTGGATGCTCACTTATTGCCCAGGAAGAGGGCGGAGTAGAGCAAATATATAAATCTACGCAATACCCGGCAGGCGGCCGTGAGCACGCGTGGTGGGGCACTTGAGGGAGCCAGTCTTTTGAGTGTAAATATGCCCGAATGCATAAATATAAATACATATTTGCAAATAGAGAAACACACGCACATATGCAAACATAAATTACTATTTACATCGTGCTACAATGAGTGCTTTCGGATAAAGCTAACAAGTTTTGCGGACGCATTTTGGATGTAGGATGGATTACGTCGGATACTGAAACTCGGTTTCATTAAACAGGTGGTGGGGAAACGTTATGAGAAATTTAAAGAGAGGTGTTATTTTGCTCTGGTTGGACCACATTTTAAATATGCCGTAAGTATTTGGGATCTTCTGGGAGAAAATTTGGCAAAAAGAATTAGATAAAGCCCAGAGAAAATCCGCTAGATTTGTTAAAAATTGTTATGATAAGAACACAATTGTGACAGGTCTCTTAAGGGATTTAGCCTGGGAACCACTTGAGATACGATGAGAACAAGCGAGACTTAGACTTTTAGAAAGATTCAGAACAAACGAGTTTAACGATGACACTAAAGAACCTATAACGGCCCCACACTACTTATGTAGAACAGATCACAAAGATAAGGTAAGGGAGATAGCTTACAGTACAGATAGATTCAAATACTCATTATTTCCCCAAATAATCAGGACTCATAACAGCAGGAAAACGAAGTCATTTAAGAAGCATTAAAAACATTTAATTTACAAGTCTGAACAAAATCAAACATGGTGAACACATCAGGTATATTTGTCGGTGCATGTGTATGATAGTTGTTAGTTTGAGTGTTTCTATGTGTATGGGGTGTAAGGATTTTTGCATGAATGCATACCGTGTTTTGTTTGTGCATTGTATACATTTGTGGAATTTGCATGCGTTTTTTTTCTTAATTACGAATGGAATCCCTAACACCCCACGCCACACGCCCTTGCGGCGGCTTGCGGGGTATTAAGTAGATTCAGATATGCTTAAGCCCCGTGCGTGGGTAGTACTGGCACTTTAATCTGTTTATGGTGAGGCCATCTCTCTTATCTTTATCCTTTTTTGCCAATCTGCCAATGTAATAAGAAATCTCAATGATTCCCCCAAGGGTCACCAGTAAACTTGGGTGTTCTGTGCCTTTCTAAAAGTCTTGGTCTTGCCTTCTCTTTTAGTGACTCAAGAAACTCCCACTCTAATTCCTCCAGCACAACATACGAAGATGTTTGCAGTATGAATCCCCGAGGGATGAGGAAACAGAGGGAACGAAGGTGGGAGGGGGAAGGAAGGAAAGGAGGAAGGCAGGCAAATATTTATGTGGAGGAGGAGCGGGGGGCGGGGGAGGAAGGAAAGGAGGATGTCTTCGGGTGTTAGGTGTCGTCTCGACTTGCAGCGCGCTCTGGGTGGGCAGTGACCGGTTCCCGGTGCCGTGGGGTCAATTCCTCCTCCCCACCCACGCACCTTCCTCCTCCCCCTCCTCTACTCCCCTCACCCCCTCACGCACCGGCTTATCTGGGGGCCTGGGATGGCTAAACACAACCGATGGCCATTAAGTTGGCTTCCTTTGAAAAATAAATGGATGGATGGTGATTTTTTTTTCACCCGGCCCCCGCCTTGGGTGCACATGCGGTGCTGAGTGGTAGCTGTAGATTCGGATCTCGTCTACCCGTCGTTTCCTTCAGATGGGACGGTTAAAAGGCTAGAGTGGACGTTTAGGACAACAAATACAACGTTTAACATTCGGGAATCAAAATGCTTGTTACTTCAGATAAGAAAGTCATATGTGAGCGCTCGGTCCGGGATATCTCAGCAACGGAAACTTTTGAGGATCATGGTGCCTTCTGAGTTGGTCGCTTAATTTCTATTTTATATTCGCACACAACCAATATTAACATCAACATACAGGGTAACCGAGATAAGAGCGTTCATGCATGTAACTTTTATATGCTGGAAACTTAATATTTGGATCTCTGGTCACCATAAAGGAGTTTTAGAATGTATGTCTGGGCTCTGATTGGAATGATGACGCTGAGGAAACGGATGTATCAAGGGTAAGTCCTGCTACAAGTAATGACGAACACTATTCTTCTCCGAGAATAAAACTGCACTTCAATTTTTTACATCCCAGAAAAATAATAGAATAAGGTGAAAACACCAATAAACCCTATCAGTCACATACGTATGTATGAGCTGATTACCCAGCAGTAGGATGAATTGTCCTACACGGAGCCTGAACCCATTTGTAGGAAGTTACCACTAGTATATGAATAAACTTCTTCCTGTTACATTCATTTTCCTAATATTATCACCTGTTGTGTCCCTAAATCAAAATTAATATTGCCTCATAAACTAAATAAGTTCACATGCACATGCATACTTTAAAAAGTGAGCAATTTCACCAGCTACAATCAAATTGTAATTCGTGAAAATCCGTTAGTTATTTAAATGCGAAGATGAAAAACTATGATTTTGTAATTACACAGTATTAATTTTATTACAAAGTCATAGTTTTTCATTATAAAATGAATTTATTCTATAAATTCACCCCTCAAACAAAAAAAATATAACATGATGAAGGATCCATATTCTTTTTGGTTGCATATTTATATAGTTTGATAAGAAAGCATGTAATAATAAAATTAGATTGTGTGAAGTTCAGGTTTTGCCATTTTTAGATGGATATGAAGGGAGGAAAGAAGTACACAGAGATGAAGAGGGACCTGATGTAGATTAGGGTGCTGGATTGGGTTTATTTGGAGTTACAAAATGTTTATTTGATAGTTGTGTCCATCCAAAAACCTACCTTAACCGGTAGATTACCTAATAATAATTGTTAAAAGAAATTACGTAAAACAGAGTCATTTGTCTTAAATTTTGTAATATTTTTAGTAGTGACCATTCTCAAACCGGGAAAATGAGGTGTTTTCACTGAACTGGGAAACTGATCAAGGTGGTAGTTGTACATGCTTATCAGCAAAAATTCCAGTTTTTATTGTAACTACATAACTGGAAAGTCTTTAAGTGGTGAATAGTACTTTCCATTTCAAAAGCATGGGACAACAGAACGCAAAATAACTCTTGCAGAAAAAAATATCATTGTGCTTGGTGTCATAGTATATCGTATACGCCTGCCTTCACCGGCGGATACAGTTTTCTAATTTAATACACCTGCCTATCATTACAATTTAATCGATAAATACCTAATACTTTTCAGTTCTACGAACAATTTCACAATATTTCGAAACTTTTTCTCAAAAAAGTAGGATTCACGCTTTTAAAATATGTTAGTGTGCCATCAAAAAACATCCTCAGATGTAATATTTAAAATAGATTAAACATTTTTATTTACACATTGGTCCGCAGTAGCTTTTCGGAAGAACTGATTACGACGATGGGAATCGTATTCGAGTAGTTTGAAACGGTTATTTAAGTGCCCCTCAAGGTCATGGAGACGAAAGAAGCATTTTACAGGTTTCGTTCGCGAAACGAATTTTCATTCTGATTAAAATAACTTTCCTGTAGCCGTGCACCAGAGTTTAGAGGGGGCCATTAATTCCCCATACCTTTTTTTTTATCAAATTCTCAGGCATACACGAAAATCCCAGAGATCACGACACGAGTATTTCGAGGCGGCGCGCACTTGCAAAATTACATTCCTCCACCGGACCGAATGGGGAAACCTTTTTGAAGTGCATCGTCCCGTGTGTTTTTCCGTCGAAAATATAACTGCGGGGAGAGTGAGGGAGGAGACTGGAGGAGGGAAAGGAAATGCCCGAGAGATGAGAGTGACATAATGGGTAATGGTGTCCGCGGGGAGGATACATACGGAAGTGGATGCCGAATGGAAACAGACGAATTGAAATTGAGAAATTCGAGAAATTTCCACGGAGGCGAGCGTGAGGGGAGGCGAACGGAAGAAAGAAACGCGTTGAGGACTCTTTTTTTTCACCGAAATTCCCGGGGAAGAACCTCACAGTCTCTCTCTATCTTCTCTCCTCCCCCTCCCCAATAACTTATTCCCGTGGTCTCCTCCTCCCCTCCCCCCCATTCGCCCCTCCCTCACAACGGTAGTTCTTCTCTTTCACCGAAACCCCTCATCCACGTGCCCTCCCCCCCCCCCCACTCAACGCAGCTTTCTCATTATTCAGGAACACGTTCTTCCTCGTGTCTCAAACCTGTGTCCTTCCCCTCTATTCTTTCTTTCTTCCTCGGGATATCGGAGTGAGGGAGGGGGGGGGGGAAGGTAAGAGGGCAGAGAAGTGGAGGATGAAGGGAGATTGATGCAAAGGGGGCGGGAATGTGCGCCAATTCGAGGCCGAATGCGTCCCCCGGAAGAAAATCTCCCTCATTTCTCTCATCCCACATCTCGCCTTTCTTTCCATCGCTCCCTATCTCGATACAGTTTCTTTTCCTGCAGCCCAACCGTCTCTCCTTTCCCGTCATTCAGCCTTTATGCACCGACGGGATGGCATAAACAAATGCTTGGATGGTGGTTAAGGAAGGGCGAGTCTCCAAGTTCCGTAAACCCGAATTTTTATCCAAAATCCCGTAAGCCTTACCATTGTATCCTTCTTCCGCCCCATTCATACCTGAAATCCTTTTCACTTAAGCTAAACTCACCCTCTCCCTGTTTATGAATATATTTATTTTTTTTTAATCGTTCATGGTTCAGCTTTGTATTCAACATTTGGGAGCTTTAAATACTTTGCGCATGGAAAGCAGGAAAATACGAGTATTTTTGTCCCAGTTTCTCCCTCACAAAAACATTCTCCTTTGTCAAATGTTTCGATGGAAGACTTTCTTAATACCGTAAAATCCTTCTTATCCTTTCTCCCCGACAAACTGAGACATGCTTTCCTTTTATGAGGCCCAGGCGAATGAGGACTCATTTCAGGAGAAAAAGTTTTGAGAAAGATTTCTCCAGGAGAAGGAGTGTCTTTACAATAGGGTTTTTCAACGCGGATTAATGTCTAATTATATTAAAATATAATCTTAAATTATTGCATCAAAATAACGTCATAAAGCTAGTGAATATAAGATTTAACAGATAAAAAATAACTAACCGTGCATGTTATGTTTCAGTCAAAGTACGTATAGGAAACTGACAATTGTTTTGAATTGCCTGTTTAGCTCCGTTCAAGATGAAATAATATCCTCCAAATATGAATGTGGATTGAATTCTTTATTTTTCATTTTAACAAATATTGTTATGACATAAGTTAATTTGAAAATCAAAATTACTGCATCCGTGAAATGGGTATTATACTTTAAAAAAATATTTTTTTCGGGTGGCAGAGAAAGTTTACTGTGGTAAATTCAATCATCATAGTTAAGCGTGTATTTTCCAAGGGATCCATGAGGTTTTTTTTTAATATTTACTAGGGAAGTAAAAAATCATATAATACATTTTCCAACTAAATTCGGAGAGAAAAACTTCAAGTAAACGCCATAACAGCTGATTTTTCACAATCAACGGGAGCTTGCCTATACCCTTACATTAATTAACAATTCCCATAAAATATCTCGTCAATACATTATTTAATTTAATAACCCCTAATCGCACTAAATATCTAGGAAATAGAATAATACGAACATAATTAAACGTCGCTTTTCTATGGTGATATGCTACGAGTGAATAACTATATTAAATTCACTCGTTGTAAGTTACCGGATAACAGCAGCCTTTAATTATGTACTTTTGGGGAAATGTGAAATATTGGAATTGGGATAGTAGGAGAAAAAATATATTTTTATAAGTTTATGGAAACTGCTGCGGTGTCTGGTCTTAATGTGAGATTCTAATAATGTCCTCAGCATACAGTAATCCAACAATATTCAAATTGCTTGAATAAACTGTTTGATGATATTTTTAGCCAAGATAAACGTAAATGTTATCTTATGGCACAACAACGAAAATCGAGTGGAACGGTTCAAGACAGGAAGCTAACTTCTTCTGAATGCTTCCTATCTTTCCATTTACTGATGAATACCTTAGTTATTAATGCTATTTCCTTTCCTTGTGTGAAGCAAGAAATCGGGCCCCGAACGAAGAAGAATTTTGAGATTTCATATTCTTTTTAACTGTGCACTTAGGCTGAGAGAATTTGCTAAAGTAATGTGAACGGAAACGAAAAAAAAAATAAAATATGTCTTGTACGTATTTCGCCTCCATCAAAATCACTCTCCAGAAATAATAAAAACAACTATTATTCACTTTGCCCACACTTCATTTTCCCTCCGAAGAGAGTGCCTCTTCGATGTTGATTTAAGCTCGACGAGAGGAAAATGCCTTGTGATGCCCCCCAGTGAAATTTACAGACGAGAAGAAATCCAATGACGTCACTCCTCAACTATACATCATTCACCTTTTTCTTATCGACGACGTCGACGGAGCACTTCGATCGTGGACTACTTTGCCAGGAAAAGATACATTCATTTACGATAAACAGTTCCAGGGGTTGATGTAGTGGAAGGAATCCATAATAAAGTACGTAAGGATGTAGCACTTTTCCACAAAATAAAACTTTATTTTACGACGCGCGTGTCGACTCACAGGGCCATCCTCTTGCCTCATAGAGCCATCTCTTGTACCTGGGGAACTCTGTGAGTCCAAACTTGCGTCGTACAATGAAGTTTTATTTTGTGGAAAAGAGCTACATCTTTAATTTATTACTCATTTATTTGCCCCGTGCCGCGCTAGGAGTGTGATTTCGTGGGAATTACAGATATTGGAGGGACTCGGGTTCAAATATTTCCGTTATCTTTAGATATTTTCATGTGTGGTACTCCCAGTGCCACTCAGCATAAAACCACAGACGAAATAGAAACTGGTCCCCCACCCTCGAAGTGTGAACTGCACATGGAATTGAACTTTCAAGACTATAATCTCTAAACTTAAAATATTAAAACCATAAATAAAACAGTTTCTGGCGTAAATTGGTGGAAAATCTTCATACTGACTTTTAATAATCAAACCACTTTACTTTTCCACATAAACAAATTAAGTTTATGTGGAAAAGTAAAGTGGTTTGATTATTAAAAGTCAGTATTAAAACCATAATTAAGGCTTGATTATTTTTCTGATGTCATAAGACATCGTACTTATTCTAAAGTATAATATGTTCACATAGCAGTTCAGTAGTTTTTTTTTTAAGTTAATGGAATCCCTCGCAGATTCGAAATCTGCGAGGGATTCCATTAACTTAAAAAAAAACGAATCCCTCGAATCCCTCTTAATTTTGGCGTTTAACAGAATACCAAGAAAAGTAAGTGCTACACTATTACTAGACACCGGAAGCACAAAAATCCCGTGCACGAGTTAATCTTTTCGGAAAACAGGATATTTGTGATTAAATTTGACGAAGGAATACTCCTAGCGTCGCGTTAAACTGGAAGGCGAGACCATATGGGAAGTTAAGGAGGACCGATCGATACAAGGAATCATTTTTCCCTCACAAATTTCGATATCACAAAAAGAATGGAAAGGAAATGACGTAACACAGCTTGAAATTTCCGAATGCGCATTTCTGACCAATTTTCTATTACTATAATAACTGGTGACCTAACATTCATTACCAGGCGCCCTCGTGGTAGTTTGCAGGGTAAGATGTAGAGAGATTCCGCTGGTATGAAAAGAATTTGACAATGAGCGACAAGCATAATATACTATATTCCCAGTTTTATTTATCAGCTCGTAAGTTGTTTCTTATACGTTTTCAACAGTTAAAATTTTTCTACAAATACGAGTATACATGGTTGGCCATATTATTTCATATTCTTGAGTGTCCTTCCCAAAGGTATAATTTTCCCTTCCTATTTCCTTTTCTTCATCAATCAATCCATCTAATTTACATGCCATCTCTTTCGTCGATATCGATTTAGAACTTCCTGCTCTTTCTTACCATGTCATTAGCTGTTGATTAATATATTACCCTTATCCACTCTTTTTAAGTTGCATCGATCAAAATAATAAATAATCTCCGCATTCATAATGAACAATCCACATTTGGGTTTCGAAAGTTCAAACACTTGTCTTATAAATAGCCCTGAAAATACGTAATAGTAACAAAGAAATAGACAAAGCTTCGTGATTCAAATTTTTATACACATTCAATTATCAGATAATCACGAAGTATCCATTTATTCTATGAATCCCATGCATTATATGAATTCCAAGTTGTTCAACGAAAATGGGTATGACTTTATTATTGCTGTAAGGAAGACGGAAAATACATTTATGTAATGAATTAGTTATGGTACAGTAATAATTTACCTTTCAAATCAAGTGATTATATTCACATGCCGTGATAACGCATTAAGTATGGCGTATTTATTATTAAGCATTCATAATCCAAAGATTTAATCTGCTCTTTATTGGGTTAAAATTCAAATCACGAGGCTTGATACGCTACGGCTTAAGATTTTGTGATCGTAATATGCCATTAAGGTAAAGATTAAAGTTAATTACTCCTCATTCGATATATTTCGAGTTTTACTTCTACCCGGAGCGATCTTTTCTTCATTCATTTCCACTCCCCTCGACTCGATATAGCCTCCACATCTATGACGTATTGCATTCCATTTTCACTGAACTTTCGTGATCCTCTTAATTAGCTATTTCATTTTTCTTCGACCCTTCCTCACTCCCTTCCTCTAGAATCAGCCACCGGCCACTTCGCTCATAATCATCATCTCCCTCCCCGTCCATTCCCCCTCTTAGCCCTCCCTCTTCATCCATCCATCCGTCCCTGCCTTCGCCATCCCCTTCCTCTCTCACGACCCTCCCACAGGTCCATCCCATCCCCCATACCCTCGCCATCTGCCTAGGGTGACTCTTTGCGGTTCTGAATAGACGACCGTTATAGCATCCTCCCGCCCCAACGCACGCCTTTTAGTATCCTTGCCTCGCTCCCATACAATCTCCTCCGTCTCCCGCGGGGCGGTGACTATGCAAAGCGTGAAACCCGAGAGGCAGGCATGCCCGGACCGCTCACCGGTCTCCCTGAATCCAGCGCTGGTAATCCACACACTTCATCACGGATCACCGCCACCGCCGCGCCGGTTTCGCACGGAATGTTTGCGCACGCGTTTCTTCCAGTTCTTTCCCTTTAATTCGCGAAGTAAACGACGGTCTCATTAAGGCAGGAGTCGCATCAAATCCTTATGAGATATATTTTTCCGGCTCTTATGTCGATTTTCTTTTAAATTTACATTTATTTCCCGTTCATGAATTTTTGGGATCGCATTCGGCGTTTTGCGAAATATTTTGCAAACGTTTCCCAGATTGAGAATCTTTTCGGTTGGCAACCCAAGGCGGGAATTCATCCTGGCAGTTGTTTTTTTTCTTAGGTAATTCATTCATATGCTTCATATGGCCTGGAGACTATTTATATGCTTGGTCAATTTCACAGCAGTTAAGATAACTCTATGCCTTATTTGGCACGAGGAACATTACAACTTATCATGTCCGTTCACGAGAAAAAGGAAAAGGCCAAAGAAGTTTCCTTCTTCAGACTATCAATCAAAACTATACCAAACTCACAGTATGGTCCGGAAGAATGGTTTACCGTTAGTGCAGTGTAACACTTTCTTGGCAACAATAAATTTTCAACAACAATTTCGAACTCTAATGAACAAATAGCAGTATAGACATTGACAGATACGTTTCCAATATTCAAAATGAAATATTGGACATGGTTTTTTCCAAATTTTCTGTGTTAAACCTTTGAAATATAGTTTTGTACCCTTAATTTATTTGACGCCGGAATATTTACTACAAAACGCTTATCTTGTTCCACATGATATCTAATTCGTTCAAAATTGTATACCTATTCCCATTAACTTTAACATAGACATCCAAAAAATTTCATTCCAGCACCTTTCGAGTAAGACAAAAATAAAAAAGAATACCGAGCTTTACGCATTCTATGTTCAAAGTATTCCTAATATTTTTGGATCTTTATCGTCTAGGGAAAAGACGAAAAAAATGTTTCTGAGTTCTACTTTGACATATGACAGGATACGTTGAAATCCTACTGGAAAATGTAATGTACTTCACTAGTGCCTGCCATTGATCACCGATCAACCGCAGACTTAAGGATTGATTTGTCTAAGGAGTATTTTCCAGCCGCAAGGCATAGTCACTTTCTAAAAATATGATTGCTTACCTTGAAATCATGTTATTAAAGAAAAGTATAAAAATACGCATGTAACATGCTAAAATTTTCATTCCTTCTGCGTTGGAGTGGTGGTGTTTCCCTTGAGAAACATTCACGCACCCGCAGGAGGTTTTCTCGTAACTACAACTTCACCAACATAAGTTTATGGACTCCTGGTGGTTGCCGAGAAACTAAATTCTCTCAAAGTCTACATTATTGCCCAATCATTCCGTATTCGAGAGATGAGGATCAAATGTGATCGCTTGGCGAGGGAAAGTACTCGAGGCAGTTGGTTGGTTCCCTGTTCCCACGTCGGAGGGTTACAAAGTTCCACCATCCAAAATCAGGAAATTTTCTCCTCCAACCCCTTTTCAAAACACAAAGAATTACAGAGGGAGGCGATTTGCGAGTGATGAAAATTTAGATTGCTACTTTTCGAAGAGTTAACAAAATTTAGCCCTATCCAGATGTCCGTGTATGCAGCACTGGACTGAAGGTTTTTCTTTTAGGAAGAAGCAACCTTATTCCATAAAAATCCAAAGTGAATGTACCATTTGTCGCTGACAAAATAATTGTTACATCTAAATACGCAATTAATATTAGATATTATTAGAAAATATATCATTTTCTTAATGCTTGTCATCACTCCACAATTCTTTCAATCGTTATGCGATATCTGAAAAACATTTTTACGAAATACGGAAAGGATTTGTTTTCTTAAATCGCATCACAAAACCTTTTAATTAGAAATTCCAGACAATTGTTATCTTTTCAAAACTATCTGTTTTTCTTTGTTGAATATACCTAAAGAATTTAAAATCATAGGCTTTTTTCTTCAAAACTCCCATAACACATGAATATCGCCTAAATATTAACCATCCAAAGTTTTAATAATGCATTTGGCCACCAACCTACGGTTGATTTCGGTGATGTATGCCTTCGGCAATTACATTAACAATTCACTTGTATTCATCCATGAACGTCTTTCACTTCCCATAACTCATTATTAAAATTAATAACAAATAGCCAATGAATAAATATTCATCTGCTCGACGTTATTTTTTGTAGCAAAGATATCCTACGGTAACGGTCCCTTCATTTCGTGCAATTA
The DNA here is from genome assembly GCA_037158775.1 of Hetaerina titia. Taxonomy (NCBI): domain Eukaryota; kingdom Metazoa; phylum Arthropoda; class Insecta; order Odonata; family Calopterygidae; genus Hetaerina; species Hetaerina titia. Next base: position 62,734,097 of record CM073769.1, on the reverse strand, counting down.
GATTTTGCTTGAATCAGATGCGCCGTAACAGCAGCGGCCGGAGAAGTGGAGATCGGATATCACCAATTCCCAATGATTCCGGCACCCCCGTCGAACGGTAGATATGAACCGTATAAGGAACCGGGGACGCCAGTGAATCGGTTTTTCCCCTCGCCCTAAGCACCTCACCTCACTGTGGGGGTTCCATGGTCTCAGTCTCCCCAGAGAGAGGGAAGGGATCATTCGTCCCACCTACCGCCCCCATCCCCCCAGCCCGCGGCCTTACTCACTCTTCGATTATCCATCCGCCGCAATAACTCCGCTATTTACGCGCGCCTACTTCCGATCTGAGGGCCGCGGCGTGAAACCGAGGCTCATTTCAGACTTCATTCTTCTCCTCTTCTCCGTAGAATATATCTGATAGTTAGTCCAATCCAACTATTTTATCTTCATCATCGACTTACATACAACCACTCTACCAATTCTTGCCGTCTTCTTTTCTCCGCAATGGCCTTATAATTGTCGTTACGGCATTCGTATGGCGACTGGGTTTCTGTTTGGTTGAGTCCTAAGTCGTTTCTGTGGTTCATTTGGCATGAGTTGGCGAGATAGAGAATTAAGAAGGACAAGGAAAATCGGGGCCTTGACGAGTGCGATTCTTTTTTTTTTAGGTTGAACTTTCGGGAACCTTAAACCTCCGACTGCATGAGTTTCCCTATTGCTGGAAGCAAAGCTTGGGTCATTTTAAGTTAACATTATGATCCTGGAGATGATCACTCTTTTTTTTATGGCAATTAATGTATTTGGCCTTTAAATCTAGCTTTGACTTCAAAAGTTGTAAATTCAATTGATAGAAAAGTCAAAATAATACATGCAACTTTCGTAGTTTTATGGGGAAGTAATTTCGCAGCATTAGAGGTGGATCATTTTATACGCGGAATCATGGGAGATATTTACCAGACGGAAGCACCTCTCCGGTTATTTTACCCTGAAGCTTATAAATTTTGATTAAACTTGTTTCGTGCATGTTTGCTCACGTTAATGGAAATGATAGTAACTATTATATACACAACGGACCAGTAATCAGTCGTTTTTAACCCCTGGCATTTCACCAAGAATAAATATCGTACAGCACGTCATTGAAAACATCGATGTAGTGGTTTATTTACTCCAACGTGATTTATTACCGAGTTATTTCATTTTTCTACGCCAACTGGAGACAGATCCGAAACATAACGGTACTATTTCGGACTTTGACAGAGCAAAACGATATTCGCATGCGATTTAAAAATATTTTATCATGCATTTCTGTATTTACACGAGAAAATACATAAGCAAAATACCTCATTGGTGATATTATAACCCAATGAGAAAAATAGTTTCGCTTTCCGGAGTTAAATCCTTAGAAAAATAATCCTTGCATTTAATGATTAGCCATAATAATGAGCATTTACCATTTCTGAAGAAGTTCTTGATGACAGACACCAAGATAACGGCAACCCTTTAATGCACTATTAAATTCAATACAAAATTATCTCGCTTAGAAAATATTTTAATCCACAGGCATTCTATATTATTTTAAAGATGCTGGCATTTAAAACTGATATCATATTATAGAAAGCATCTAAAAAACAAAATAGTCCGTAGAATGTTGTCACAGTAGTAGAAATCCATCTCAACTTATAGTTAATTTAAAACCTTCAGGCTAGGTTTCTTCAGACAAGTGTATCATTTCGTAGTAGACAATAAAATAATAAACGCACTCTTATTTTATTAAGCTTGGAATGTACGAATCAAGGATTGATATTTTAATACAGCGAATACAGAATAAGGATGACTGATTTTTTCAATTAATAAAACGACCACACTTTCTGATTTCGATGCACTTAATGATCCAAATGATGAGAATATCATTAGAGAGACAGATCTTATTTCCTTTTAAACATTTCGTTCATTATTTTTTAAACTTTGGCCACCTATAACAAATGTCTATGCATTATAAATGATAAGACACATAAAGCTAACAGTTTCAGGCTTAACTATGTGGAATTCCTTCATAGTGAGGGTAAAAGAAAGAGAAAAAACTGTTGCACTTCCACACACTTTTAATACAACACGACCACGTCGTGTAACGTCGACTAACGTCACACGAGCCATCAGGAATTAATCTATTGAAAGAGACCCGTGCAGCAGCGAGCTGAGGTTATCTCTTTCCAGCTTATGAACGAACTTTTAACTTTTTGCTCAGTGAGTTTTCAACGTCTGCTTCCCTTGTTTTTGTTACCAAGCGAACCACAATTTATGACAGTCTTTCCCTTCATCCCCTTTTAAAGCTAATGTCATCGATTGAAACAATGTAACCAAACCCACTCTTCTGCTTAACAGCATTTTGTAATAATGATCACTTTAAGTAAATCCGATGAAGTCGTCAAGCCAAACAAAAGGGGTAAGTAACACATTTATTTTCAAGGATGACTATACAATTATTGACGACTACATTTAGATAGTTTAATTCAATTTTCACTGCTCTGATCTCTGTTGCCTTGTAGGTATGTACATCCAAAAGTTGATAGTTCTAGCGGCACATATTGCCAAAAAAGATTCCCTGGAGATTTCCATGCTGATTTAGTGACTGAAAATTATAAATCTTAAACGCTATCAGTTCTTAGCCGTTGAAAACCAAAATTTGAGGTTTTTGCCAAAAAAGGGAAGCTTTTAAAACATCATTTTCTACACTTTTAATCATCAGAAAAACTCACGGTTCAAGTTGGGTTGAATATTATGGTTGCATGTTAAAAAAAAAAATTCTGACCACAATTTAGTTGTTATGAAATGCAACGTCCGTTTCAAGAAGATAAGGCAAGGGCGGCGGGTTAGGAAATGGAACGTAGAAGCATAAAATGGATTAACGAGGAAGGAGTATCAGCAGGCTGTAGAGAAAATAATGGATGACGGTAAAGAACTGAGTACAATCAAAGAAAAATGGGAATGTATCAAGCAAGGGATATCGGAAGCAGCAAAAGACACTATAGGAACCATTAACGGGAAAAGAATAAGGAAACCATGGGTCACGGATGAGATGATTGCAAAGATGGATGAGAGAAGAAGATGGAAGAATGTAAACACAGAGTTAGGCAAAATGAAGTACAAAGAGTTAAACAATAAATAGAGAAGGGCCACAAATAAAGCAAAAGAAGAATGGTGGAAAACACAATGCGAGGATAAGGAAAGTTTACAGAAGAAGGGTGAAATTGGTGCTCTATACAGCAAGGTTAAGTTATTATCGGGAAGTAAGAAGGCAAGATCTGTGCTAAAAGTTAAAGATAAGTGGGGTAAGATAATAGTTGAACCAGGAAAAAATCCAAGAGAGATGGAAGGAATATATAGAAACACTGTATGGTAAAGAACTTAGGCCGACAAGGTTAGACATAGAAAAGGAACATGACGTAGAAGAAGATAGCTTAGGTCCAGGCATACTCTACGATGAAATAGAAAGGGCATTAAAGGAGATGAAAGCAAATAAGGCCGTGGGGGTGGACAACATACCTGTAGAATTGTTGAAATGTTTAGGAAAATGCGGGAAGAAGGGCCTATATGGACTGATTCGTAGTATCTATGAAGAAGGAATCTGGCCGGAAGATTTTGTGAGATCGGTGTTAGTTCCTATTCCAAAAAAGGCAAAGGCTACGTCATGTGAAGATTACAGAACAATAAGTTTGATATCCCGTGCAGCTAAAGTTATTCTCAGGATCATCAACAAAAGGATAGAGAGTAAGGCAAATGATTACTTAGGGGATGATCAGTTTGGGTTTAGGAAGGGAAGAGGTACGTGTGATGCCATTGCAGTAATGAGATCACTAATTGAGAGGAATATAGAATACAACCAGGACGTTTTGGTCTGTTTTGTAGATTTCGAAAAAGAGTTTGATAGAGTGAATTGGGAAAAATTTATGCGTGTATTGCTGAAAATAGGAATGGATTGGAGGGACAGGAGACTGATCCGCAACCTGTACATGTCTCAGGCTGCTCAGGTGCGAGTGGGGAACGGAGAGTCCGGATGGGCAGTGTTAGGAAGAGGGGTAAGGCAGGGTTGCCCATTGTCACCGGTGCTGTTCAACGTATATGTGGAGGAAATGATTAAAGACGCATGGGAAGAACTGGAGGTAGGAATGAAAGTCGGAGGGGAATTCGTAAAATCGGTTAGGTTTGCTGATGACCAAGCATTAGTTGCTCAGTCAGCCAAGAGGTTGCAAGTATTGCTGAGTGAATTGGAGGTTCAGTGCGATAAATATGGGATGAGAATCAATATTAATAAAACAAAGGTTATGCGATTTTCCAGAAAGAAAAAGGCTAAGCAAAATATTAAAATATGCGGGGAAAGAATAGAGCAGGTAGAGCAGTTTACATATCTCGGAAGTGTTTTGGACCAATACGGTCAAAGTGGTAGGGACGTAAGGAGAAGAATTGCGCTAGGCAAGGAGGCTTTCTCAAGGAGGAGGGAGTTGATGACGGGGACGTTGAGTAGGGATGTTAAGACAAGACTCGTAAAAACTCTGATATGGAGCGTAGCTATGTACGGCGCGGAAACGTGGTCACTGAAGCAGGAGGATAGACTTAGATTGGAGGCTTTTGAAATGTGGGTGTGGAGAAGAATGGAGAAGGTGAAATGGACCGAAAGGAAAACAAACGAGGAAGTACTAGAGATGGTGGGTGAGGAGAGGGGTTTGTTGGGAGAAATCCTATGGAGGCAGGAAAAATGGATGAAAGGCGTATTGAGCGGTAGTGGAATGTTGAAGAAGGTAATAGAGGGGAGAATGTTGGGCAAGCGAGGTAAGGGCAGGAACAGGATAGGAATGTTGGACAGGATGAAGGGAGGAAAGAAGTACACCGAGATGAAGAGGGACCTGATATAGATTAGTTTGGGTGGGGAGGCACAAAATGTTTATTTGATAGTTGTGTCCATCCAAAAACCTACCTTAAACGGTAGATTACCTAATAATAATAATGTTAAAATTCTGCCCAATTTTTGCACCACTTCCACCAACAGATACTTTTTATCAAAACTGTATTTAATTTCTCTCACTTATGCTGATTCATATGCCTTCAGTGGCGGTTAAAAATTATGATGGCTCATTTGTGCTCCATTATCTGACCTTTGATACGGACTAATCACATCAATAAATTCAGTTTCAGGTCTCGCGGTTACACCGTAACAGCCTGTGGATAAGTTTTTGGTTTGCCAAACATATTTGTAAAAATTCCCAAAATTTCCCTTTTTCGCATTTGAGGAAATGAAAGCATCGTGAATTATTTTTACCGTGGATACAACTTATCTTTACTTATCGCAGGACAAATATTTCCATCGGTAAAAATTAAATTTTCCGATTCGAAGCAATATTTTATGATCTAGTTCGGCCGTTTCTTCTCAGTTAGCTTGTTTTCAAATATTTCAGGTTAGGAAAAATTTATCGTTTCACGTTTCAGTTCGACCATAAAGAAAACAGCTGGATGAAATTGCCAAATTTAGGAATAAGGATTGAAGTACAAGGGATTTATTTATGATCTTATACATATTAATTTATTTGCGACGAAGATTTCTCATTCCACGAAGCTGGACGTAGAGCATGCCCGACAGTCCCCCTTCAACAACACCCCTTCCCGAATTGGTAAATCCCCGTGGCGTGATTTATGGTCCGACTGTTCGCTCCGAGGTTTCCTCCCCACCTCGTGCCTCCTTTTTTTTTGCTCGCACCACCTCGTTCCGCAACCCTCGGAGGACGTTCACAAAGAGGGAAATCACTTCTCCGTTTATGAATCTCGTATTCCCTTCAGTCGTGTACAATGCAGTTTGCTTTGATGCCTGATGGACTACTGGCGTCGTGCTTTGGGGGTGTGGGATGGAAGCCTGGAATTAACGACCGTCGCTGAATGGAAAGTTATAGGTTGAGTGGGAACCGCCGACTGCCTTAGATTACCTCACTGAGGGCAATCACGGTTTCGATTTTGATTTCCCTAGAAGGGGGTAATGTGCATTTCATGCGCCGTTAATCATAGATTGCTAGCCGTTCCACAGTCCAACACCATTCTTTAAAATTATGATCGCCCCGTTTCGTAAGGGAGAGAGCATTTACAAGAATTCATCCGCCGGATTCGGATAACCGGGAAGAGTTGGTGTATTCATTGTTTCCCTAAAGTATGCGTTATTATGAGGGAAATGTCATTCATCCACGAGGGTAAACCAATCGAAACCAATTTTTGAAATCATTGCGCAACCAAGTGCTCTTCCATTAAACGTTAGCTCATGAAGAAAGTATGCGTAAGGTAATAGCTCATAAAATATTAATTGGCGCAAAAATTGCCTTGGGTGATTCAGTATTACCAACCTATATAAGGCTTTGTTTAATATTCAATCACTCATAATGAGAAGATAGCCCCACCAACTCCGTATAGGAAGTGAAAAACCCACTTCCAAGTATTATTTTTGAGTCTTAACAAGAAGAATAAATACTTTTATCTCCCAAATAGTTCAAGCTAGAGAGAAAACCGGTAATTATTTGTTTTATTTGAAATTATAAGCATATTAGCAACAATTCAACAGAGTAAAATGAAATAATTTTTATTCAATGGATACTTATAATTCATATGAACTTTTTTATAAAGATTATTATGAAGAGTTTCACTATTCTGGCTCTATTTATCTTCCTCAAATACACCTCATGAATATAATAAACGTATGCTAATCTACATTTCATGCATTTCATTTGATAAATTACTATAGTGAAATTAAATACATTTGCAATCTTTTTATTATTTTGACAATGCTTATGGAAGTGAAATGTATTTTATTAGTCTTCCATAAATATTTCAAAATAAAAAAGTAATGACATCGTTAGGAGTCATGGACATTAAATTCTTTATTTTTAACTCATTTAGTACCCTGCAAGCCACCGCTAGGGTGTATGGCAGGGATTGAATACACACCAGACTAATTTTACCGGAACATGACCCTACCGCGGTCGGACAATGTTATTCTGAGCCCTTATTGTTAGTGGAAAAAATGACATCTTAAATCTATCTGTTCTAAACGTAATCTCTCTAATTTTAGTGACACGATCACCACTACTGCCGTTCGATGGGGGTAATAATACATTTTCGATATCAATGCTAAATAGATGTCCTTCCAATGCATGCAAGAGATTTAATCTATAATTTAATCTTCACTCCGTGAGCGATTCCCAGCCTAGCTGCTCTAAAATTTTGGATACGCTACTAAGTTTTCTATAATATTTCATAATGTGAGATGTCTAGTACTACGATAATAGGGTTTAAAGGGACATAAATTGTAATTATAAAATATTATATAAGTTATTTCTGTGCCGTTGAGTATCTCCAAAATTCACCAAATTCATGGTGCTCCTTATATAATTGGTAATAGCTGTAACAAAAAACACAATCATTATAACCAAAAGCAACAGCCGAAATAATTCATTGATCTCATTTTAAATACATCTTTTAAAGAGTTGAGGAATGACCCACTAATTAGCTTAGTGTTAGACCCACTTAGCTTAGATTAGAGTTAGACCCACTTCCGCTCTTAGAGGAAGTTATTAATACGCTCATTTCCCGCACATACCAATTAAAGTCACGAGACAAAAAAAGCATTAACCCAGATGAACTCAATTCCGTCCAAGTGACACGGCCTTTTAATACCTGTTAATCAACAACCTCGTCCGTCCAGTGGTTTGATATATTTAGAGCCTATAAAATGGCGTATGAAATAAATTCGATTTGACAAGATGTTGATAGTCCAAAATTGGCTAAATCGCCGTCAGCAAATCAACAGTCACAGTTGCCTCTTTATCTCTTCTTTAAATTCCAAAAGGAAATTAAATGATTTTGTTTTGCCATTGAAAATGTTTTCACCGTAGTTGATGGAGAAAAGAGACTTAAAAATCATCTGTAAATTCAATGCTTTTAACATTCAATTCCTTGCTGAAAGATTGAATTTATTTCTCATGCAGTCATAAATTGAATGAATGCACTAGGGATAAGATTATCTATCTGTTTACTGATAGGAGACGATTTTGTGGATGATTAACGGAGCTAAAATTGAGTACTTTAATGTTGTTCGATTAAAGAATATGTTTTGATGATTGAAATTAAATTGAAATTGAAATTGATTGATTGAAATCGATTCCCAATGTTTCGCAAACTGCGTTTGAGGGCTCGGTACTTTGAATCGTCCTGGAATAAATTCTACGGCACTGAATACTATTTTCATTCATTCCAATACCAGCCTAGGTTTGAGTGCCCTTAGGGCAATACCAAAAGGGAATGAAGCCATATGTACTATACATTTTTAAATATATGCATAAATTGATGTTTTGGTGTGCACTGTAATAAATTTAATAAAAGAGTGTTAAGTAAAAGAATTTTTAAGAAAAAATTTCGAAATGGAAATAATTACAGAGGAATTTTCTCTCCTCAATCCTTCCTCATAAAAAATACTGGATGGCAATTCTAGCCTCTGCTAAATACTTTGGAGTTACCCTTGTCCTATGATGGATGAAACATATATAGGGCACATGTGGATAAGTTAGAGAGAAATTTGAACTGTTTGGGAATGTATTATTTATTATTTTTAAAATTTTTAATATTATTTTTGCACCCTACGGGCCGCCGCTGGGGTGTGTGGCGGGGGGTGAATGCACACTGGAGTAACTTTGCTCGAACGTGACCCTGCTGCAGTCGGACGGTGTTGTCCTGATCCCTTATCATTCGAGGAGGGAGTAACGTCTTGGATCTGTCTGCTCAGCAATTGATCCCTCTAGTTTTTCGTCTTGATCTCTCCTGCCGTGGTGCGATGGGGGTGGTGATGCATTTTCAACATCACTGCTAAGGAGACGCCCTTCCAATTCGTGCAGGAGATTTAGTCTATGATTTTGCCTTCTCTCCGTGAGTGATTCCCGGCCTGGATGCTCTGGTATTTTGATGCACATCTGGGTTTGTCGCAGCAGCGTTTTGTAGATCCGGCCCCTCTGTGTTGCACGCGAACCAGTTCGCCAGTTGTTCCAACTTCGTGAGGATCCCATGTGGTTTCAGCATATTCTGGGTGCGGCATGGACAGCGGGGGGATTTATCTTTGACCTTTGAATCAAATTGGCCTTGTGATCTTCTAGTGGATCCTAATTTTTTGTCGACTTGTCCACATATATGTCGTATATGTGTAGTATTGGAGAAGTTTGACGAGAGGATAAAGTGAAAGCCTATCTTTCGCGGAGAGGTCATGTGAAGAAAACTGGAGAGCTTAAGTGTGGAACGGAATGAATTTGGGATGTCATTCCAAGAACGATAGGGGATCATAGTGACATTGTTCGACCGTGGTGGGGTCGTGTTCGGGTGAAACTGTTCTGGTGTGTATTCGCCCCCTGGCGCACACTCTAGCGGTGGCTTGCAAGGCATATAAATGAAATCTATGGGCAATAATTTATGATTCTGGTTAGGAAGTTAACGCTAGCTAAACATTTTCCTTTCATTCCTTAACAATCAACAAAAATTATGATTTCACTACAGCAAAGGAGAACAGGGATGTCTATAATCGTTCGGATCAATCATGGGCGAATCCAGACTCGAATTTTGGTGTGGATTAGCCTAACCATAATGTCGAGTGTGCAGAAGGGAAGACTGAAGTCATTGTGAAATGAATTGTAATAGTTTTGCTAAAATCCATATTTCTACGTTTTTGAGTGTTTAGTTATTTGAAAAATCATACGCAACCAAATAATAGAAATGTTATAAGAAACCATTTTGAGATCTGTGGAAAATTGAAGTCGACAGACGTAAGTTATTTCAATGGACGCAACTTATACTGAACCAAAAAAAATTTAGTGGCGTTTCTTTTTTTTTACGTGCATTAAACAGATCAACAGCGCTTTCTCTCGCAGATGTTACATAGAGCATGTTATAAAACAGGGCAGTAATGAATGGTCACTAATGGAAATGACCGTAGGATTTAAACAAAAGGTCAAATGGAATATGAATTTCAGGCAGGATTTGAATGCACTCAATTCTTGTTTTAAACTAATCCAATCATAGTGAGTCACCATTGTGAAGGAAAATGTCATTGAGTACCACACCCTACCTTTGAATATAACTTGAAAATAGGATACCAAACATTCAAAATTGTTATGCAATTTTTTATTCGTATTCTACCGCTAAAGGGAAGGTTATTAAAGGGCAAAGGCTGAACATGCCCACGCTTCGCCTTTCCAGACACAACCTGATATCCCACGTAAGAATAAACTATTCTTCGATTCCGCATTCATTCCATCTCCCTTCTTTCCGTCTAACATGCCTTTAATTTTCCTATTCCTACCCCGATTGCCTAACATCCTCCTCAATCACAGACTTCAGCATTCCATCGCCAGTCAAAATGTTCTCCATTCATCTTTCCAGCCTGCTTTGGATTTCTCCCGACTACACTCTCTCCTTGCTAACATGCCTAGTTCTTCGTCTCATATTTACCTTCCAATCTTCTCCACATCCACATCTTATAAGCCTTTCCATTTTACACCCTATACGCTCATAGTTTTGCTTCAACAACCAAATTTCCGAGCCGGACAACCGCGCACCATACTGAAGTTTGTACCGGTCTTTCCTTAAGCTCCTTACTAAAGGTTTCCGTCTTCAATATCCTCATTCTGGTGAAAAGTTGTTTACCAAACGCAATTATTCTTCTTACGCCTACTATTCCTTAGTACTTTGAACATTTAATCCTAAAAAATTCCAAAATAGGTAAACTGTTCCACCTGCTCTAGTAGTTGCCCGCCCATTTTAACATTTAACTTGGCTTTCCCCGTTTTCTAAAATCTCATAAGTTGTGGTTTACTCTTATCTAATATGAAAGGAAAATTCGGCGACGATGATAATGAGGACTGAGTGTATGCATGGAAGTGTGACACTTGTTGCATGGTGGTTATAGGTCAGACAGAGAGATATTTCAGAACAATCGTTCAAGAAATACAAGGGAAATGAGGTTAAATGAACCGTCTTCATTTACGGCGAGCAATCTAACGGAATCGTAGCATAACGTCAAGATGGTTCCCGAATGCCTACGATTCTAACTTGAAGTAAAAAATAAATTGCATGAAAAATGGAAACATTTCTAGACATAAGGAAATAGCACCTTTGGATGGCATGCCATTTGTAATTCATTCACTCCCCACGTCTGGCGTTTTTATTCACCGTTTCAATAATAAGAGTGACTATTGCCTTTCTTTCCTTACGTAAACAAAATCCTCCTCTTATGTCCGTCTTTTCCTAGCCTTCATTTTTCTAAATAGGTGTACATACACCATTCCAAAATGAAAAATCCTTTATTGATACTGGATAATGATGTCAAAATAAAAGCGTATACAATGAAATAATGTGGAAATCACAAATCACTTTCAACCGTATACTGATTACCGAAATGAATGCACCCGGCTGTTTTCATGGTGCGTAAGGTAGTCTTTTTGTTGAATTCAGATGGGCAGCATCGATATATCGGTATATAAGTATGAAACTAATTCTTTCAGCAAAAGTTGAGCGAAATTATTAGTTTCGAATATCGTAATTTTCTCAATGGCTCTTTTGTAAGTTATCATGCTTTCCAATAATGTTTTTTTTAACAATTGTGTTTTAGCGAAGAATTTTCACCAAAAAAATACAGTACTCAACTTAAAATTTGATTTGAACTCACTTAATACTAGCCCCAACGACGTACGAAATTTATGCATGAGGGTAGTGGAGCCAGTTCCCTTCCCAGTGCCGCCTGTGGTTTCCCACGAAGATCTGGTTGGCTTGGACTCAGCTTGAGAGAAGCACAGAGGGGTCACTTGGACTTGAACCCGGGCCCTCCGGTCAGTATCCCAGAACTATACCCACTGGAATACTCAAATTCTCATGTTATTCATTGTTTACTTAAAAATATTCACCGTACAAATACTAAATCTTCAAAACTGTCGATAAAAATTGAGGATTGGAGGCTTACTCAACGATATTTCAACTCCCTGAAGCAGTATTCGAGGTTTCTGTATCCGAAGCACTCGATGTCAATACTTTTTCCACCACATCGCTAAGAGTGTCTCTAAGAATGAACTCCACTCATTCGTGAAACTCGCAGTGACAGGAGAGAAAGGGCGAGCCTTGCAGCCGCATCAAACCTTGGAAGATGCATTTGCTTAGTACAATGAATTAAAAAAATGTAATGTAAATATAAAATAGTAATGATTGGCATTCTATCGAAAATTCCTATTCAAAGGCCATTATCAAAATGCTAAACTCTGTTTTAAAAGTGCGCTGGGCAAAATTAAATTGGAGCCTACAAATATTAAAAAAAAAAAACATTTAATTATTCCATTGGGGGACTGAAGTTGCCACTTCGTTTTCTGAATCCTTTTTCAAAACATTGCCTGGAAATAATAGCAACTGACAATGCATAATTATATCATCATTCGTAGCAAATGGATGTGAAAATTATGAAGATAAAACCTACTATCACCTTCCGCGATTTTCCTCAGTGTTACGTACATTTCCTCAATAAAAAACTTGAATGAAAATCTCTTAAACTACTTCATGCTACATCGTTTACCCTTAAAGTTACATTTGCGCTCTTCTCCCTAAGTCTTCACCACACTGCTGATTGGGCATTCATCTTTCTAAAGCCATTCCAAGTTGGTGGCACAAGACTGTAATTCCTTTCCTGTTGATCTTAAATCTTCACAATATATTTTTTGGTATCTAGAGGCAATAAATCAAACTGAATTTCATAAGTCTGACTATCGTTTTAGCATATGATCTTATTAAAATTATTTTTTTTGGTAAAATGTGTACAGTCAATGTTAGCTTCAGCTGTCCATTGTAATTCGTAGGTATGTATGTGTTATGGGCAAATAGTTCCAAATAAAATCCTTCCTATTTTATATTCCTGATTCAACCTTTACATTGAGAATTACCAGAACATATACCCATATTTATACATAATGGAAAGTCAGCATATCTTGAGGGGGTGTGAACGAACATTTATTGACTTTCGGACGGGAGATTCGATAAAAGACTGCACTGTATAACCATTTTTCCCACAACAAACGTTTCCATGGATCCGCCACCAGCTTGGCCTCACCTTTTCTCCCTTATTTTTTGCTTAATTCCTTTCTTTCTCCTCACTCTGTCCCACCTTCCGCTTCATTATTCACCCAACCACGCATCCCTTGGTCTCCCTTCCTCACGGTGAGCCCTTACGCTCACACCCTCCATTACCCTGACTCGGTTCATCCGGTTGCCTACACCTGCCTCTCCCTATTAAAAGTACCTACTAAAACTCCATTATATATCCTCCCATGGGGCACGGCACCTTTCGCCTTCCCGGAGAATTCTGTGGCGATTAACGGAAAACCTCGTAAAGCCACGCCTGAGAGGCGGCAGTAAAGAGGGAAAAATAACATCCACTGTCACCCTTCAACCCTCCGTGGAGGTTACGACGACGACCTACGCATTCCCTCCCTCCCCCGTGTGTCGTGTCTTCTACTCCGTCGCTATATCTTGGATTGGACTTTAATACTGAGCTCTTTCTCTTTCAACCCTCCCCATCTTGCCACCCCCAGCATTCACATGTGTACACCTTCATTCCAAATTAAATTTCTTTTTAGAGTCTTCTATGAATAAATCTCAATGGTCGACACTGGAATGGCGACTCCTAAACGACAATTAATGTCTTGTGTTAGTACGGTATTAGCGAGTTTGTAATTTAAAAATCATTATACCCAAATACATTTTTGTTTTGGGGGTTAAAGCAGTAAAAGAGTAATCTTAATCCCGATCCTTTTATATTGGATATGGTTTCCGTGGTTTTCCCTGAGGTTTACGATGTCAGGGTTAAGGTTAGTGGGTCAGCATTAAGTGAAACCTGCGGCACATATTCCTAGGGTTTTTAAGCAAGGAAAATGAAAAAGCAGTAACAATAACGGACGACAACATCGATAGGGCAACATTAATTTCATGTTGGTATTAAACTGCGGTTTATTGTCTAAAACAATATCCACCGAGTATAATTATTGGGCGGTACGCCCACCAAGGCTGTAGGCGCCTACCTTTCTGAGGAGGAGAAGGATGGAACAACGGGAGTTAAATAGCTACAACCCCGAACATAAATGCATAAGGGAAGTATCATATTTATTCTTTCATATCAAATGACGACCCCGGTGGCGGTGGGGTAGGGTCTTTGTTTGCCATAGGACCATAGGTCGAGGGTTCGATTCTCTTCACTCCATCTACAATTTGATGTTTATGATTATTTCTATTGTTATATCTACATCACTGTAAAAGTCTTATATCAAGGTCAAAGTGCTGTAATCGGATTATTGCTAAATAAAAGAAAATACACGAGGATCGGAAGAATATTATTCCATGGGCATTACTTGCCGCTACTTCTTCTACCAGACATTTATACAATTTTCTTGCTCGAGTATGTTTTCTCTCAATTTCAAAAGAAAATTTTATTTTTGAATTAGCTGGAGCATAGAAGTCCACCATTTCATTCAATTATTACGTGTAATAGGGTTCTTAAAAAATATCTCATTATTACGGTATCCCAAACCTCCTGGTAGAATGCAATTCAGCACTCCCCTTTGCAAATACTCGTATGGTGATGACACACGGGAATTATACCGACTCCGACGTAAGTTTCTTGTAATTAATTATTATTAGATAATCTACCGGTTAAGGTAGGTTTTTGGATGGACACAACTATCAAATAAACATTTTGTAACTCCAAACAAAACCTAATCCAGCAACATAATCTACATCAGGTCCCTCTGCATCTCTGTGTACTTCTTTCCTCCCTTCATCCCGTCCAACATCCCTATCCTGTTCCTGCCCTTTCCTCGCTTGCCCAACATTCTCCCCTCTATTACCTTCTTCAACATTCCACTACCGCTCAATACGCCTTTCATCCAGTTTTCCTGCCTCCATAGGATTTCTCTCAACAAGCCCCTCTCCTCACCCACCATATCCAGTACTCCTCATTTGTTTTCCTTTCGGTCCATTTCACCTTCTCTATTCTTCTCCACACCCATATTTCAAAAGCCTCCACACTACGTCTATCCTCCTGCTTCAGTGACCACGTTTCCGCGCCGTACATAGCTACGCTCCATATCATAGTTTTTACGAGTCTTGTCTTAACCTCCCTACTGAACGTCGTTACTTATCGATTACAATTATTGTATTGCTGCTAGATACTTATAACTAGATTCAACAAATATCCTCCAATTTCCGCGCACGGTTATTTAGTTAATATAAAACAATTGGTTGTTTCAGGAGACACGAAGCTATTGATATGGGAAAATGAATACAGCTCAAAAATTCATTTCCGTGGGCATTACTGTGGAATATATGAAATGTATATGGCACTGTGACAGATTAAGTCAACACGTTATTTTTAAAATTTACTAAATTAGTTTTGTCCTTTTTTTAAAACCTTATATTGGAACGAAAAGTGAAGAATCAGGCGTGATATTGTGGAATCGAGACATAATGAAAACTTTGTTGCAATTTTCCACAGTTAAAACTTTATTGCCGACCATGGTTTCGATACACTGTATCAGCTCACCTGAAGATGATACAGTGTATCGAAACCATGGTCGGCAATAAAGTTTTAACTGTGGAAAATTGCAACAAAGTTTTCATTATTATCTTATATTGGAAGTTTTTACACTACGGTATAGTCTTCTGGTTTAGTTTATTAGGAAGATATCTAACTAGTTTTAACGAAGTCCTTTGGAGGTGAGACTTTTGAAAGGCCATAGAAAAAAATAAACTCCCTTTTATCCTTCGTCTAACACTCTAGTAATGGGATTTTCCTTTCTCTTGAAAAGCTCCTCGTCTATTTTTTCGACTTGGAGAAAACCGTCCATTCTTCGCCTCCAACCGGAGACTAGACACCCGTCTTCGTGACACATAAGAACTTCTAACCTCCACTTAAGACTTTGGTTTCCAAATAATTTACCATCTTTCACTCCGAGAGAGAGAGAGGCACCAAGGGCCTGAGGATATCGCTCGTGTGTTCGGTTCCACCAGTTCAACATTTCTTCGAAAATATATAAGCAAAAATTCAGTTCGTGGGTGTCTATTTCCAGTGCGTTTTTATGGCTTCCTTTCCCCAAACGCTTCCTCTCGTTCATTGTGAACCAGGGGCCTCGTAATCCTTTGCACACATCTATCCACCTCCTCCTCCCTCCCCTCATCTTCCTCCTCTTCAGCTCGGTCCCTACTCTTTTCCACCCCACCGGGATTATCTTCCCGTCCGCCTCCGGCAAGCCGCACGCCATGCCCTCGAGGTGACCGATCAAAGGGGATGAAGAAGGCCTCTTAAAAGGCTCTAGCGCCTCCTTCGCCTTCCCGCCTCAGCAAAACCCAGCGATCCCTTTTCCCCGACGCCTTATTTTCCCGCATCCCGGAGAAAGGGCCCTGGCCTCACCTCTTAGGGAAAAGAGAAAAAAATAAAAGAGCCTCGCAATGATTACGGACTACACGGATTCGGTCAACACCAATAGGCGCGTAACATATCTTCTTTTTTTGTTTCCCGTCCGCATTGATCGAGAATTAAACCGCTCATTTTGGAAGCGCTCCATCGTCTTGTGGCAGGCAAAGAAGGTCTTCATCGTCATCCGCGTGGAGGGAGGGTTTCGTTCATTATTTTCGTTTTCGGGGCACGTAACGGGTCTCTCCCCCTTTGGCGCTTCCTTTCTTCTTCTTCTCCTCCCGCCCGTCCTGACCATTAGAGCATATTACCCGATCTGATGTTGCCCTTATAGGGGTATCGCAAAAGCCTTTTGCGTGTCCACGACGTCCCGGGGAGAGAAGGAATTCTTTTGCCGTCCAGGGCGGTATAACGGATCTCCTCCGGGTGCTCTCCATATGTGTCATTAATCGGGCGATGGACGCTTGTCAGAGCATGAATGGGAACGCAGGAGGGCGGGAAAAATAACTTAATGGTGGAAGAGATTGGCTAATGGTAGAGCGTATCAATATTACTCCACTTCGGTGGGCAAGAATGGGTTTTTAGGCAGAAAATCTATCGTGGATCAAGTTCAAGGTATTAATTAGCCCACTCCAAAGTATTACGTAAGAATAGAGAGTTTTGCGATCCATATGTTCTTGATTATTTCATCCTACACATATACAAACAAGCATGCTTGCATTAAAAAAATAATTATCATTTTTTTTGGTTTACCAAAGAAATAAACGTTCTATCTTTCAACTCGTTTTTTGTGACTAAATAAATTTCATAAATAAAAACAACTAAATTAGGTGGTATCTGTGCAATGCATTACGCCAAGACAAACCCTGCACCATCAAATGAGCGTTTTATGTAGTGTTGATTGCACACCGATAATATGAATTCCAAGGGAAGTAAACTAGATACACAATCAGGAAATGCGATACAGATTCAGGAGAACATTTTTTTTCCAATGTGGAAACCCAATGTATTTTCTTTCATTCTCAGTAAAGGGAAAGTTTTACACTTGTACTTAAAACTCTTCACGATTTTACAATGAAATTTGGCGCCAATACTAATTTATGATGAGGAAAACTGAAGGCAGAGTTGGCTTCTGCCTTTCACAGGTAGAATGCACCACCTAAGGGAAAATGCACCCTCTAAAATTTTCTACCGCAGTTCGCACTAGTTTTAGATTAGTTTATCCCTGAACTTAACGACAAGCTAGTGTCTGATAATTATATTAAGGCTTATAGAACAGCAATATGTACGGCCTTCAGATCTTTCGCATCATGAATGGAAAACGTAAGAATATCACCCCATTGAAAATAACGAAGCCCAATATATCCAATTAAAAATTCCTTGTAAAAAAATTGGGTAATAAGTTTGATACCAATTGGAAATGGATGCGAAAAAACACTAAATTATTACTGTCTTACCTAAATGCAAAAATATTTACGTGATTAATGCTTTCGCGACCCCTTAGACTGCTTTCAGTGTTTGGTCTTCGTTAACTCCACGCCTGGTCAGTCAACGTATTCGCGTCTCACGCTACCCGAAGACGCTGTTTACGCAGTGCCAAGAAATAAAGCCATTATCTATTAACATTTATGCATATAACTATTAACCTAGGAGTATATTGAAATGGAATAATTAAAGTATTTTAATAAAATGGAGAAAGGAAAACAAATGAGGAAGTGCTAGGGATGGTGGGTGAGGAGAGGGGTTTGTTGAGAGAAATTTTATGGAGACAGGAAAAATAGATGATAGGCGTATTGAGCGGCAGTGGGATGTTGAAGAAGGTAATAGAGGGGAGAATGTTAGGCAAACGAGGAAAAGGCAGGGACAGGATAGGGATGTTGGACGGGATGAAGGGAGGAAAGGAGTACACGGAGATGAAGAGAGACCTGATGTAGAGTAGGTTGCTGGATTGGGTTTTGTTTGGAGTTACAAAATATTTATTTGGTATTTTTTTCCATCCAAAAACCTACCTTAACCGGTAGATTACCTAAAAATAATAAAATTGAATAATATCTATGGCAGGGAATTGGAACGAAATGAGCATACTTGCTTTTTCATGACCGAACGAGCCATGGAATTACACTAAGTACTCAATGTTTTTTATCTTACTCTCTTGTTTGTTAACTCGGAGTTCTTTTGAGAAAAATCGAAGAATATTAGCCGACTTAGATGCGCGTCAAAAGATATCACTGATGTGACAACGTCGCAATGTATCGCCTAGCAATTTCGTCGACACCGATAATAAATATGAAGATGAGCGTTAAATAATCGAGGCATTCCTCGCCTATCCCATCTCGATCTTTAGGGAAATCATTAGCCGAGTAACAAGGTTTGCATAACAAGATTGAGAGGAAGTTTAAATGAGGGCAGTAGGCTGGGAGAAAGAGGATACTTTGAAATGCAAGCGTACGTATTAATACGTCCAGTGATAAACGTTGCCGGTAGCGGAGGAATCCGCGTAGGCGTGAGAAGATAGGAGTTGGGCCTCCGGACGGATGGAGAAGAAGGCCCGAAGTGTGGGAACGCAAACCGTGGGATCGATAGCATACACCTTTTTGCGTTTTGGACTCCTTAAAGTGCGGTGTATTTGCATTCGCATCGTAAAACCTACCGCATAAACGACACGCCTGTGAGGAAACGAAGTAAAAGTCGCCCGAGTCATTCTCATAATTGGCGTCACTTAATGGATGGCTGACGGTTACTTACAACATGCTTTATCTCACTAGACTGCATTGTTAGTAAAGACATGCAGCAGCTGAGTTAAGTAATCCACTTCTTAGTTTCTAGTTGCAGGCGAACACGTCCGTGGATAACTAAGCTACTGCGTACAATTACTTCAGTTACACAGTAATTCTGTTGAATTTCACAATCTTAATTTTAACCCCGATTCACATCACCTCTTTTGAAAATTTTCACCTAAAACTATGAATCTTTGTAACTCATATTCTACAAAAAATTCCCACAGTCAGTTCACATTCATCAAAGAGATGCCCAATTCTGAATTGTGAGCACAACTTTATACCCAGGGGACAGCCTCAAAATAGTCAAGCATGCTCAATGAATGACAATAAGAAACGTACTCGGCGGTCGCAGTGTCTATCATTGAGACAGAAGGCTTGAAGAATATCGCGGATTTCTACGAAGAAGCCCTGACTTGGAGGGCGAGGAAGCTAGTGGATTCCGCCAATAACCCCGAGGTGGGGTTGAGTCGCTCTTAGCATAAATGAAATTTGATGCCAGAATGCACAGAAATTAGAGAGCAGCTATTAAAAATTTCATTTTACTCTAGTTGCATGACATAAAATCTTAACGACCGAAACACTGCTTTATGGAAAACTAAGTGAAATGACCTTTACTTTAGGCAAAATCATTTTGAGGATCAGCAGCTTAAAATGCCACAATTATTGATAATAACTGACGTGATGAAACACTATAACGATCTCCCCTCACACCCAAAAACTGAAAGCTACCTGTATGCGGATGACACTGCTATAGCGTCAACTTCCTTTGACCCAAATCATGCTGCAGAAAACATCCAAGAACACTTAAGACAGCATAGAAGACTGGACGATTGATTGGAAACTTACCTTAAACCCAACAAAATGCATCAACATCAATTACGCCAGAAAATGGAAGAATCCTAACAACACCCCCATTTACTACGGCAAGGAAAAGATCCCCCAGGCATCATCGACCAAATTTCTTGGTGTACAACTGGACAAGAAACTCACTTGGCAAGCACACACCCAATATGCACTTAACAAGGCCAACGCGGGCTTTTTCTCAATCTATCCCCTCATAAAGCACACGAGTCCCCTCCGTCTTCTTACTAAGGTACTCCTGTTCAAATCCATGATATGATCCATCTTAACCTAAGGTTATCCAGCCTGGGGATCAGTAGCTGCGACAAACCCGAACAAACTGACACGCTTTCAAAATGAAATTTTGCGAACTCTTACTAACGCCCCTTGGTTCGTCCGAAACTCAGACATTCACAATGACCTCAAAATACCGCCCTGTCATTTCAGCAAGCAATAGGAAATACTGATAACCCTCTCATAGAGCCTTTATGGGACTATTCTGATAATCCCCACTTCAAATACAAACGTGCAAAAACAAGTCTAAATAAATCCTGATTATCACCGAATATAAAATTGACATCAGCTGCACTTACATATACTCGTTAGCTTAATTTCGCCCTTAAGCCACTTATATCACACAATTGTTTATCAGCATAGCTGGGTGTCGGTATAAAATGCGCCTAACGGCGCAGTACTTAAGCGTCGGTCGGTCGGACTAGTAAAATAAAATTAATGGCTTCAAGCGTAATTTCGGTAAAATTTTGGGTATCCATAATTGAAAAAATAACTTTGCAATTTTCGCACTGCACCTGAATGTGCTGCTGTGTAATGAAACGCGTTATGCAACGCATCAAAGTAAAAGTGGATAATAGAGGTACTGAACACCAGTAAAATAACCATTCGAAAGATTTCACCAGACAAGCGTTTTAACTAACTTTGGAAAACGAAGCAGATGAGAAAACTCAGTTGAATCCATTTAATAAAGCAATCACCTGGATTTGACGAAGGTTTTTCATTATCTTCGGGGAGAATGACTTCCAAAAATAAATCCTGAAACAGTGTCCTCTGTCAATTTAGTATTAGTTGGGGATATCATGACATCTACAATATGCTTAAGATGAAGGATTTTTGAAGTAAAAATTTATAGACTAGGCTTAGACAAATGGTTAAAATGTTAAGTAAAATAAATGGCGAGGAAATTGGTAGTTACTCAGTATTATACGTATAATCCCTAAATGAAATAGCTCTGAATGTAATGCTGAGAAAAAAAGACGAAATTTGAGAGTTGCAATGCGGACATAAGAATCCCCAGGGTAAAACATAAACAAACATTGTTGGGATACATTATAGGTATGGCAAACAGAGTGCGATGAAGACAGGGAAAAATGTCACAGATGCAATAAAAATTTAAAAGAAATGATGAATGAAGACCCAAAAGACCTTAACTGTCGATCGCCTTCCTAAAACTACTTACCAACGACAGCGACCGCGTACGGCAGGAGAGCATGGATTTATGACTATAGTAAATGACAACCAAACTTACTCGAACTTATTTGTTTTGAGCGAAAACTTAAATGCAAATGAATCGCAAAGTTACCGACAGACAGGTGATATAGATTTCTAGGAAAATTGACATCTAGAAGAAAGGTGTTGAAAAAGTGAGATGGTGAACAAGTTTAAATATACAAGGAATCAACGGTCGTGAATCAGTGTAGACAAAAAAATGCCGAGATCGTAAACTTGTTTTACCAAGTTTACGGTCTCGGCATTTTATTGTTTACAGTGAAAAAGTTGTTGAAAAAGTGAAATGGATAAATTGAAGGAAGGTGGAGGTTGGTATTCCATTGGACACCATAGAGAGAATAGGATTTCTTTCATAGCTTGGTGTCGCTCGAAGAAAGACCAAAACGTGTTCACAATTATGCTGGAAACCGCAAAGAAATCTTTATATTGGAGGAAGACTGTGTAATTACACTCATGGATAACAAATTAAATCCTACAGGAAAACAAAGGCTTCATCGTTGAAGAACTTGGGACGAATGACATGATAAAAACTAATTAATAATGATCAAGCCAAAGGATATGAAAAGGTGAAAATGTAGTGCAGCATAAGGTCATTCGAAAAGTTGACCTAGCTTAGATTACGTTTTGAAAAATGCAGACTAAACACATATTTAGACGGTAAATGTAATACCCGTATGAAAGTGATCAGGATGCTGAGTCATTTTCAGTGTGATAACAGAATTATGGACCATCGATTTTTTAATTGCATAAATGTACGAAAAAAGTGCATCAGAAATATTTTAAAGCTATAAAATCAACGCCGAAATTCAAAAATCGAACTTTTACGATCGTCAATGAGAATTCTATTCGTAGAATTTACTGTAATTTTCCTAGACATGTAAAAAGATTAAAAGTAGTACTGAATTTGGACAAATGCCAAAAAGACGAGTATGAAATTAAGTTTTTAATCAAGCCATTCAACCGCCTGGCATTTTCTGAAGCTTTCAGCCTTCACCCGTCTATTTCACCTGCCGCTATTTTTTTCAGCGTTCAGCCTTCGGATGAATTCTCGGCTTGATATACTTTGTAATCTTGACTGCCCATGTGCTCTCTTCACAACTCCGTTTCTGCCGATTCCAATCTTCGCCTATCTCCGCGTGTCATTTGTCCTGCTTCAAACCTACATCTTATGCCACTTCGCACTTATAGTATCATTCAACCCGTCGCGTCTTGTTCTTTTTGCAAATATCATCTGACCAAAGGTGGAAACCTATCTTGAATGCAAATAGACAGCTTTCCCGTATTTTATGTACGTGAACGAGTGAATGCGCAAGCGTTCGTGTGCACACGCAGGCGTGCGTTTGTCCATTTGCTCTTGTGCGCGAGCGTAACAGCAAAGGGACTACTGGAAAAGTGCATGGCAAAAGTGGAAGAATCGATTGTTTTATTTGCAAAAGCGGGGGGACGCATTTAGTGGATTAAGAACGATTAAAAGAGCACAATTTATTGTTTTTTTTATTTAGGTTTCATTTTATTCTGAGGAACTGGGCAAACTTAAGCGTTCGCCGGTTTACAAAAACATGTTCTCATGTATCAGTAAGTGGTTTGACCTGCCCGGTGATTTATTTTAATGAGCGTGGTATTAGACCATGCAAAGGTAGCACAATCATCAGTCTTTAAATAGGAGTCTTTAATGAAGGTTTCGATGAGACAAAAGCTGTCTCCGGATAATATATGGTAACTTGAATTTTTAGTTTAAAGACTTAATTTTATTGAAGAACGAGAAGATCCGAGAGAGCTTTAGAAATTAGAGATACTTGTTAGCAGCTTTGTTCATTTTATACTATTCTTTTAACATTTTTGTAGGGGGAGCAAGAAATATAAAAATAACTTTTTCATTTATGATACAAACATTTATGGATAATCGCTATTAGTGATTATCAGAGTACATTAGGGATAACAGCGTAACCGTCCTTTCAGAGATAAATTTATAAGGTGGATTACAACCTCGATGTTGGATTAAGATTATAATGAAGTATAGCAACATGAGATGGATCTATTCGAACTATAAACTCATACATGATCTGAGTTCAATCCTCGAGTAAATTTTTAGATATGTGTCAAATATAATTTTCTGTTTACCTTAGTTCGTGAAACTAAAGATAAAAAAACTCTTTTTAAGGGGCAAATAAGGAATTTTGGCTCATTCATTTAAGTATGAAATTAATGAACAATAATAGTTAATGAATTATATTGGTACATATAAATGAAATAATCCTTGCAGTTGTAGTTATAAGGGGAGGTAACCGAGAGACAAAGCGCCTTTATGGAGGGTAATTCGATGGGTGAAGGATATCAGGGAATGGAGGAAGGGTGGCGACAAACCCAGTGTCGGTATTGGCCGACCGTCAACACCATTTGCGTGTGCGTAATAACAGAGGAACCGCTAACGTGGTGCAGAGAAAATGCAGAAGAATGCCTTTTTAATACCAGCAAATGCTGGGTATTTTGATAATTTGTAATCAGCATCTCGGAGCGTTGAGTGTTTCTACGGAAAATTCACCAGCGATAAATAAATAACAATAAAATTTAACCAAATAATCGCAAAAAAATCGCAATAATCGCAAAAACCAAACAACTACAAATATAAGACTTTATTTATGACCAAAAGTATTTGAAGCTGTTTTTAAGCATGACGCCAGTCCAGCCCAGGCCAATTCAAACCGTTTTGTTTTGACTGGAGTCCCCGAAATCCGAAATGGGAAGCGCTTGGAGATTCCTTAGAGAAGGTGAATGAAATATCATTAGGCTGTACG
The DNA here is from genome assembly GCA_037158775.1 of Hetaerina titia. Classification (NCBI taxonomy): domain Eukaryota; kingdom Metazoa; phylum Arthropoda; class Insecta; order Odonata; family Calopterygidae; genus Hetaerina; species Hetaerina titia. The sequence continues at coordinate 62,709,663 of CM073769.1, read as the reverse complement.
TATAAATTTTTCACTTATTTTAACTCTGCTTAAAGTCGTCGTACTATTCAGATTTAGTATTTTGAAATGAGCATTTTCTTAAAATATCTATTTCGTTTCCTATGTTAAGCGTCGTACATCGAGGGTGCTAACACCGATAGAAGGCATTTATGCCCAGAGGAATAATGCGAATTTTGAATTCGATTTTTTAGCTATTTAAATTTAAGCACCCCTGATTATGCGTCAATTAACTGTTGCGCTAACGTATAAGACGCGTGTCGCCTAAAGCAAAAACATGATTAATCATTGCACTTTGTGTCATACACATAAAATAAAGTTCATGTATACATTATAACTGTTCTTCATTCCATAAATTATATTAAATTTCAGCAGTCAAAAAGGAAAGAAAAGATGAGAACAGGTCCAGAGTCTGTGATGATGTTAAATTGGTTCACGCAAGCTTTCATCCCGACTGAGGTGTGATTGCCGATTGAGAGTCGTTCCGCATGCATTTGCATTAGCCACAGCCGATCATGCATACAAATTCATAAGTGCCAACACAGGTTATATTGATGCTCATTTCCAAGCATCATGCAATGTTTCTTTTGCCTGTAATATTTTCCATGCAAACTCGGAGATACACCGGTTTTACTCGTTTGCGTTTACTGGAAACAGAATCGTTATTCCGGCTTAACTGTTGAAGAATGAACAGACTTCCCTGGAAGTAGGTAAGCTTTAAATAAAACATGCCATTGATTAATTACTCATTGGTTTTTGGAATTAAATTTAATGAATACAAAAAAAAATATTTTTCCCATTTACCTTCACTTTATACGCATATATTATATCTGGAGAGAATAATTAATAGTTCTTCGAAATGCTCTATTTGGCTGAGAATTTTACTTTTAAAATTGGTCATATTGTAAAACTGTTGGTTAACGGTCATAATTCAAAGTTAATTGTATAAAAAGTACGTACATACCATGCATTAGAATTTATTTTTTAATCCTATTAAAAAATTGTACTCATACAGTTATGGCTAAGCAGAGGAATAAAATTGTTCATTAAACAAAAAAGGAAGGCAGAATTATGCCTTGAAATATTGTTTATGGACGAGTGCTCTATTGGAATGTTCCCTACGTCACTATGCCACAAGCGCATCATAAAACACCTCTGAAACCTGGGAGCCAATTCTTGTTCTGAATGTCTTTATTACATCGAACATAACATTTTTATAGATGAGCATGACTCTATTAAAGTCTTGTTGCTATAACCAAAAAGTTGACAAAATCTCATATTTATCAACTGATGAAACAACCCACTGTCGCATGACAATGAAATGTTTAAAATAGCTCATTGATTGACTATAATTTAAGAGAAATGAAAAAACAATCGCTCTTGTATACGTTTATGCATGGTATGTCATACGGTTGCATGTGACTTTCAAAATATTCCGACAAAAAATAGGAACTGGAGACTCTTTTCAGCAAGTTTACTCTGGATTCAAGATAATTAGAATCTGACAGCCCTAGTATATAATAATTGTTGTCAAAGCATAAAAAATAAGATTAACAATTTGATTCTCGGGATGGCTAAGTTTTCCCTTTCAGGTAATCCCGCTTATGTGGGATGAAAATATTCGGAAAGAGCGTATAAACAGCAACGAAACGAATTGCAATTGATGAGAAATTTCAGTCTTCCCAAAGAACTTGATTGTTTGTTAACCAATTATATATCCTCAACAAAACATACCGGAAAACGTTACCCGATAATATCTCATTAGTAATTCGGATCTAAGCACATAGTATACATTTCATGTATCTTATTTCATGCCACCAAAGAAAAAATTATTTAAAGTGACAAGTCAGGAATTTCGAGTCATCCGTCAATGTATTAAATTAATGCAGAATAATTATCAATTAAATGTAGTGGAAACACATAAATGAAATAATTATTGATATGATAACTCTTAGGGAAGGTAACAGGTAGCTAAGGTAGTGTGTCATTAGGGGTGGTTGAATAATTTGGTAGGGGTAGAGTGTTCAGGGACTAGAGAAAGGTTGGCGAGGGCGAGAAACCCGGCGTTAGGATCACCCAACTCTTAACGAAAGGCGCCAAGGGATCCTCGGTTTAATGTCTCATCCGACGGACGGTGTACTTCACTTGAGATGCTCTCCACGTACACATACAGGGTTCGTCCGGAAAATAAGTTTATGATGCTCATTGTCTTTTTTGACAAAAAGGGAGTCGTCCACTACGAATTTCTACCTGAACGACAAACTGTAAATTCTGCATTTTACGTCCAAGTGCTCGACAGGCTTCGAAAACAAGTCGCCCGCGTCCGGCCAGCGATCAAAAACATCTGGCGGCTGCATCACGACAATGCGCCGTCTCACACCACGCTTGTCGTGTCGAATTTCTTGGCCAAGCACGGCGTGGCAACGCTGCCGCACCCGCCCTACAGCCCGGACTTGGCACCACCGGACTTCTTTCTGTTCCCGAAGATAAAGAGGAGTTTGAAAGGAACGCGATACGGGACTTTGGACGCCGTCAAAGAGGCCGTGACGACGTGTCTTCGAGAGGTTCCCGATGATGCTTTCGCGGGAGCGTTCCAGGAGTGGGAACGCCGCTGGAACAAGTGTATCGACTCACAAGGGTCCTATTTTGAGGAATATTAGCTTAAGATATGTAAAAGTGTAATAAATTTTTTTTCCCTGAGCTCAGTACACTTATTTTCCGGACAAACCCTGTATCTAATATCCTTCATGAATTGAGTTTCTGCGACTATGGCTTGGGATGACTAGACCCTGAGCTCAGTACACTTATTTTCCGGACGAACCCTGTAGTGCCCATGAAAGGATCGGGATACACTAAAATATTCCGTCACCTCCGGGATTCGAACCCGAGCCCTCGAGGTGAGAACATCCCAATCCTCAATAATATTTAATGCATATTGTTTTCATATAGGCTTAGAAAAGAAAATACTGGTTCGAATCAGTCCTATATAGTAACTACAAACAAAGTAAGATTGGGTTCAATATCAACCAATTTGCTTGGAACCCATTACATTCTCTTATTGGTATTTCTGAGTTTCAATCGCCTCCTTAAGGTAAATATTATTCCACTCACCTATACTTGTAGAATTCATTTATTAGATATCTGCAGCCATAAAGTGGCACATTTAACGGATAAATATTATAGAAGTAAAATTATTAATAACAGCTAACGAGTGAATTCACCCTTCTTTGCCCATTACTGATGGATTCATTGAATTTTTATGATTAACTTTTCGCAGTATTGCGTTGAGAATAACGAAAGAAATAATATGGTATCATTTTATTCTTCTTTTCAGTGTGTATTTAGTAACCTCGAATGAATGGATGCTATTAAGCTTGGGAATTATAAATTCCCAGTCGAACCTCCGCGAGTGGAATTCATTAACTTTGTAAGGATTGTTTTTCCTCATATCTTTAATATTTTTTCCTTCTATTCATTTGAAATAATTCAGAGACGCCGAGGATAAATATCCTATCATTTCCCGCGCCACGCAACGGTCACTGTAAACGTGTGCATTTGACCTATGACCCGGAAGAGTCTCCGGCGGGTTCTTTCTCATTCCACAGCTGGCCTCTTTGTGCCTTTTCTCACTCCGAATTCAACTTCCCATTTAATAAGACACCTATGAATTCTATCGTATCCCGTCTACTTCAAATATGACCTAGTGTAGCTGGTGTAAGTAAATCTCTTTCGGACTGAATTATAAGAAAAGTAAACGCCGTTTATTTACCGATACCAAGCAAATGTTTGGAACCCACTTAATGACGCACATGATATTTTTGTCACAAAATACAAAATGATTGATTAAACCTATACAGCTTGACACTATGCCTATATGGGGATTAATTCTTTGATAAAATATATTGACTTAAAGTTGAACACATTTCTCTTAGGAACATGTATTTAACAGGGTGGTGATATACAAGGCAATGGTTAATTAAAAAAAATAACCATTTTTAGAGCGTTATATTTTACTCACATAATTTAAAGTAATACGATAACAATACCAACAGTTTTACCCATCCCAATTAAAATTATGAAACACAAAATGTTAAAAAATCTCCAATGTTTCGAAAAAAATTTTTAACCAAATCAATTAACCCCATTTACTTGACGCGTAAATCGCGAATTACAAGCCCTCTACCGCGTGAACATTTTAGAATAGGGTCATATCAGTGCACTCCATAAAAGGATATAATCGCGGTGCTTAATTTTTCCGGGATCACATCAACCAGTTCTCGAGAACCGTTGCCTTAATCTTTTCTTTGGGAGGGGTATTGAATTGCTAATGAATATACCTCAAATTTGGAGAAAATTCCTATGACCCTTCGTCGTTGCATCGTTTGGCTATGTGCAACATATAATTTCCTGCATCCTTTTCAATCGCGGAGCAATTTCTCCTCGTCCGTGCACTTGCTCTCTACCCCTTCGCCATCCCTTCCCTCAACCTGCCTCACTCGTCCCTGCAATTTCTTCTTCCCTCCTCCGCTCGCTCACTCCCGACATCCTCGAGGCAACCATTTTCTCAGCAGGTTTCATGCACAGATGCCGTGGATCCCGAAGACCTCTGCGGTCAAATCCATGGCCAATTCCTCTCCGCGTTATAGGCCGGCGGCATTTGGAACTCAAATGGCAAATATTCCGGTGGCGGGAGAGGTTTTTATGACTCATCCAGGGTTGCATAGGTTTATAGACCATTTGGTTGAAAGTGAATTCCCCCCCCCCCCCCCGGGAAACAAGACAAGGTCAATTATATCAGTCCACAAATATGCTCCCTCAAGTTCCTGGATCAAAAGTCTCTGACGCCAATGAGAAATCTCATTCCTGTACGTGTACATGGATCACACACATGGGGTCACACATTTTTTTTGACGGTGGCACAGTATTTAGTGTCATTTTAGTCCAATTTTCTACTTCATGTTGAAATTTTTCTACTGACCGACCGAAATGGACCAACCGAAGTATTGGGTATACATAATATGGCCATTTTTCACAGTAATCCTCCTTGTATGAACAATTCATCTTTATAAAATTCGGTTGTAGGAAGTTGAATTGATGCGGATACTCATTGAAATCGTTATTAGAGACAAAAACTTCAGTCTTGATGAAACATACGAACTCAACCATATGTTTAATTTCCCTGTGGTCGGAATTATAATTTTGATTTGTCAAACATTTTTATTTAGAAACTGAGAGATCCTTTGTTTATTTTACCACAAATTCTTGGTAGATACCTTCTCCGTTTTGATGGTCATACTCGTCAGTTTTTGGTAATCCCATTCATTTAAAATAATGACCCGAGTTTTGCTTATGGCCGTTCATTAATATGACTACACGGAATAATACATTCAGAAGTCGCTTGCATTCTGCCATGATGTCTATGGTCCCGTGACTTGTTAATGACTCAAAACAAAAGTTATGAATCGTAAAAATTACCAAAGAGTAGACTTTTCAAGTGGTGCCTTTTTCCTTGTTAGCTACTCTTCTATAAGTCATTTTTATTATTGAATAAGATATCTGATTCCTGCCTGTTCATTATGTCCTCGTAAGTAGTAGTGCGTGATTAAAACAGCTTTCACTAAAACTATTCGTCCAAACCAAAACACGAGGAGGATGAAAAAATTGAACCATCCCAATAAGGTACAAGCAACTCCAAGTAGCTTGGCTCACGTAGGAAATCATTTCCCTGGTTGATCTTACAGCCATACAGAAGTTTACCATAAACATAGTCATCAACCATAAAATCGGTTTGGTAGGTGATGGACGAGTTCACCCAGTATTGAGTGAAATTCACACATCAGAGTAGGCAGGTCAGTTCCCTTCCCTGTGCCGGTTATGGTTTCCCAGGAAGATCTGGTGCCAGAAAATCACATAGCTTGGGTGCCCAGAGAGGCTTGTCCGGGAATCGAACCTGGGCCCTCTGGCCAGAAGTCCTGGACTACCGCGACCCACACAGAAGTGACCACTTCGCAAAAATATATTTCTGGTGCATATGCAAATCATGTTAGTAATAAATATTCTATAGATGGGGAATCACTTTTCTCTATCTGGTTTTAAAATTCCATGGTAACCTTAAGGTTTATTTTAATCTAAGGTTGAAACAACAAGCCAAATTTATAACTACTAGTTAGCTCTAAATAGACTGTTTATGCACTTGTCTATTCCCTAAATTCAGAGTTACTTGAAGTTAGTTTAAAGTTTTCCTTTCATGAAAGAGCAATCTGAATTGTTATTAAGCTCACCCGCCAATTATCTCCATATTATATAAAAATACATATATATGAAGAACATCTGCATAAAACTTTAATAAGAGACGTAGGTGGTTTTTCCCAAAGCATTTAAAGCATCCTCCACGGAGAGACTATTCCCAAAATGTTCACATTACATATTCTCCGCGCACAATGAAGAAATAAAAGAGGTGATAAATACCTTCCTTTTGTGAAGGAAGTGAAAAAGGCGTCGGGGGATAATCCATTGAAATTCTCGATGAGGGTCGCTGGAAATCAATACTCATTTGTTTGAATTGGCATTCCGAACTCCGCCCAGCGATTTGAAGCCCGCTATCTTTTCTTTCCATATCCCAGCCCAAAATACGATTTATTCAACACCCCATTATTGAACTGGTCACGGATACCTCCTCCCACACACAAAGAATAATCGAAAAATCGAGTCATGTGCTGGAGGTTTTTCATTACAGAGGCAGTGCAGCAGTGTTTGGGGCAGGGGCCGCACTCACGACTTATTCGAATCATGGAATTCATTCCAATCTATCCTTACGCCTGAGTCCTCGATAAAACAATATAGCTTGAAACTCATAGGCGATGCCCATGGGCGGACGGGAAAATGGGCCATATGTAGGGCTCAACGATTTCCAGGTGGATTATTCCATAAAATAAAACGCGGATTTTCATTCGAAGATGAAAATTAAAGCTGGGTAGCAATTTAACTGATTAAAGTCTTAACAGAGGAGTAACGCTTGAAACTTAAAGACTACATGGAAATGAATGTCATGAGTATGTACAAAGATCCCCCGGAGAGGGAATTCAGTTCCCCACGTGTAAATCAAAGAGATCCTAAAGTGAGATATACAGTAACTGTATGAACACTTTGAGAATTCATAAAATGCTCATGAGAAAAATTCCCCATTATTCCTTTTAACATGAAGTTAATTGAATTATTGAATCATATTGAAATATTAAATTCAGGGACCCATGTTAAATCACCTATTCATTTATACAAAAATCACCAAATTTAAAAAAATAACAGGAAAATATATTCATACATTATGACACATTTCTTTAAAAGAGGTGGTCTTGTTTTTTCGTGAATTTTTTCTTTCCATATCACTTAAGATTAGCTTAAATTTCCATGAAATACACTTTAAATCATGAGAACAGGCGTAAGAGTGAGTAGTGAAAGTCAGGAAAAACGTAAAACAAGGCATCATAAATGACAAAAGAATTTAAATTTTGCGGAACACTCTTTGTCTATTGCACCACACCAGGAAAAAGGCAAGGTTCGCATTGACGGGTGTCTACCCACGGCTATTTCAGGGAAGTTGGCTATTATTCACTCAATGCGGGAGGGAGCGTTGGGCTAAAGGGCTACGGCATTCGGCAGAAAATAATAAGGTTTTATTATATGCCCCAAACTAGGTTTTAGGAATTGTATTATATTTATTTTCATAAAAATTTAGAGCGAAAAAATTCCAGTGAAACTTCCAAGTGCAGAAGGCGATAATCCTTTGCGATAAGCATTAGAGTATTGCCTTTGTCATCAACTGCAAAATTTGAAAAAAGAAGTCTCCTTCCATCAAACACCTTGACGCCACCGTAAAAGCGGTCGTAAATCAAATATTCAACCAATGTGAACTTACAACTTTCGCCACCAGCAGCCGTTTCTCTTCTTCCCCTCCTCCACCAGTTGCAAGCTTCATTAGACACGCCATTAAAGCACTCGCACGCAGTAAATTCCCACCCTCGCTCCCCGCCGGAGACTCACCCCCCCCCCCCCCTTCGGATGTCATCAACCCTCCCCCCCCCCCCTCCGCTCCCCCGACTTCCTCCGTCGGCGCTCACCTCCAAGTTCAACCCTCTCGAACATCCGCTGCTGCTATAGTTGTCATCAAAGGAGCGCGCTTAACAACTCCATTTCTCTCGTGCAAACAAGACTCTCCTTCCCTTAACCCGATGGAATCTAACGAGCGCAGGGTGCGTAAAATGCATCCCCTGACTTTCAGCTTCCTCTTCGCCAGACAATAAGTCTTGGACTGGTCGACGTCGGCAGTAAACAGCCGCGTTTCCTGCATGCCTTTCCAAATGCAAAAAAAATCATAGCTATATCGTTACTACGGAAGGCACTCCAAATGGTAGACCATGTTGGTCTTTAACGTAATCGTTACCGCTACGCGAAATTCAATTAGCTCATTTCCGAATAATCACTTCGAGCGAGTTGCTTAATCGTTTTATTGTCATCGCGATCGCAAGCTCATTAAAATAAACCATTTCCCCACGATAAAGATGATCGGCATCTTATGTTGACTCTATAACCCCGGAACGCTAATGGAGTTTATGTCAGGTAGGAATTCAGGTGCAATGATTTATGCGGGCATCCTAGGGTTTAACAAACGTCCACCTAAAAAAAGGTTACCACATTTCAGACCAATTTTCATTATTAAATGAATTTTTCTCCCTCCTTTCACTTTTGTAAAAAGTGCATATTAAAAATAATAATAGCTATTCTCTAAGAATAAAAAAATAGCATTAATTCTACGCTCTCGAACGGAGATCTTTAATAGCTTCCGTTTGGAGAGAGAAAATGTGAAACACTTATTGCGAAGGTGTTCTAAGACACGTTTTTAACGATGGAGAATGACGTGGCTTGAATGAACATCATCTTTTTGCTCGTGAGGTTATATTAAAAATCTCGGATTACTTTCAGCGTGAAAAAATGAATTACAAGAGTGCCTAACGTTCGTTAAGGCTAGCTTTCAATGCAAGGCAGGTATATTTTCCCGTTTCCGTCATTCAAGAGGGTCTACCGGATAGATGTACTACCTGATGAGTAGGATTTTGGAAATATTGCTAAGATGAGCAAGGTAAAATGAGACTGCATACAATAGGTTTTTCAAAGGGCGACATATTTAATACAGAATGTGGAAATTCTAACGAGATTCTAAATTTTGGGGAAAAACATTCTAAATAATGTCCAATTATACAGTAACTCCCAAACATTTTTGTCAAAGATTCGGTTAACCCAAAAGGAACTTTTTATCTTATGAATTACTTAGACGATAGAGTTAAAAAAAAGGGTATACATAAATTCATAAATGCATATGTATGTTAAGAATTTAGTAGATTTGCAATAAAAATATTTAAATCAATCTCACCGATTAAAGATAAAGTCAAATATATACAACCAGTAGGTACCAAATAATTCTGCTAAAGCTATAGTGATAGCAGTGTTTCTCATTTGAATTTTCAGTTTATTTTTTTTCAGTTTCCTTCATTCGAAAAGTATTATCTCTCATAAGGTATACATCGCTATAAAGTCACCAAGCTCAGCTTGAGAACCACTGCATTAGAGCCTTCCAGCTCTTTGTGCATGAATTTGATCATTGTCGATTCCCTATAAGGTATTCCCTGGAGGTGTGGGTTTCTTTATAATGTAGAACAATGGAGTGACAGCACATCAAATTGAACAGAAACTTTCATTTTACTCCCTGTAGTTAAATATCTCTATCTAACAAACTTCGGACTCGGTAGAATAACCACAGAACAGAGACGCTTTTGAAATCAACCTCGCAGCAATGTAGGAAGTTGAACCGTTACAGCCCATTTATTAGCGTATTGTGGGAAAATTCTTTGTCCTTTAAAAGGAAATGGTGTAACTTGGGGGCGTAGTTGACAAGGGAATTGCGTAACGGGGAGCTTGAAATTTGTAGATGAACGATTAACTAAACGATGAACAAAGAGATTACGTTTTTCTGAACTATGATCACTTGTAAAACATCTTCTGCTATCAAGAGTCGTAAAACTGAAATATTTAAATTATTATCGCCTGGGTCATTGGAATATTATCGTAAGCAGGAGGAACTCTTGAGCAATAACGTCCACCTCATTAAATGCGTGGAGTGTATCTTACGGCCGCGATAAATATATTCACTTATACAAACTACAGGTTTATGGTAATAACCAACATAAACTTAAACTTAAGGAAATAAAATCAAAGCGCACATTTTCTCTATTTCCATCCATTAGTAGTTTCCTAAATATTTACAGAATAACTTATTCTCTACGAATTATGATGCGTTTGTAAGTACGACTATAAAATTTAATTTTACGATGAGCAGCGGAATTCTCTTGTGGCGACTTCAAAGTAGAAAAATGATCCTTAAACGAATTAAAATTCATAAAAATATAAGGAAATGTAAAAATAGAATTAATACTGATGGTATCTTCTTTAATAACGCCATTTCACACTACATCGAAAAATGTTTTCGCAAAAAAAATCGCAAACACAGGAAATGATATATCATTCTTATGTATCTCACCTTTGTAGCTGATTAAGTAATTTTTTGTGAGATCATATCTATTTTATTTGAAGACACGCCAATAAGAGGACCCGAACGGCATACTTCGTTGTTCTAAAGCTGTTTCCACGGTCTATTTACACGGAAAGGAGGTGATTTTTTAAAAGATTTTTGTATCGTCGATAGATTTCTTTTTGTTACATAACTAAAGCTCATTAATGACATAATATTTAACGCTGCTAGAAAGTAAAGTTTATAAATTCTTTATGTAAATTACATAAATACGTACATATTATATTATTTTTAAATTTGAAGTCAAAACAACATATATAATATAATTATAATTATATTATTGCGTCTTTTCAGGCTTTATTTAGTTTGCGCGACCAGCCAGTAGTGTAGCTCTGACATGGAGTGCGAATGTGCACCACGATTAAGTAGGGAAAAGCAAAAGGATTTCTCATCTCCGAGATGCGCATCACTCGGTGGGGAAACTCAGGGTCGCTGGCCATTGCTATTCCCAGGTGACTTCAAATTTTACGGTTACATTTGCAAGGGTTTAGATAAGGATTACGCGATTTTAACCACGGATTTTTCTTCCTAAAAAAACAGGAGAGTACGTGCTTGTGAAAACAGTGGATATTCATTCCCGGAGACATGCTGGGGCTTGATTTTCAAAACACACACAGAAAGATGCAGGGCAGACAGATTCGCCGAAGACCGGTCCCGTCGCCGCCCGCCCGTCCCACCAGAGTCCCTCTGCCCTATTACACTCGCGTTGTCCCTAGCTGGGCTCGCTGCTGAAAAAGAAAAAAAAGCCGCCGCCCACAAACACTGCGAACGCAAACGAAGCCGACGCCTGTGCATTCCGCCTCGCCCTTGCCCATCCCCCAGACCAACCCCGCGCTCACCTCACCGCACACCGACGCGACCCATCTGCGTCTCCTTATCGCAGCGATTCTTGACCCCCCCTTCCTCATCCTCCACTCTCCCTCTCCGTCCAACCTCCTCTTCCGCCCCATCCCCCTACAAGGCGACCCACCGCCTCTCTTAACTCTGTTTTGCAAACAAAAGCGGAGCCGGCACCGCAGACGGCACGGAAACTCTTTCAGAGCTAATAACTCGACAGCCGGTGGTACAAACAAGCGAAAAAAATAATAAGATCTTGTCCTTGACGCCCTCTCCCCCTTCTTTCCTTCACATTCTCCCCGCTCCACTTCTCCAACCCCCTCTCTAAATCCACCTCCTTTCATCCCTTCATTCCACCCCCCCTTCCCACATCTCTCCATCTCTCTCCCTCCATCCTCTTCCCTTTATCCCCTCACTACCTCCATCCCCATCCCTTCATCTCACTCCCCAGGGGGCCAAAACCACCCGCCCACGCGCCCTCTCATCGCCGCCTTTGTGTTACACGCACCCTCCGCCAACCTGGACCGCTCCTTCTGCCACCCTCTCGTGTTCCGCCGCCTCCTCCCACACAGCCCTCCCTTTGCACTGCGTAATTCACTTTCCTCCCGTTTCCGCATTAACCATTCGCCGCGTACAGCATTGCCCTCCCCCTTCGCCGCGGTCTCAGGGTGTGGGCGAGTGAGTGTTCTCGGGGGCAGCATCCATTCTCTCTTCTCCTTCCCCTCCACCTTCCTCCCCTCCCAGTGACCGCGTGGGGTGTGGCGAGTTTTGTTCCGGGTGTGTGGAGAGCAGAGGAGTTTAGTAACCGGGAAGTCATGGGTGAAAAATCATGGATTCTGGTTCTCACGTCATGTTTCCGCTAGTCAACTTTTCTGGCGGGAAACATTTGCCTCCGCGAGGAAGCCTCGAGGCTTCTAGAAACAATTCCTCAATTCATAAAATTTTCGAACAGTACAGCGCATTCATCTTTCGATAAAAATAAAAAAAAATATTGGCACTGGCAGCAATTACGTATGTAGAAAGTGATAAACAATATTGTACAGCAAAACAGAGGAAAGAATTGTAGCATATAAATACAGAAAAAGGCATAAAAAATCAGTATCAAATAGGAAAGAGAACTTAGTGAAAAATGTTAAATGACAACATCTGGGAGGCATTAAACAGTCACTGTCGCCCAATGTCGCCCAAATTTTAATGAAATTTCTATGTACCACAATATTATTTGAAGGCATGAGATTGGAATCTACCAAAAAAAAGGAAAAGTACAAGCAGGCTATATCAGACACTTGAGTATACTTCTGACTCAAAACCAATAAATGTCAGTCGTTACATGACGATGAGAAGTTAAATGACTCTGAAGTAACAAATGTATAATGTAGTCTTACGAATGAATTTCACAATTTCTTAACCTTTCAAAATTGACGCCATATGTCTAGAGATCCATATGCAACACTCGAAAATAAATTTACAACAATACAGCTGATTAAACTTTTACCCGCATATATATTAAGCTCACCTCCCACATTGAAACCATTCCCCAGGCGTCCCTATCGGCTCCGTTCAGGATACCGCGTCGATGGAGACGTGTGCGCTGGTTGAGGAGAGGTACGCTCATGTTGAAAACGCTGCGATCAATCGCTCGGTTGCTCAGGTATTTGCTTTCCACCGAAGACTGTTTACTTACGCTACTCGAAAGAATCTGAAGACCTCCGCACAACTGAAAATGGTAAGACGGAGAACGTGGAAACGGAGAACTCGAGGGCGATACACTCCTGTTTTAGCGAGAATAAGAAGCAAGGATATATATCCATCCTCATGGGCCGGGACACTGTGAAAAAATCAAGAAGTATAAAGGAACTGCAGAAGAAAGACAACCCTTAAAGGGATGATTCGGAATTCCCCACGCCGTCAAAGCATGCTCAATTCTGGATGAGGTAAAACGCCAACTGCTCGTTTCTGATTGGACGTGGAGGTTTGATGTCTCCAGTTCAGCACACAGCCAGAAGGTCGAGATGTTAAACGGGATAGAACATCTTCCCCGAGAGCAGGCCGATGACAAATCCAAGATTCTTATCCCCACTCTCCACCACTCGCGTTATCTCCACTGCGAGTTATTCACAGGCCCTATGTGACGCTTATACCCTCTGTTGCGAGATCCCTTTCGATAACATATGCTAATTGGTGGTAAAACGTTTCACATTAGGCAGTGAAAGCAGTAAAACTAAAGCAAATATCACAACTTGGTTCTGCATTATGCATGACCTCCGTCTCACATGTTAATTCACGAGTGCTCAGAACCTTAGTGCACGGTATAACTAGAGGCTTAACTAACCAAATTATCAAAAGGTTTTGTCGATTTTTAGGTCAATTTTGTCGATTTTTAGGTCGATCACGTTATTTTTTTGAATGTCACATGCCGATTCATACTCCGCAAGGGGAAAACGCACTCGGCGGTCAACACAGGGGTCATGATTTCGAATTCTTGCCTTTCTCTTGGGTACACTCTGTTCTAAGATTTAGCTTTTCCAACTGAATTCTTCATTTGAGGCGCGATATGAGGTTAGGGCCATCGGGACCATCTGAAAGGAAATCCAATTGACCATCAACAGTTAATTATATATGAAATGCGAAGTTAGTTGGCCCAAGTGACCAAAATATTTGAAGTGTGTGTTCTCGTCCTGTCAGGTGAGCAATGATAATTCAGAGTCGATGGCGAAGAAGTCAGCTGAATGAATTTAAGCAAATTTTCCTATATAATTGCACAGTGTAACCATAAAAAATCTACTGGGGTGATTCCTGCGAGTGTTCAAAAGATTCCGATTTTCGTTACGGGTACTCGCGTAACTCATGTCCTTGTATCAGGAGAAAAAACTTTTCTGGTTAGCGCACTAGCTAATAGCTAGCTAGCTAATAACCAGCTAACAACAACCATTCTCTAACATCAAGGACGGTGTCGGCCAATGTACCAGAAAAAGCAAGGGCTTACCTTATTATTCTCATCACGCACTTTTTCCTGGACACTTCTAGATTTCATCCATTAGTTACACACATTAAAATACGTAAATAGGACCCATTGACTAGATTCAACTTCCTTTGTAAAGTGATCATGAAACGGTAGGCAAACATGAGGACGCGCAAAAACTTCTTGATCGAAGAATGAGTATTTTAATCTAATCGTAAATTTCTTTATTTCCGCCATTGAAACGTTGAAATACTGCGAAATATTCCTCAGCAGTTTATTAATTATGTGTAATCAGGTTCTTTTTTATTTTGACTACATATGAGCTTGAAGACAGTGACAGTGTATAAACATATAATGGAGTAGGAAACGCCCAACCCGTGGTTGGTACGGGGTGCGACACACCCAAATGACTATTTGAATAAAAAACCTTCCCCGACTCTGACGTAAAGATTGCCAAAAATCATTTCTTCAATTCAATACCTCTTGTTAATATACCCGGTTCAAATTAAATAAATCATGGACAATTTTTTAAAGGCATTTTTTGCATATTACATTTTTTAAATATTCTTATTTGGCTTGAGGAGAGTTTTTTTAATTCCGTATTCCCGAGAATCTCATCTAAACATCCTTAATTATCTTTTGTCAGATGCCATAAAGTTCTAGTTAGAGAAAACGTTGCATTAGCGGTTTCAATACAGCAATTTCGGCCTTCCACAGTCCAATGCATTCAGATGATAGTTCCTAATTTTTCGACCAGTTTCCCATTGATGATTCTTAAGCATTGGTAAATTTAGTTACCTTAATAAAAACCAAAAAAATGTGTAACAATTTGCCGTAAATTTTCATTAATTTTGAAACATAAGTAATGCTGAAAAATGTTTACCCACAATTTGATCAAGATTCTCATTTTCAAAAGGCCTACATCCAGACAATGGAGGATTACAGGAGTAACAGGAGATATTTATCGTATTATTATATTTCACGTTATAAATGGGCATTCAAATACTTCCAATGAAAGAGTGATGTCAATCTACAATTTATGTTCTCTGATACCAATTGAACAAATAAGAATTTTAATGTTCGACATATACAATTGTATGAGCTTTTCTGAAACAAATAATTTCGTAGTTCCAGTCGAAAATTAGTTGACAGGAAAACTGATCACAGGAATTATTTTCCTTTCCCGCAATTGATAATAACAGCAGGGGAAAGTAATACGTGCAATCATCCAAACTGAAAATTCCAAAATTCAATTATCTACGATGATCCTTCATTGTTAAAACCACTGATCACCGAAATGGCCTGTAAATTAGTCCCCGTCACAAGTCCTTGCAAAGGTTGTCAGAGTATTATTTAGATAAACATACGATTTGATTTGACATTCGTGCATTATGGGTTCTCTTGGCAAAGATAATGTCATTTAATTTTCGGAAACTTACTCAAAGAACTATAAAAGTTGTATTATGTTTATTTGTGTCCCCACAAAATTCTTACATTCACCCTCCACTCCACCGACTCCCTCTCCATGTTTCCATCCTCTGTCATCGCTCCGCCGCCGCCTTCTTCTCAACTTCACGCACTCCACCCTCGCCACCCTTCTACTCCGCGACCCTCTTCTAGCACCTCCTCGAGCGCCCAGGCGACCACTCCCACTGAACAAACAAAAGAAGAAAGAACTTAATGGCTCCGATTTCTCCGACCCATCTCAATGCGAGCTCACCCTTTCTGACTCTCCCTCGGTGTAACCAAGAGAAGTTCTTCTTCCCCGCAGCCTTCTCTGCCGCTGACCCCTAATCTCCCAAGGGTGAGCCAACAGAGTGTGGTGGTCAGACGATGATAATCGAAAGGGGAATGAAGGGGTTAATGATAAGGAAAGGGTTAACAGAAAGTACGACAGCGG
Source organism: Hetaerina titia (assembly GCA_037158775.1). Taxonomy (NCBI): domain Eukaryota; kingdom Metazoa; phylum Arthropoda; class Insecta; order Odonata; family Calopterygidae; genus Hetaerina; species Hetaerina titia. The sequence goes on along the minus strand of CM073769.1, from coordinate 62,693,325 downwards.
ACGATAGTGCTCTCTCCTCCGAACAAGTAGGTAATTGAGAGGACTATCGGCTACTTGCGAAATGGGAACACACAAATCAATTCGACCTCAAGAACGAAAAGGACGCCACTGAGTCTTTTATCACGGCAATCTGTTTTCAACAGTTGTCAGGTGAAATTGAATCTATTTTTGTCACATTTTCACCTGGGACCAGACCCTTGATGGTTGAAATTTGACAACAATGGACCCCTTCCACTTGTAAACGAAAGGATGAAACTCGAGCTCCGAAATCGAAAAATATAGACCCGAAATGAAAAGGAACACATAAAAATAGACAACGTGTATCTCAGTCGTACGCTTACCTCTGACTTACTTTTCCGAAATGTTTTTCTTTTCGACCTCGCTACCGCTCCCGTCTTCTGTTTCTATCCGTCCCCTCGCGACAGAGTTCCTATAAACGCATCAGATGAGTGAGACGAGTGGGCAGTCTCCCTCTCCCGTAATTGGACGAATGTCATAATATTTGCCGAAGACCACAATAATGCCATCGAGTGGGTGAAGCAGTGGTCACTTACAGGAACTCGAGTTTTCGAGGTGAAGCAGTGGAAGATGCAGGACGTTTCATCGCGTAAGGAGAGAAAAGAGACTACTCGCAGTACGGGAGGCAGCATGTGCTCTCCTCGCGAACAAAAGCTCACGTGCCCATAAACCCATTTACCCATTCACATTCCCTCCCGCTCGCGTTCGCTGCAATGGGGCTTATTAGTCGGCATCACGGCCGAAACGAACGACCTTCCTTTCGAGAGGGAGGGGGTGAAGTTTTACCGAGACCATGAAGGGGGACGATACATCCATTAAATAAAACGAAAAAAATACGAGAAACAAACGGGACGCTGTCCTTACCCGCGTTCCCATTACAGTCCCCCACGGAAAGGGAGATATGGCACCGTCTTCTCGGCGATCTCTCTCCCTCTCTCTGTCACCGCACCCCGCCGTCCTCCTGACAGCCGGACAGATGGAGACGAGGGCACGCGGTGACTCTCCCGTGGAAGGGAAGAGTGACATGCGGCGAAGCTGAAATGAGAAAGGGGTTTGTGTCGGGGGAGGAAAATCCTGCGGAGGGTTGGTAAGGGGAAGGGAGTTGAGGATGTTGGCAGTGAGGTGGATTTTACGATCTCCAAGGGTTTGGAGGGGGTAAAAAGGGGTCCGTGCAAGGCATGTGAATAAAGAGTGCCCTCCCTAATAAGGGGTGGCAAACTGAGGACACGAAAAGAGATGCGGTTAGCAAGGAAGGGTGGATTCCGTCGGATATGATTGAATTTATGGATGAAGGGGAGGCGACACATCGGGAAAGAATAATGTCAGAAAATGGAGTAGGTAGAGTGGAAAATCTAATTTTATATATTAAGGCGTGTGTACGTGTGTGTATGTGTGTGTGGGTAATCACAAACACACATATATACATAAAGAGGAACTGAGAAGTCAAGTCCATCATGGCCTCTACTGGTCGCGAGACTAGGAGTGTCGGGAAAGGAGCATGATTTCTGTCTCGGAAAGAACGAAGATTTTGAATACCAAAGTAAAAAAAATTACAATAAGACGTGAACCGAATAAAGGAACCTCGAGAGTAGGAAGAAATGTTAACATACATTCATAAAAATTTCAAATGAAAATATCACTCTTACGTGACTAGTTTTCAACGAACTTACTTGGGCAAATTTTAGGCTGGATACTGAAAAAAGGAAGACATTTTAGAATAGAAATTTGCATTGCAAAAGTGTTTCTTCCGCAAATGAATAAGACTGTGACAAAAAAAACGAAACCTAGTTATAGATTATGCCAACATTTATAGTTCGATTCAGATTCCATACTTATTATCCCACCAAATAGGATCAAACCTTAAATGAAGTTCTCCGGATGATGATCTTATCTTCTTTTAGATCCATATTTATCAAACATTGAGAATAGCTAGCAATATTTCAGAATTTTATTAGATGAACACCTCAGAATATAATGATATAATTGCAAAAGTGACATATTAGTGGCGTAGTCCAAGCTTTGCAAACCATAAAGAGCTATTATTTGAAATTGGATGAAGAATTATGCATCTGAAATGATCTCCTTTAAAGAGCCGTGCTTCTGAAATTACAGTAATCCCTAAAAGTAAACACCTCTTCCCCTGACGATGAACGGACAACTAATTCCACAACACCATCACCTCAACGCAGCTTCACTGTATAATACGACATCAAACCCATGAATAAAGTTGAATATTGTTACCCCAATTCCCTCAGTACCTTATGCCCTCCATATACCGCGAATATAATATACCCTCCTTTATTTCTGCACTCCATTGTAAACCTTATATTTCTCGCGATTGATCGGCGGTCGATCGAACGCCGCCACGTAATTGAATATCAATGCAAATTTCACTCAGTTTGGTGGGAGAAACTTCGATTGCCGAAAATTGCGATATAAAAATTCATATTTAATTCATGGTGATAAAGGTTATTTTGGAGGGGTTGGGGTAATGGGAATGAGATGGGAGGAAAGAAGGCGGTATAGTGTAAAATAGCAACGTATGGGAATGTAGCCGTAGGGAAGAGGGAGGATCTGATCTCCGGGAGTGGACGGGTAGAGAAAGTGGTAAGTTACGAGATCGGCGCAAAGAGAGAGGGAGAGTATGAAGAGAGGGGAGGAGTGGGAGGAGGAAAAGAAAAAAAGAGAGAGGATTAGAGATGACTGGAGGGAGAGAGTACTACGGAGCCGGGATGGAGATGGCGTGTGAGATATTACCCTGGGTCGTGTGATTTTCCCATGGGAGGCAAAAGAGGCGAGGGAAGAAAGAGAGAGATGGGAAAGGGAAAAGTAAACGTGAGATGGAGAAGATAGGGGAGGGAGGAAGGGAAATAACTAAGGTAGATGAGGGAAATATCATCACCTGACTTCCACGTCCTTTTAACGGTCCCCTCTTTCATTAGTGGGGTACGTAGAGCTGTGTTTGGGAGAACGGGAGTAAGGCCTACATGGGATGATATGGGGCGGTGGGAAGGGAACGAGGGATGAGGCGGTGGAGTGGTCCATGATGGAAGAGTCGACAGGCGATGAGGTAACTACGGGTTTCATGGAAAGAAGGATTAATTCGGGATAGAAAGGGGTCAGGAGTTGAGAAACGTGACGATGATGGGATCATTAGAGAAAGGGCAAGGGGAAATATTGATGAATGGAAATCGTTTTTTGGGTCTTCAATCGGGAATTTTGGGTCGTTTCCGCGATGGACTTTTCAGAGCCGCACGTAATTTTCCTCAAGGGGAGGGAATTATACGAATTATATCCCATGGTATTCAGAATAATGGAGAGGGCGGTTTTCAAATAAAAGATCGCAAAGGAAATTTGCTAGCCTTCTGAATTGAATCTCAGGATGTTACGAAGCACTTTTAAAAGTAATTGTTTTATTATACCCTGAAATTTAAAGCGAGTTAGTTATATTACGACACAAAAATCTGTTTTTAAATAATAATGATACATTCCTAAAATTATAATCATATACCAATTATATCACATAAAGGAAAAGTATTGAATGTGTCTTAAATGAGAATTGAAACGGAAGGGAACATTAAGCGTGAAAGGGAAATTAAATATGCTTAAAAACTTATTTATAAAATTAATTTAATATATTTAAATGTGAATACACGGAGCGCGTCCTCTTGATAATGTTAACATAATTAACAAACTTAAAAGAAGGCTTCAGCGGGAGAAATATCGCCGAAATGGAAGTCTTTGGTCAGACTAATGAGATACTCAGCAAATTAAGAAAACGCAAATGAATTAATTTAATCACTCTTAATGCCTTTCATGCCCCCGATTAAATGCTTCCCTCTGTCATTCAAAAATGGTCTGATCTGTCCAAGACACTAAAAATTCAGTCTAATAACAAAGTTGGTAGATTTTAAGCGTTCTTCAAAGATTCTTAATGTGTGTTTAATAATAATAAACTGCTACCATTTGGAAGAGCTCCAACCTTGCCTTTTAGGCAGGTTTTGGCGCTGACGTAGATGCCCACGTCCCGGAGGGAAAATCCAAAACGCCACACTCAGTTCCTAGTTGCCCTTTAAATTTTTAACTTTACCCGTTGAACCTGATATTTTCGGCGTAGCAGACATAATTCATGATGCTCGAAAGCAAAGCTCGTAAATATATGTATCCCTAACTCTCTTTGGCATCGTGTTAAGACTGTTTATCAAAGTCACTCGGCACGAGAAGCTCCCTTTATTTCCAGATACGAAAATAAACGAAGAAGGCGGAATCGTTCAGAAGACAAGAGACGCCGGCGGTAAGTTTCGTGTGATTCCTTGTTTCTGCCACGAGAAAGGCCCTGTAATCCGTGCGGGTGCCCTAAAAATCGGAGAACTTAAATCGAAATTGGTCCATCATTCATCGTCGTTGGGCGTCACGAGAGCAGAGCCCTGCAAAGGGATTTGAATAATTTTTACGCGAGGCGTGGCAAGTGGGGGAGGAGAATGAGTGATGGGGGCGGGGCCAGGATGGTGTGGGGGGAGAGTGTGGTTGAAATTTTATAGCGTTCACGCGTGAACTCAATTTGGTCGTCGAAAGTCCGCGGGACCTCCGAAAGCACCAAGGCGTCGTAAAAGAGAAAAGGGGAGGTCCATTTATTTTACCCGAGTTGCCTCCTCCCAGGAGGTCGCATGGGGAAACAAACGAACTGCGTTGGGATTTTTTTCTCCGAAATTGAGAAAGTGGCCTTGCGAGGGAGGGTTGTGGCGAGGGGGGAGTGGAAAAACTCGCGAGGGGGCACGCTGTGGCGCGAAGGAGATAAGGGATGGAGTGGGCAGGAGGCGAAATGAGTGGAGTGAATGCTGTGGTGGGAGGGGGAAGGAGATTGAAGGAGGGAAGGTAGGAGGGAGAGCGCAGGATGCCGTGTAGGAGACGACGGACGGAGAGGAAACGCCGGAGTGGGTCCGCGAACATTCCGGATGAGATCTTCCCTCGGACGTAAAAATGAAAATGTCTCTCGATTAAAGTAAGGAGTCTTTCAAAGAATTTAATTCGAGAAGTGAGAGTTCTCAACTCAAGAAACGGTGAAAGGACGTCAGCCTATTGGATAAAAGTTAAAAAGAGAAAATTGAACGAATACACAGCCTGATGCACTGCCAAAACTGCTTTGTGAACGAAATAAGATGTTTATGTAGCGGAGGCCGGAGGAATTTTTCAGCCGAAATCCAGGAAAGGAAAAATATTGAATTTATCTTAAATGAGAATTGAAAGGGAAGGGAGAATTAAGGCCGAAAGGTAAATCAAAAGGAAAAAGACTAATTAAAATGCCCCAGTTATTCTCAATTTAAACCTTTCAGACAGAATTTTCGGTGTAATTTTTAATTTCGCTTTTGGTGTAGGTCCGAAGGAATTTCTAAATTAGTCGTCGAAATCGATTTCCTCAAGTTTTCAACCTTGGTGTACGATGGCCCCAAGGGTAGGTGGGATGTTTTTCCAACAGATTCAATCTTAGTATTTCATATTTGAATTCCATTGGGACTTCAAACAAGTGTAAGAGGACGTCTCGGTAGCTTAAATGGTTAAAGCACTCGGCCGGATATCGAGGGATCCGGGTTCGAATCCCGGTCAAGGCGAATGATTTTTACTCTCTGAAATTGTTGCATTATAATACACACATAGCGGATGACTCCGTTAAAAGTTACTGTTGCGGCATCTCCCGCAGTTTCTAGAAAGAACAGCCTAAGTGTTTGAAATTGGCTTTATTAACATCGTGGACTGTGGCGCGTCGTGCACGACTACGAATTCCTGTGACATTGTATGTACGGTATTTTGTCATAACATCTTGTCCCTTTAAAGGCCCCAAAATTTCAGAGTGTAAGAGGACGTCTCGGTAGCTTAAATGGTTAAAGCACTCGGCCGGATATCGAGGGATCCGGGTTCGAATCCCGGTCAAGGCGATTGATTTTAACTCTCTGAAATTGTTGCATTATAAACTTCCTCGTTGTTGGTTAAGTTTTCTGAAATTAATTCGAAGAAGTGATTACTAGGGACGATAATAAAAAGATAAAAAACTGTCATCCGTGCCACGAAAATTAATATTTTTGGTTATAAGTGCTATGGAACCTGTCAAAAATATGCCAATTCTGCAATAGCTTATCGAGTAAACGATTTAAAAAATAGGATAAAAATACATTAATACTCGTTTGATAAAAGTACTTGTTTGAGACGCTTTTTTTCACAGTTGCCAAATTGAATATCGAATATCACATTTACTTATTTATCTATGCATCTACATTTTATTATGACGGTATTGTTGATCCCAAGGATAAAACCCCCAAATGTTATACCGACATATTTTTACATTATAGGTTTCGTTAAACTAAGAGAAATCAAATGGAATTTGAAATATTGGCACTCATAAATTGCCTGTCAAAACTTAAATTTAACTGTTCGATGGAGGAGTCAGATATTCCCTATGATAGGGCACATAAATGCACCAAGACGAAAAGCACCGTAATACGGGCCTCATCCTTAGCGGGAGGAAACACATGAACAGAGAGACCTTATATGAAAGGTAAAGAGAATTTCCGATTCATGATTTCCATGGAAACAAATAATTTTCTAAGCCCAGATCATTTGGTCCAATGAACACAAAATATTTTAACTTAAACTTTTCCATATTTTTCATTGTGTATTGTACCTGGAATGTTGTGTACATATCACAGATAGTCAAGAATTATTGGTTAGTCTTAGACAACAAATGCCAAGGTGGCCCTTGTTACTAATGGCGCCAACTCCTTTGATAGTTCTCACTTAGAAGGATTTATGAAATTGTTAGTAAGGAAATGAATAGTTGCATAATTATTGGTAAGTGGAATCACCTCCTGCGGGGAATATTAATTTACCAAACCAAATATTTCGGTTTAATCGATTTGGGCGAAAATAGCTCCATTTCTTTTGAAAAAATGAATGATAAGTTACATTATAGCAAAACATACCTTGATACAAAGACTCGCAAACTTTAGGTGAAGTAGTACAAGTGCCTATAGTCTCTGGTCTGGGAGAGAATATTCACCTAGATCCGTTTACTGAGTGACTTAATGGAATGGCGTGAATACTCAACGGTAGTAGTAGTACGCTAGCGTTAATAGCTAATATTATGTACGCTAAATGAAAGAATGTATTTTATGTGAAATTTCAATACAACCAGGAAGAAATCCCAGCTTCAACCACAAATATCTCACTCATAATAATGTCTTATTGTTTTCCAGTTCTTTCGAAGTAAAGTTTTTGTCTAACTCGCCGACAAATGAACTCCTAGGGATATATTATTGACAACGAAGAAGACGGAACAGAAATAAAGATATATTGGAGAAAGACATATAATTGAGAGCTAAATATATTGTGGAAGAATGGCCACGTCACCAAACAATAGATTATGATAATGGTTAGCAGGAATCAGTCACATACCCATCTTTAAAATGAATTCAATTTTTAATGCATACAACTAGCACATTTTAACTGAAACAAATTTGAAATGTTAAAATTAGGCCTAAAGGCTACTTACGCTCTACGTAGCTAATGAGTTTACACCCATCGATTTAATTTCCGAGATACTTCATTCAAAATTCATTTCTCGTTCGCATTTGCGTAATGAAATAACTGCCGCTACAACCCATCCGGTTGATATTGTGGAATTCGCAACCGAGGTGATGACGGAATCCAATAAAATCACATCGGTAAACGCCATTTGTGTTTCGGTGCAAAACCACTACTGAACACGTTTTATGATGAGCGGAGTTTTCTACTAATTACAAGGCTTTTTTTCGGAATTTATTTACTGTTGAGGTCTCTATCATCAGAAAAATTCCGTTATCATGCAATAAGGCCAGTAAAATTTAAAATATTACGCATTGACATTGATTTTCAGACTTCGTTTCCCTGACGCCATGATGTAAGCGATTAGAGAAATTGTATCAGTGGATGTTAAAAATAATGGTCTTGCAATGAGAATGTCCAAAGTGTCTAACTCAATTACTCGAGCTTTTCTTTATTAAAGAGTTCACGATTTTTGAGAGCGTCGTCAACTCCACATTCACCACACTGCCCAGAATGGACGTCTACATTTGTTAACTCCATAACTATCATCTGCTCGTATAATATATGTATCTTTGATGATTTTCTATGCTTTCTTATATCATCCATAAAAACACTGATCCCTTTCGGAACAGAAAAAATAGCATCTTTGTGATACATCTCAAGGGATTGAGTGCAATTTATTGTTTTCCTCCATGCTCCACTGACTCTGAATACTTCTTTCACCTCTCAGATTCATGATGTTTTTACTCCGTTTTCTGTTCCTGGGAATTTAAATGCCCCTTGCCGTCTCTTAAATAATATTTTTTTTAATTCCCTTACTCATCCGTTTCTGATCACATTGAGGGACCATTGAATACCATAACATATCAAAACTAGCTTGTGAAAGTAGTCGAATGGGTGCTTTCATCACAATTTTCCCCGAATGCATACGCAGCCGCAGAAATACCTATCCCCTATACCAAGGAGGCAGATGCGGAGGCACGGAGGTGAGCGAGGTGAGGCAATCGAGTAACTTCTCGTCGAGGAGGGGAGGAGGACGAAATCGGTTGGTTGGGGGTCAGGCGGGCAGCAGAGGCCTCGGGTCGGACGGGGTGAACCCTCCGCCACGCCGCTGCCGTGACCGGTCGCCGATGGTTCATTCGGGCACGTCCTTTGGGGATGGGACAGGGGGCGAAGGAGTTCAGACTGAACGGTCACCGGCGACCCACTATCCTCCTCACACGCTAGAAATCAGCGGCCGAGAGGTTGACGAGGCGGCCACACGAAAGCCATTGTTGGTGAGGCCACCAGTGAGAGAGAGGAGGAGAGAGAGAGAGTCTCCATGGCCTTTGTCCACCTAATAACTCCCCGGCAGCCTACACCCGCCCCCGTCTCGTAAATGTCCGCGGAGTGAAGAGCCTGGAGTACCGTTCCGCGTGGAACAAAACGTGGGAGGCAATCACCGAGCGACGCCTAAGGGGGTCAATCGTCCATTCGCGGCAATCGCATTCATAATCGGGGAGCGGATGCCGGAGTGCAGCACTTGGCTTATGGATGAGGAAGCCCTTGTAAGGAAGTTTTGATGCATGCTCCCCCTAGACGGAGTTAAATGCACTGGGAATTTTATTTTCCGTTAAAATGGGTGATAGTCTACCGGATAATGCGTCTTAAAGTAGTCGGCTTTAGAAAGGGGATTGAATGAATTTAAATTCCGGGAAAAAAACCTTTCGTTAAACTTCGCGGCTGTCAAGTAGATAGTACTGAATCAGAAAATCAATAAACTTAGATTAACCTGTGGTGAACTATCGTTAAAATTTGTGATAACTTGATTTGCGGAAATAATTTTGTTTTCTACCGGATATGAATTCATGCAAGGGACTCGGAGAAATATAATGAGGAATCACAGCACTCTAGGAATGATTTCAAGTTTATGTGTACGAATATAAACTTCAGAGAACTTAGAAAGTGTTAGCCTACTTCTTCAAATGGTTACGTTAACTTCAAGGAAAAGATCAAATTGAGATGGATGAAAAAAACTCCGTAGTCGATGTAAGCATGTTGGCAATGAAACACGCCAATCGTATTAGATACATAATCACATTATTAATAGGCACATAATTTAACGTGATTCAAATGTATTCCACAAGTATTTGTCGGAGTATGATATACATCTTGGTAGTAATTGTTCGTAGCGTAGAGCAGACTTTAAAGGAGGTTCAGGCCAAATATTGAACTCATTTTATTGGTCCTCCGATATGAAAATACGAAAACTAGTATAAAAAATAATAGATATTCAGGGTCATAAAGAGGAAAATAAATTATGGCCATGGTATATAGATGGATAAGAGAAGAAGATGGAAAAATGTAAGCACAGAGTTAGGCAAAATAAAGTACAAAGAGTTAAACAATAAATTGAGAAGGGCCAAGAATAAGAAAAAAGAAGAATGGTGGAAAACGCAATACGAGGGTATTGAAAGTTTACAGAGGAAGGGTGAAATTGGTGCTCTATACAGCAAGCTTAAGTTATTATCGTGAAGTAAGAAGGCAAGATCGGTGCTAACAGTTAAAGATAAGTGGGCTAAGATAATAGTTGAACCAGAAAAAATCCAAGAGAGATGGAAGGAATATATAGAAACACTGTATGGTAGAGAACTTAGGCCGATAAGGTTAGACATAGAAAAGGAACATGGCGTAGAAGAAGATAGCTTAGGTCCAGGCATACTCGACGAGTAAATTGGGAAACATTTATTCGTGTATTGCAGAAAATAGGAATGGATTGGAGGGACAGGTGATTGATCCGCAACCTGCACATGACTCAAACTGCTCAGGTGCGAGCGGGGAATGGAGAGTCCGGATGGGCAGTGTTAGGAGGAGGTATAAAGCAGGGTTGCCCATTACCACCGGTGCTGTTCAACGTTTATGTGGAGGAAATGATTAAAGAGGCATGGGAAGAACTGGAGGTAGGAATGAAAGTCGGAGGGGAATTCGTAAAATCGGTTAGGTTTGCTGATGACCAAGCATTAGTTGCTCAGTCAGCCAAGGGGTTGCAAGCATTACTGAGTGAATTGGAGGTTCAGTGCGATAGATATGGGATGAGAATCAATATTAATAAAACAAAGGTTACGCGGTTTTCCAGAAAGAAAAAGGCTAATTAAACATTAAAATAGGAGGGGAAAAAATAGAGCAGGTAGAACAGTTTACATATCTCGGAAGTGTTTTGGACCAATACGGTCAAAGTAGTAGGGACGTAAGGAGAAAAATTGCACTAGGCAAGGAGGCTATCTCAAGGAGGAGGGAGTTGATGACGGGGACGTTGAGTAGTGAGGTTAAGACAAGACTCGTAAAAACTCTGATATGGAGCGTAGCTATGTACGGCGCGGAAACGTGGTCGCTGAAGCAGGAGGATAGACGTAGATTGGAGGCTTTTGAAATGTGGGTGTGGAGAAGAATGGAGAAGGTGAAATGGACCAAAAGGAAAACAAATGAGGAGTACTGGAGATGGTGGGTGAGCAGAGAGGTTTGTTGAGAGAAATCCTATAGAGGCAGGAAAAATGGATGAAAGGCGTATTGAACGGTAGTGGAATGTTGAAGAAGGTAATAGAGGGGAGAATGTTTGGCAAGCGAGGAAAGGGCAGGAACAGATAGGGATGTTGGGCGGGATGAAGGGAGGAAAGAAGTACACAGAGATGAAGAGGGACCTGATGTAGATTATGTTGCTGGATTGGGTTTTTGTTTGGAGTTACAAAAGGTTTATTTGATAGTTGTGTCCATCCAAAAACCTACCTTAACCGGTAGATTACCTAATAATAAACTATGGTATATGAAGTATTGTTGATTCGTAGTATGTTCACCAGGTAATTTTATCAACTTTCCTTTTCATTATAACAAAATAAATTTACTACATTATCCAACTTAAAACTCCAAAAGTTTGGCGCCTAAAATATTGATTACGTGATCATTTCTTTTAATCAACACCGGATGTTTTTGCTTGACTCTTATAATCGGCCTTACAGATTCTATATTTTCAGGCTTAACTTTGTGGAAATCCGTTATCATCGAAGTAAAAAACCAATGTATCTTTCCACCACATTTTTTTCAAATCGTTACAACTAGTTTCAACGCATCGGCATTATCCTCATGTGCTTGATAAATTGAAAGATAATTTTTTTTATTACTTCTGCCTTACTGATAATCAATCTTTGGTTTATGTTATGCCTAAACAGCTTTATACTATAACCTTACTTACTACCAGTCATTGCGCCGGATATTCAGGGTGGGATAACAGGAAAAGAAAATACTGGTGCGGCGATACTTTGTCTTTAAGGGAAAATCTTCCAGTCGATTCACTGTAAATAGATATTTAAGCAACATTATTTTGGAATTTTCTTAATTACAGCAGTTCTGAAAGATTAATTGAAGAATTTAAAAGTCACGCGATGACCATGTGTTTCACGGGGTGCACATTAACCCATTAAGTGTCCCACTGGTGATCAAGACGCAGATAGTTTTGACAAATGACGTGCGATCGCCGGCATCCCAAGCGAGGGCAGAAACTTCGCAATGGCCACCAAGCGAGCCCGTCTCCAACCCCATCCTATCCGTTAATGACATTAACTTCATAAAGGAACCTTAGAGGGTGAATCTCTGCGGCTTATGGCATTATTTTCTAGAGGGCATTCAAATCTTTTCACTTTTCCCAGTCCGCGCAAAAAGGCCTAGCAGGATGACTTTCACTTCTAGTTAATAGGACAGACAAGAATCTTCCAGAATGGGCGGGGCTTGATGGCATCACACCAAGCCTGACATTAAGGACGCTATAAGGGGGGACGTCGACGGACGGCAGGAAGAAGTATGAGGGATGGAAGAATATAGTGAGGGGAATTTCCGCCAGTAACACGATAAAAATAAAAAAAATCCACAGAGTAATTGCCTGCACAAAGAAAAATAGACGCCACCAATGCGGAATTGATTTATTAATTTCAAATTACTGCGTGTACATTCGCCTCAGTTCGAAAGAGACTAAGAAATTTAAATTACTACATACTTTATGTTTAGTTTGTGAACATGTTTCTTCATTTTCTTACCATTTATCCTTGAATGCCTTGAGTATGTCAAAATTGTCAAATGTAATTGCTCATAGACTTAAAACACCTGAAGTGCGACACATTTGTTAAATTTCCTACATTTCCACCGATTTAAATAGAAAGCGAATTTGCTATAAATTATGAGAAATAAGATCGGCTTTCTTAATATAAATAAAAAGATACAAGAAAGTTGGTTAAACTTCAATTTAATATGTTTTACTGTTTCTTTTAATTGGTTGAACATTAAATTGAAGATATAGGCCAGTATTTTTATTGACTGTCATTGAAAACAGAAAAACAACCAAATCTCTTAGAGATAACTGACAGGAGAAAGAAAAGTATGAAGTAATATGATAAACTAAGATGGATGTGAAATAAATGACTTTACCGTTGTGTTAACATAAAGTAATGATAGCATGGTAAATTTGGAAATAAAGTATTTCGGATACCTCTGACATTGAAAACTTTATAGAAGAGAAATCGCTAGCGGGAATCCCGTTTGTAAAGCAACAGATTTTAGAAAAAATGACTCTAAGCTATCTTTACTACACCACAAATTCCTATTCATTACCAAGGGAAATTTTGTTAAATTAATTTCAGCTCGGAAGTAAATTAAATTACTATAGCAAGTTCATTTGGAATCTTTTAGCAGTAAGTTAACACCTTGAAAAGAGAAATAAATCCATATTATTACATGCTATAGAAGCCAGATGAGGAAAAATATGCATGTCATTAAGATTTGACGAAACTGAAAAATGAAGAACCTGATTAATACCATTCAATTCAGACTTTTAACAAATAATTCCTAAATAAAACAGTTTCAACATTCAGAAAATCTTCATATTGACACTTGAAAATTAAACTTTAAATGGAAACTTAAATTTTGTGGAAAAGCCAAGTTGTTTAATTTTCAAATGTCAAATATTTCCTCGCTAAATTCAACGTTACTGGTTAGAGATAGGTAATATTTTACAGGAAACTGAGGTAGCATGAATTATGTGAGCAGTAAGTCGGCTTATTCAATAGTTTTTTCATGTCAAATCGTGGATTTTCAATTAAGTTTAGTGAAATAGGTTTTGGTGAGGTTAATAAAGAGAAAATGATGCTTGAGAAGTCTTTTTCGGAACATACATACTAGAAATAAATTTTAATCTACTCGATAGATATTTGCCGTACGTAATACGTATCAACAAACAAGCACCAAATATGGACGGTATTTTAATTTCCGGAAGAAAAACATGAAAAGTTTTGATGTAAATGGAGTACAAATATTGTATTCGCTGTGAATGCCTCGTTTCGAAAGAAATAACCAGTAGAAAGGGTAGATATTGCCAACATAAGGGTGAATGTTAGGCATGAAAGAAGAGAAGACGGTGCACAGCACCGCTGGGAACAGAGTCCTTTTTGAGAGCATTTACCCGCAAATGCAGAGATAAAGAGGTTGCAATTTACACGTCGCTCATGTAAATAATGAAGAAATTTATTCAAATATCTTTTACGTTAAAAAATGTGTCGCACATATAAAATAATATAAGAAAAAACAATGCCGGAGGAAAAAACCATAACCTGTTATTCGGCTTGGCGTGCAGTGCAATATTATATTGAGTGCAAAACAGCTTAATGATTTAAAAATAACTTCAAGATAATTTCTGACTCTTAGATTAAATGTAACAATATTTACTGAATACAAGGTCGCAGTTGTGTGTGCAAATTAATTTGTATTTTTCGAAATGATTTATTTGAAGCCTAATTATACATAAATAATGACAAATTTAGTAACATACAAGGTGAAAAATTATTAGCTTTTACATGGGATTAATGAAGTTATTTGAGGGTTGCCCAATAATTGAAAATGATATGAAAGTCATGCGATTGGGTTGAAGGTGATATTGAATTCATTCCAAACATGTTGAAATTGTAGGTTGAACAAACGTGAAACAACTGTTTCTAGCAAAATCATGATCACTTTTATTTTATCTGTGGCAAAGTTAAAATGAAAAATAAAGCAACTGTAGGAAGGTCATAAAGGTAACCTTAACCATATAAGTTACTTTCTTTTTTTCAAGATACGTCCTTATCAGACGTCCTTTTTCCTTTTTACTAGCTAACTACAAGTTGTGACCTTTGTGGCATCTACTGCATCTTTTGCAGCTCTCGAGTACTTTTTCAAGTACTTGCATTAATAGCGTAACAAGTACAAAATATTCAGGAACTTGCGGGTATTTTCATAACTATTTTTCCACTATTTAAATTACTTAGTATTTTTCCGCTGTCCCATTTAATTCATATATTGAATGCTAATTGCGCCTATTGAGTGAAAGACTCAAACGGAAAAGGTTGTTTTTCCATCGCTTGCTTTTTGTAGTTTTTTTCATTTTAATGAATTCTCACGCAAGAAGTCTCCTAAACCGAGGACTTCGGCGTCGTTTAAAAAATTCTTTCCTCTCTCCCCACTCCTGTCTCTCCTCGCCTCACCACATCCTAATTCGTTTGTTTTTTCCCATTCGAGACATACGATAAACCATGTACTTCTCCATTCAAGGGCTGTTGTAGATTAAGAAGCCTTCATGTGGTCGAACACGCTCGTCTGGAAACTTTACCCCGTGGGATTCCCCTGAGTAGATAACATCAAAGGTGATTGATTACATTCTGCTTGCGCATGGTGTAAGCAGTTGTTTCTAAATGGAGAAAATTGTAAATTTTCCTTTTTTTCTTCCTCTACACTTTGCAGTCTTGGCAGGCCATCGGATATATTTAAAAATTACAATTGTAAATATATATGGACGTCATTGATTAAAATCAGACAGTGGAATCGAATCGTTTGCTATTTTCCGTGTCTGGAAGGATTCCAAAAAAAGTTTTCCCAACTCCTATCCTTATTTTCCACCATACAACAACTTGACACCAATCTAAGACACTGTTCGAAACTTATTAAATTTCTCATTTAACGTTTCCTTCGATGGATACAAAATAAATTCTGCATACTACCATTCTACATCTACAAAAATACCCTGCGAGCCACCTAAAAGTTGTGTGGCAGGGGGTGTAGCACCATGAGGGAAGGGGAAGGGATGAGGGTGTTGGGGTTATCAAATAGGCGAGGAAAGGTGGGGGGAACCTGTAAGAAAAAAATATTTTTATACATACACATATTTTTTTTACACAGTAATACGTTGGAGGTCGTATTATATCCTTGATGTCATCGGAAAAGGGCCCATCTTTATATGTTTTTCATAAGTTTGATCTATCGTATATTGTAAACGCCGCTGTGTAAGAGAATCCCATCCTAAATTGTCTAGCAAAGTGGATACGCTGCTGCGTTGGTTATAACAATGTTTGACAAATCTAGCCCCCCTCCGCTGAACTCGGTCTAATTCCGAAAATTGTGTTATTGTGTGTTTTTGTACCATTGTGCCCTAACAAAATGTGACAGCACCGTTCCTCGACGTTTTTCAATTAATTTTCCAAGAATTCATCTAATTTAAACGAAGTTTCTTTAAGACGGTCTCAGCTGCACACGTGCGTGACCCTTAAGATTGGTGGAAGTAACTGATGCAATGGGGAAGAAGACAAGGAATTTTCAATTTTATGTGAATTTAATGTCCTGTTTCCCATTTTGTTGAGCCGAAATTAAAAACTGCTCATTCGTAATTATTTGCATTTCATTCATCTACCATTTGAGGGTCACCAACTTGCGCGTTTGTATTTTTATATAAGAAAATGAAAAAACGAATTTCAGATACTGTCCTCATTTCATAAAAAAATCATATTTTCTCCTCATAGCGCACAGTTGCGATTTCCTTACATTTCTCATACATGACCAGAATAATTATGAGTTCCCTGTGACGTGTGCAGGATGGTTTGCTATTTAATCGGTAAGGATACGTTAGATATGGAGCATGCTATTTTTTTGGTCGAAATTCAGTGCATATCTTCCGAGAGGTATCTTTATTATTATTGTAACATGCTTTCCCAATTTACCGCAAATCTCCTTTCTCCATTGAATCATCTCAGTTTTCCTTTTATCCGGATATAATTTAAATGGAACATACCTCTCTGGTCACGGAATATTTTTACGAATAGTTTTCTGTTTATTTAAAGAAACTGAAATCATGAAACTAAAACTTCGTTTTACTTTGCTAGTTATGAAGCAAATAAATAATAAAAAGCAAAGTATATAGCGCGTGAGATATTAAAATTTTATTTTTCATAATTTTTGACAAGTGTGAAAGTTCGATCGATATTAACTTCGACGCTCAACTCTTAAATGAGTAATTTAATGTAAAAGTTGGCCTAAAAGATGAAAAATTTACTTTATAGGGCTGAAAATCTATTTAAGAGAGTGAATTATGAGTATTGTACGGATATTTCTGCGTTGAATGTTGAAAATATATTTTTAATTCAATTTTGGAAAAGAGAATAAAGCTGGAAGCTATGAATTAGTACTGTATCATATAAACGAGCAGAATAACATTAGTAGTAAGAATGTATTCAAAGGTTAAAAAACTGAAGAAACTGAGAAAGGGATTAAAATCTCACATAAAATGCTGAGTGGATTGGCGGCCATACAAAGAGTACACATTTCCTGACGCATTCAGTTTTAATTACCATACGAAAAAAACTAAAACACCCTTACACAAAATACATATATCAAATAAGGCACCTAATATTTTTATTTTTTATATTTTCATAACAAATGAAATTATTAACGGTAATACGCCAGGAAACCCTGCGTTTGCCACTGCGACTCTTCAAGCGTTCATTTTCCAAGAATTTATTTTCTCGAAACGGAAGTTGTTACTTGCGGTTAATAACAATCGAGATAGGAGAGAAGATGGAAGAAATTATTTTATAAGGCGGTAAATTTAATTATGTGAAGACTCTTAGAAGCCATTTACCTTGTTCGTAATTCCTTTATTTTAGCTAGATTATAATGAAAGAGAATTTATTGGATAAAAGGCGTTCAGAGAGGTCAATTGAATTTTAATCAAAGAGCCAGACGAAGGTATTTAGTTGTTAACCCATAAATAATTTTTAATACCAACTGCGTGACCGTAAGAAAAATATGGTCTTTTTAACAAGCAAACGCTTTCCTTTCTAAACAAGGTTGATAAAATAATTGCTGATATTTTTGTGAAAAAAATAGAAATGACTTTAGTCTCCATAATAGCATCCTTTCTCTTTGTAAATTTATCTCTCACCAAAAGAAGTGGGCCATGTCGAATAAAAGCAGTTCACGACTTCAGGAGTGTAAAATCCGAAAGGAAAGTTAAATCCAAATCTGATTCAAACTATCTCGAAAAAAGTCCCGTCCTTTTAGATTTAAATCACTTTCATCATTTTCCCTTTCAGATTTAAATTCACCTCAATAATGCAACAAACACTTAGCAGAATTTTTTTCCGCCCGCATCTTGCGGCGGTGGGTTTTTCAGGGGAGCAGAGGGTACCTGAGAACGAGGCGGTTTTGATGCACCAAAATTTCGATAATCTCGTCTTTTGTGTGATGGGCTGAGAATGCACAGAACCGTAAAATTCCAATTCATGGCAATAACTTCGCCATAAAAAGTGCCCTAGCAAGCCAGTATTTCTAGGAACAACCGATTGCTGCGGTTTATTTTGATCAGATGCACAAATTCCAGAGGACCAAATGCTCTTCCTCATTAATTCATTGGGATGAGAGCGTCTTCTCATGCATACCATATTTCTTCACAAATAATATCTTACGATCGAACTGAACTGACAGACTTGGTAAAAGTCGTTCTGGAAGTTTCTTTCGCCTCAACATAAACCGATGCGTGAATAAGAACGCAACAGAAAAAAAAATATTTTTAGCCATGCGTGGCTGCTGTGTGTTTTTAACATTTGCAAGGGATTCTTAGAATTCACTCAACAAACTAAAAGGAAACGAAACCACCTTGGTCTCTTTGAGGGTCCTTTGAAAGAATACAGAAGGCCTTTCCACCAAAAAAGGCAAAAAAAAACAGAGCATATATTATTCATTGTCAAGTTCGCCGGCAAAATATTTTTTATTACATCCGAGAATTACTCTCAAGAAAATCTTATTCCTCGCTCTCACCGTTAAAAAAAATTGATACTGGCTTTAGTTGCGGATTTTTTTCTGCAGGGACTAATGAGCACCTGCAGACTCCGTTTTGATTGTCCTCCACGAACTGCAGAGAAATGCGAAGGTCCGCGAAGGGAAGGAGGGCATTCCGAAATGGAAATGGAATCAAGCGTCATCATTTGGAATAAACCCCCGGAGCGGGTGTGGAGGTGGCACCAACGAGAGCCGGCGTGGGAGAGAAGGCACGGCGAGACCCTCGGATGCAAATAAGCAAGACCGCCTCTGAAGCGAATGAGGAAGTGGAAGGTTTAGACCTCGGTGACGGAAAATAAAACTAAGAAGCCGTAGCGAGAAGGAATCCGACGGACGGGAGCGCCAACTGAAAATTCTGAAAGAAAATTCAAGTGCAAAGAAAAAAAAAGAGATTCCATCTTTAGCCTCACTCAATTACTTCATTGCTCAAAGTTCGCACTTATTCACTTATTTCCCGCTCGAAATCAGGATTTTATTTCTGCGATGCAGTCCTTCGTAATTACTCCAATGAAGTTTGTTCTTGAGCGACAGTAATATTGCCTTCAGTTTTTGGGAGTATGCTTCAGAAGATTTTTTTATGGGTTCGAATTTTCAATCGGGTAAATTGAACGATAAAATTGACTGAATGTAAAATGTTCTTTCAATGAAATGTCGCCCATTTGAGGAAAAAAAATAAAATTAATATTCACACTTGCATTAAAAATTGTTACTAATGAGATATGCCATACAAATGTACAGTTCAAAGAATAAAATTATTCAATTTCAAAATCAATAGTGATAGGAACTAAGCATGTTCCCTAAAAAAAATCGATATTGTTGAAATACCAATTTCCCCTTAAAAAAATATCTCTTCTCAATACCGTAATTGACTTTTTACACCTCGAAAGGCACCACATGGGTTATGAGTTACCATAACATTTGCGTTGATCAGGAAATTAATATTTCCGCAGATTAATCACGGTAGTATAAAATATTGTGAACATTATATCAGGGTTGAACTCAAAGTTGGGACTTCTGGGAATCAAAGCGTGCATTGAAAGAGAGCTGTCTTCGAAATGAAATAACATAGGTCTGTTTTACTATTTAGGTTCTGGTGCATTCATCTGATTGATGGATTAAGCCATTATAAAAGGTTCACAAAAAGACTACTTTGAAGATAAAATACTTTGATTTAATTCTGGCTAAAAATAACAAATTAAATAAATTATTTCCCATTGCGGACATTATAATTCCCTGTCATTAGCTTTCAATTAGGTAAATTATGATACAAATACCGGAATATGAACACAGAAAATCGAAAATAACATACCCATTAAGAATTCCTTAGAAAGCGTCAATCATAGAAATCCCATAGTTAATATTTCACCAAATGTTTAATAAGCATGCAAAGATCTTATAATTAGAGCAGCCCGGAAAATTCTTCTCCAGCAATTCTTACATTTGCAGATACAAGAATCTACTCAGCAGGAAAGGAAAGGAAGAAATGAAGTGTATCAAATAAACACCGGGGAAATTTTTAGGAATAAGTGTACAAGTTTTAATCTTTCATGAAAGTAATTATTCGTGGAATACGTTTAACTTTAAATATTAATAGAGCAAAAAGTTGTTAATATGATTCTCCTGAATTCGAGAAATTAATTATATCTCCGTGAGATTCTCAAAATTGCGATCCCAAATGACATGAGAAAGAATTCAAGGAGTTTCTCCACCCGAGATTCCTAAGAATTCGTAACTTACTTAACGGGAATAAATTGAATAAAGAAATTACCTTAAAAATTTATTTCAATTAATATAATCAGGACATTTTTTTAGAAAAAGTCAATCAGCAGCGAATTACATTTTGAAGCGTTTGGAAGATGAAAACTTAGTTGGAATAGTCACATTGTAGCCAGTTCGAAACTTCAGTACACTCATTAGATTAATGCGCCATTTGTATTACACATAGCCTTGGACATCACGTAGATCTATCGTGGTCAGTATTTTCTCCCACCATGTCATTGGCCAGTATAAATTGAGCCCGGAGTGTTTCCAAATTTTAATTCCCAAGTAATGAAGTCGGGCTGAATCTCGTATTAGAAATTGCAGTGCAGGCGTTTTCTTTTAGATGGAGGGACAGCCAAACTACAAGCAACACAAGGGAAGTGTAAAATGATGACTGAATTATTTAAAAACAATAAAGAGATATTATTGACTCCCAAAAACCTACTTCGTTTTTATTTATTTTTAGTAATTATTTTTTTAACATAAAAAAGTGAGCATTTTGACAAATCGTTATTAAAATTTGCGGGTGTGAAAAATTGATACCTTGTCCCTTGAACAGGAAAAATATTTGTCGACAAAACAAATATTAACCAAATAATCCTGTCACGTAACTTCACCAAGCTCATGCGCCGGGAAAGCACCAGATCTTACTTAACTTTTAAAAGTGTTGAGTACATTACAGGATCTTGGTTAGGTGAAAGAAAATTATGAAAAAAATCAATTAAGATTCTCAAAAAATAGGGCGTCTAAATTAAACGTAAAATAGAGAAGATGGAAACAACAGATTTTAAGAAAGTGAGCATTGTATCGTTAAAAAGAGAAAAGAATACTACTAAGAAAATTAGAATAATGGGTTGGTGAATGAAATATTTACAAAGAGGAGTGAATCTTAACTCAATACTTAACTCAAGTGTTGAAATAAAGAAAATATTAGTATCATTTAATCATTGTGATAGTAAAATTGCGGTGGACCAAGATTTGAAGTAATTCTCTCGTAACCAGGTGGAAAATAAACATTTGAAAGGAACACAAAGGAGACGGTGTGGATACGGTAAGTTAATAGATGAAAAATGTAAATTGATGAGACGTGGAAGGCTGCGACAGAAAAGAGGGTAATTTTAAGGGAATTAAATGAATGATGTATCGAAAATAATAAACATTTCAAACGCCATGAAACAGTATAAGGCTGGAAGAAATGAAGGAATAAATAATGTAGCCAAAAATACATTGGTTAAGAGAAGTGCTTATAAAAGTGTGTCCATATGGTATTACTATATGTTAAGGCATGATAGTCAATATACGAACTCATGTATCTAATATATAATCCTGCAGAAATCTGTTATATCATTTTTGGACCAGATTAAATCATATCTTAATTATCCTAAGACGTCTCGGTGCCTTGGCCTGGAAAGGAATAGACGTCGTCACATCCATTACGAATTCACTGTGGTGAAGATCATTTCCATAAAAAGTCAAACGACGTTCTACGCGGCTCATGTATTTATCTACGGTTAGGTCTAATTAACGCTATTGTCGGATGATTCGGGGATAGCAGAAATCAATGGAACGTTTGAAACATTCGAGTTCAGCGAATTGTGGCAATGAGAAAACTCAAGACATTTCCGACGTCCTTTCAGCTGATTTCGTTAACAGAGAGACGAAGTATATGAAGGAATAACGTATCTCCTATTTAATTCAAAACGGCAAGTCTTGAAAGAGAAGTTCTGAATTAATTATTAATATCTGAATTCTATGAATTAACTTCCTCGGAGCACTGTTTCATGTTAGAATTTAAGGATACCTAGAAAGGCTAGAGCTATACTAGATATTATTAAGAATATTAGAAAAATAAAAACCTTATTAAGAATGAACTATTTAAATAAATAATCGGAAACGGATTAATGTATACAGGAATGTTACAGAAATAATATTTCATATTATGCCATTATTATCTCCATGATAATGAAAGGAGGGGTTATCATTTTTGAGAAAAATAAGATAAAATTTGTATACATTTTTTTCCCTAAATGTCATTAGCAACTCTTTCAATTACATTTTAGAAAAAGTGCCTCAAAGTTCCTCAATTTTAACATAGGTATACTTCAAATTTAAAACACCATATCATCTGATCTTTAGGTATATTATGTCGTTGTATCGTTTCGGTAGGTACTTACATGTATTTACGCGCGTTGCAGTCAAGTTTCATAAGTGGGAAGGACAAGCGACGGTGAGAGAAAAGACCAAAGTTCTCTCTTGGCGGTTCAGGGAAGTTTGAATTTGTGATTCAAGCCGATAGACGGAAAGGAAATAATGGTTGAAATTTTTTATCCATTCGGAATTTGCATGCAAACTGAGATATCTTCCCCAAGTCTTTGCTCTTAGAATAATAGGTAAATATTACGAATCATCGGGGAATCGTCGATAAGTCATAATGAGCTGGGAACAATATAGGTGAATTTATAAATTACCCTATATCAAGGCGAAATGGAAAAGATATCTCCATTCTTAGGCGTAACCAAGATTCGTTTTCTTACAGAAACGTATACTTATATCCCATTATTAAAAAAATAAAGATCTCTTTTCAAGTACTAGCAGTATGTGTTCTCAATTTACATATTTTTTCACTGTAAACCGAGTAGTCTTAAAAAAAACCGGAACAATTTACCACGTGACGTATAGCAAAACTGAGAGAATTATCTCCTTTACGAAAATAATACGAATTATTGTAGGCTAATAAATATACCTGCGTCATTAGGAAAGAATTTGTTCCAGACTATTGAGTGGTGTTCAATAAAAACTGTTTTAAAGCTAAGCGTTATGATATCATGTTTTTATCCCAAGGTTCAAGGAGTTTTTTTGCGGCAGTCTTCCAGTATACGTATGTTGTTCACTGCCAACCTCTCCGTTCATTCATTAGCCTTTTGTAGTTAATATCTCCTCTGTATTTTCCCATCTATGACTCCTTCTTCGACTATTTTTTCTCATCTACAACAATTTTCAATAAATTATTATTCTTTTGAATTTATCCAATAATTCTCCCTTTCTAGACAGTTTTTCCACATTTTTCTTTTTAGCAGAGTTTTCAATTTCTACATATTTTTTCTCCCTCATCACTTTGTTGCACAAGATTTAAAATGCTGCACGATTTCTCTCGTTTATTCTCTTTAGAAAACGTCTTAGGAATATACCTTCATGTGCGATTTTTATAAATAAGCTTGGGTCATTTGCCATCGGCATATTCTTCTTTTTCATGGTCAAATTTGCTTACTAGTTTTTCTTATGCACTCAAACCTAATCTTCTGCTATGTCTGATCGCCTGCCTACATATCGAAATATATGCAGCTAATTAATAGACTGAGTGGTACCGAATACAACATTTTATGTTAATTTATATTTTTCATTTTATATCGTATGCATTAGAAGATGGGTTAAGTGCACTGAAATTTTCCTTTCAAATAATACAAATATATAAAAATGTGTATGAATAAAATTCAAACAAAATTATTTTTGCAAAATTATTTTCTTAGTGGATAATTTATTTAATTAGTAATTTACAATCTCTGCCAAACCATCTCAATTATCCTGTCATCTATAAATGAATTAAATTCAAAATTACACATCAAAAAGTTGGATATGCACGTAAAACTAACCATTGGAATCTTGAATTTCCTAGGGTTTCACTAACTTGTGAGTTGATATTTTAACATCAATCTTTTGAACAATTGCCACTTCCATTAAACCATACAAACCAAACCAAATTCATTCATACATTTTTTTTCGAATCGCAGAACGATCAAATTGGAGAAAATAATTATGCGCACTGAAATGCAATGCCTGGTAAACTTGAAATAATATAAATATTTTAGAAAGTTGAGCCGTCCAAAAATAATGATTTCGAACCTGAAACATGTGTAGACCGATAAACACGGATCCCTAATCATTTTAACAACATTTTAGACCATTGGTATGGATTGGAGTAACATGACAGAATGAGGGCAAACACAAATAAATGACATACGAAAGACAAAAACAACTCTCCGTGTATTTCTCCGCTGTGCCAACAATACGTCTGCGAGACAAGTGAGCGCTCTTTCATCGTTCGGTGTACAGAAGAAAAGAGAACAACTACCCTGGACGACGTCATAACAACGGAAGCCAGCTTGATTCAACGCTTAACTGTGGTCAGGATTACGGATGGGCTTAAGTAAAAACGACTACGTGATGAAAGGGCGTAATTTTAATGAGAGTTAATTTGTGGTCGCATAATGTTCGCTTTCTGGCGCAAAACGTGATAATTATTAGAGCGATTCAAACTCGGTAATTGTTTTGGCACAAGTCCAATGACTCCGATGCACGGTGAAACAATGGTAGAATGGATCTAATTTAGAACCGCCTGGACCATGAAGCACTATATCCGACCATTGTGCTCGGATTTACTGGGCACATTAAAGGGATCAGGGATGCAGAGAAGTCAACTAAATTGTTTTGGAATTAACTCCTAGGAAGATATCACCGAGTAGCATTCATTAAAAAAATAGAGACCCAGAGCAAAATAAAACGGGAATCTTTGAATGATTAATACTAATGAGGATTTCTTTGAACTCACATCCGGAATACATTCATATGACGTGAAGAATAGATAGTTGTAATGAGTTATATAATGAAGATACTCAACATCACATCCATGCCACTTTCTGGTAATGTGGCCTTTCTGGTATTTTTGTCTATTGTATATGCTGAGATTTATTTTAATTATCTCTATAAACCATGCTTGAAATAATGATTACGAAACTACATAAGTAAGTAAAATTAAATGGGGAATTTATAGTAAGAGTTTACTTTTCTCAGCCATCTTTTTCTGCAATTAAAAGTAAAACTTCACCAAGGAATTTAAAGTACTGTAAAGGACTATTATTATATATAATTACTTAATTTTGGAATATAGAAACGCACATTAACTATTACAGCAGTGATAAAAACGAATTATCCTTCAATTTCCATATTATGTTATTTTAAATATAATTTTAACTACTATTAATAAAGACCAAGATATCATCGTAAAAGTCTGGGTCATAATTGGTTCACATTATCTGTACAGACAACGGGGCAGATAAAAATAGGCCCAGGACGCGAATCAGGGCATTTTTTTTTATTAAAAACCAAACCTTATTTTCGACGGAATGCTGGCTAAGAAAGTTAAAGTGCAAGTAATTGGATGGAGTCATTTTATCTTAAGGTAAATGGTAATTTTCATCTTCAATCTTTTAATGGTTGTTATGAAACATATAGCTAAAGAATAAAATACTAACGCGGACCATTTTTCAAATGAAAAGTATTAAAATAGACTCAAAATCATCCACCGAAAGGAAGGATAATGTAACCAGAGACTTAAGGTAATAAAAAATTTTTAATTTGAGGACTGAAAACAAATTTAAAAGTTTACAAAGAGCATTAAATGTTTTCACATTTCTTTAAGTCTCTCTCTAAGAATATCTCTGAAAGTCGAGAAAAATTCATTCTTTTTTATACCTGGACATATATAGCCTAAATTAATTTGAAAAAGTGAGTAAGATATAAGTTATCATATAAAAAGAGAGTGAATATGAAAACAGATGACATTGAAATGAACACCAAACATTCATCGCTCAATTTTTTAATTAAAGCTCTTCGTCAATCTTTTGAAACTAACATGGGTAAAACACCATCAAGTTCTCTCCCACGTCTCGAAGAAATGGAAAAATCTTAATGCACAAAAATTCACCCCATCATCCAAAGGCGAGACGAGTAAACGTGGGGAGAAGATAGAAAAAAAAACCTTCTGCGGCAGGCGTTCGTTTGGGCAGTAGGGAACGGTACGGAGTTGATGGAAGTCTGGTTCAAAACCCGAGGGAAAAGAGATGCGGATAAGGAATCACGAGAACAGGCATAAACACTCTCGCAGCCGTGACGGAGAAGGGTCATGGAATTTCTTACATGCACCGTCGTGGGGAGGTGGAGATCGTGCTCGGAGAGGCGAACGATCAGAATCTACCCTTTCAGATATCCTCCAGTCTCTCCCATCGTCACTCCCTCCACCTTCTCTTATCGCCTCTTGTGTGACGCCTCCTCGACTCTCTTCTCTCCTTTCTCGCTTGCCGTCTTCATCTGCCACTCAGTGTTGCATATCCCCCGCCCTCCTCCTCCGTCAGCAAGAGCCATTCAAAAACCCCCACCCTTGCCCCCGAGTCCCCTCTTCCACCTCGCACCCCGTCCCGTCGGAAGTAACGCTCTCCGTCAACCATCTCCTCTTTTCCCACGTTCCCCTCCGCGTCTTTCCTTCACATCCCCCACCCCTACGCCTGCACGCCGATTGTTCCTCCGTGAGAGTCATTTCCATTCAAAAGATTGGTTCCGAGTCCATGGTGGGCAATTTTCGTCCGCCGAGGTAATTCATTGCCCCATCGGATGGGGCGCTACTTAGAGTGATACGCAACGGAACCTCCCACCACCACGGCGCATGCAGAACACATGGGAGTCGTCGATGGCGATGCAACAAAATGTTTATTTCTTACACTTGATTGAGTCATTTTTAACGCGAGCGTACATTAGAGTGCAATCGCACCTGTACCAATAGCTAAGAATATATCTTTTGCTATGCTATTACCTATTACACTAAGTAAGTAGATTAAACGGCAAGGAAGCTGTAGTATATCTCAACCTACTTCAAGGATTGACACCCTTCGCACTTCTGTCATCAATATTAATTTCTTACGTACATTGATCTCTTCCTTCTCTGTTTTAGATTACTGAACTACTGTCCCAGATGTGTAAAATTTTATCCGTAATTACCTCTTTCAATCACTCTGTATTTCCCGATTCCGGTACTCAACCGAACAACCTTCTTCGTTTTCGAACAGATTGCAGCAATCAATGGTTCTTGTTAAACTCAAACGGTAATTTTTCCCTTATCATAAAATGAAATTCTACCTCCTTTTCTCTTCTGTAAATTTCAGCTTTTCTATCACTCTTGTTGCCTTAGCTCAGTTGAAAAAAGTAGAATTGTGCAAAGTTTTGAATGGTAAATTATACTCATAAATGTATCAATTAAAAACGTTTCATTGTCATATTAAAGTTTCGGTTAAAACAAAATATATCGTGGGGAATTCATGTCATAAATAAATTGAGTAATGACATATTTTTTTATTTGATGCTGTTATAACTTATTAGACACACTTTGAATAAATGTGGCTTCCAGGAATGAGAAAGCGGAACCACTTGGCGGAGTTTTCATCTATAAGAAAATTAGAAAAAATTTAGAACAAAAATATGGAACAAGATTTAAAAAAATAGAAGTTATCCATTCAGATTAGAGATTTTACTTAAGATATGCATTTTTGGGAACGGGGATAGATCAGAGTTAACGTGTCTGCCTGTGTAGCCGAGGTTTCTGGTTCCATTCTCGTGACCGACGAACATTTTTCAGTTTAGAGTTCAGGTTTTTCGGAACGAGGCAACTACACATTGATAGAAAACTACAATATTGGTATTTCGGAACGAGGCAACTAGAAAAATATACGCCTGAACCCATGGTGAAAGGTAGCAGTTTCACCATTAGGCACTGGCGCTGACCGAGTGGCTCGGCTCAGCATCAGCTGCCACAGCTGCAGGCGAGAGTGAAGTGCACGGTATTGGCCGCAGTAATGCGATGTGGAAGGCAACGGGAGACGACCACGTTATTCTCCCTAGAATATGCAGCCTTGCCTTACATTCTAATATAGCAGAATGGAAAATATGGGCTACTGTAACCAATCCTAATATTGAAATACTGATGAAATGCTATGAATTTGTCCATGGAAACTCCCTCCACGGCGAAAGGTACCATTAGGCACTGATAGCGCAGACCGAGTGGGTCGGCCCGGCATTGGCTGCGATAGCTGCGGACGAGAGTGAAGTGCAAGGTATCGGCCGCCATGTACTGCCATGTGGAAGACGTCGGAAAACCACCACATTAGTCTCCATAGAAGAAAAAGTAGTCTTGCATTCAAATTTGACATGATGGCTCCTCCTCCCAGTAAAATATTCCCGAGGTAAAATAGTCCCCCTGGGACTACTATCCCCAATGGGACAACTATCCCCAATAGTCCTCTCTGGGACTATCTTAACTCCGAGAGGTAACTGGGAAGGGAACATCAGACAAGGTGGATAAATGAAGAATAGGAATATGGAATGCTAAGTCATTACGGATGTGCGGGAAATTAGAAAACGCAAAGAAGAGATGGATAGGCTGGGGATAGACATCCTGGGATTGAGCGAAATTAAGTGGACAGGGGCGAACGACTTCTGGAGCGACGACTACAGGGTGATATACTCGAGAGACGACCAGAAAACTACAGGAGTAGGAATCATACTCACGAAGAACTGGGCAAGGAAAATAATACCGTGCTGGTAATATAATAAAAGGATATTGATGATAAAGTTAGAGACAGAACCTACGGATTCAGTGATAGTACATGTGTATATGCCGACGTCCAGCCATTCAGATGAGGAAAAAGAGAAAATATCCGAACAACTGGAAGAGGTTCTAGGAACAGTAAAAGGGTAAGAAAACCTCATAGTAATGGGTGATTGGAACGCTGTGGTCGGCGTGGGACGAGAAGGAAGTAGCGTGGGGTACTTCGGATTGGGAAAACGAAACGCAGCTGGAGAGTGACCGATAGAATTCTGCAACGAGAAAAACATGATAGTGGTAAATACAATCTTCGATCAACATCCGAGGAGAAGATACACATGGAAGATGCCTAAAAACAAATCACGATTCCAAATTGACTACATCCTGGTCGGGAAGAGATACAAGAACCAAGTTGAGAAGTGTAAGAGCTATCCCAGCGCAGATATAAATAGCGATCACAACCTGGTGTTCATGGACAGTAGACTACGGTACAAGAAGATGAAGACACAAGCACCCAGAAGGAACACAAAAGTACTGGAAGGAAAGAGCGTATGAGAAAAGTTCACCACGGCCATGGAAAATGAAATAGAAAGAAATAATGAAAATACCAGCACTAACAGTCGATAGAAAGAAATGAAGAATATAATTATCAAAGCTGCAGATGAGCTCCTTGTGAGTAAGGAGGAAACATCTAAGAAACCATGAATACCAGCTAAGATAAGAGGTCTTATAAACGAAAGAAGAAAATACAAGAACCCAAGAAATGAAAGGGAAGAAGACCTCTATAAACAGTTGCAGAATCAGGTCATACGAGAGTGCAAGATGGCAAAGCAAGGATGGATAGAAAACTACTGTGATGAAATTAATGACAAGATGAAAAAGGGAAATAGCGAGATGGCGTATAAATTAGTGAAGAGGCAATTCGGGGAAATAAAAACAAAATCGCAAAACTTCCAAGCCGCTAATGGAAAAATACTAATAGATGATGACGACATTGGGTTAGGAGGAAATAATACATTAAAGTACTCCATCAAGCTCCCAAACCATTAGTAGATGGCTTAAATAAACATGAAAGCATGATAAGGAAAAGACGATCGAGGTCCTCAGATATTAAGAAGCGAATTCGAGTGAGCCGTAGCAGACCTGAGAAATAACATGGCACCAACTTTGACGAGTTGACAAAATATAAGGATAAATAATCAAGGCACTTGGGGTCAAAGCGAAGGATGCCCTCTATGGAATAATCAAAGATAGCTACGACAGCGCAAAGATACCAGAAGACTTCGAGAAAATTATAATGATTGCAATACCGAGGAAACCGAAAACAGATAAATGTGAAGAACACAGAACATTGAGCCTTGTGACTCAAGCATCAAAAAAGTTCTTACTGGGATAACTAGCCGAAGAATAGAAGGAAGAATAGAAGGACACCTCTTAGAAAAACCAATTCGGATTCAGGAAAAACCGAGGAGCAGGAGAGGCAATTCTCAGCTTGAGAGCTCTGGCCGAAAAAATGAAACATGTAAATAAACCATTATGTGTGGCATTCGTGGACTTGGATAAGTCCTTTGATGACATCGAATGGAACAAGATGTTCAAAATACTAGAAGCGCTTGGATTGGACTACAACGACAGAAGAATTATTCTTAACCTCTATAGGAATCAGGTTACAACAATACAAACGTAAACTGGAAGAAAAATAGAAGCCAAAATAAGCAAAAGAATAAGACAACAATGGAACCTCTCACCAGCAATATTCAACATATATCTGGAAGAGGCATTGAGAAATGGAAGAAATGGGTATCAAAGGAGTCAAGTTAAATGGAAAAGAAATTAACATGCTTCGGTTTTCAGATGATATCGCAATAGCGGTGGAAACGTGAGAGGGCCTGCAAGCAACTCTTAAGTGCTATGATTGAAATAGTGGGGGAATATAATATGAACATCAACAAGAAGAAAACTAAAATCCTTGTGTGCAGGAGAGAGAAGCTTAATGCAAATATCACAATTCGAGGGGTGAAACTAGAGTAAGTGGAATCCTTCGCCTACCTGGGCAGCAGCATAACATGGGATGGAAAAAGTTCGATCGATATCAAGCGAAGAGTAGCCCAAGCTAAGAGCGCATTCATGAAGAAGGGGCAATTACTATGTTCAAAGAATCTAAGGCTAGAAAAAAGGAAACAATTCATCTCGACTTTCATGTGGAGCATGGAGCTCTTTGATTCCGAGACTTGGAACATTGGAAAAGTGGACCAGCGAAGAATAGAAGCCTTTGAAACGTGGGGCTGGAGGAGAATGATGAAGGCAGAAAAATATATGATAAATGGACAAAGTAAGGAATGAGGAAGTATATAGAAGAGCAGAAGAGGATAGGACTATATGGAGAACTCTGAGGCAAAAAAGAAATAGATGGATTGGACACACATTGAGGCATAATAAATTAATTAGGAATATAATAGAAGGAAAAATAGAAGGGAACATTCCACGAGGAAGACCAATAGACAGGTATATAGGAAGAATTAAGAAGAACGTAAAACAGAGAAGGTATCAAAGATTGAGGGAATTGACATTAAATAGAGTGTAATGGAAGGCTGCAGTTTACCAATCCTAGCATTGAAATATTGATGATGATATATTTTTGATCGAAATGAAAAATAGAACTATGAATATAAGAGGGAGAAGGGAAGAGAATTAAGTTGAATAACGGCTGTAACATCCAAAAAGACTAACTTCGTCGGGGGAGAGTTTTCGTCAAAACAGAAACTAAAATTTTAAAAAAATTTCAAGGACATGAAGCCAACTCTGCAGGACTTTTAAAAGCCAGCTTCCAATACTTCCCACGCTAGGGCATTATCAACATTTTAACATATTAAGGGCATCCCTTAGTGAGGGTACGTACGGTCAAATATTTTCCAAGAACTTCATGAATTTTCAAAGGCTGCTGAAATTTTCGTGGCTTATCTCCCGGAAGGTCCTCATCGATGGGAAACTTGTCTCAGGCGGATACACCTAAATGCGAGTTCACGTTTCCCATCACCCTTCAATTAAGAAAATCCATGCTGCAAAGGACATTCGGGAATATTTTGCAATCACTCTGAACACTACTATCGTAAAGAATTATAAGTAAAATATTTTTTAAAAATATACACGTACTGTCGGGAAATATGTACACACGTACTTTCGCGAATTGGACACTCGTTCATTTGCATTCTTGCGGAGAATAAGTCGAGGGGCTAGATGGTTATCCAATCCGAAGGCGGAACGGTAAGTGGGAGAAGCAGGAAGAGCGACTCGATACCATCGAGCGACGAAGGAGAGGAGTAGGGTAGGCAGTGATGAGAAGCAAAGGAAATGCCGAAATGGCAGGATGGTGGTACGGAAAGTAAAAAGAGACAAGGTCTCGATTTCTATCGCCATGCCGTCACCACCAGCTCCAAAATAACCAGAAAAACGGAGGGAAGAGGATGGTTAAGCGGCTGATTTGTAGTAGTAGAAGCGAGGGTGGCGTCCAGTAAAATTCATTTGGGTGTCTTGTACGATAACTTTGTAGTATTATGTTATCGACAAAGAAGTATTCCTTTTTTTAACCGCAACACCGTACGGCAACCTTCATATAAAATACTGATCATGTTGGTCGTCAAACTGAATCGTATATGTAACGAGCATTACGGACCATTCTAAAGTAAATAAGAAATTATATAATTTTTCGGCACAAAATAAGTAAGATATTATTAATGTATTTTAAACTAGAAATAAAAACATGCACATGAATTGAGCATCCGCCCGACAAGTGGAAGGTCCGGCGATCAAATCCCGGATAAGGAAATATTTTTACATTTGTGATCTGCTCAAATCCGCCTTCCCCACCTTTCCTGTGTTCGTCTTTTATGTGTTTTCCTATCCCCTTTCCTTATATCTATTTCTATGTGTGAGAGTCATATCTTATCTTCCGAAGAAGACGGAGTTCGACTCCGTCGAAATTATCAAGATATTATTGTGAGTGTTCTTTTTGTGTTCTCGTGCTGTGTGTTACTGTCTAAGTTTTATATATATAACCATAAACACAGTAATCAACCCGAAGGTCGGTTTAGTAGGTGATGGTAGAGCTCACCCATGTACCAAGCCCGACGGCGTGTG
Source organism: Hetaerina titia (assembly GCA_037158775.1). NCBI lineage: Eukaryota > Metazoa > Arthropoda > Insecta > Odonata > Calopterygidae > Hetaerina > Hetaerina titia. Next base: position 62,660,246 of record CM073769.1, on the reverse strand, counting down.
AATATTCACACATCAGGGTAGGGGGGCCAGTTCCTTTCCCTGTGCCGGTTATGGTTTCCCAGGAAGATCTGGTACCCGAAAAATCAACTAGCTTGGGTGGAGCTGCAGGTGCCCAAAGTGCCTTGCCCGGGAATCGAACCCGGGACCCTCCGGTCAGTAGTCCAACGCTCTACCCACCAGACCACCGCGTCCCGCTATATATATATATATATATATATATATATATATATATATGTAGAAAAATAATATTATATATATATATATATAATACAGTGACCGACCAGAAGGTCTGTTTGGTAGGTGATGGTAGAGTTCACCCAGTACTAAGCTCAACAGCATGTGAAATTCCCGCATCAGGGTAGAGGGGCCAGTTACTTTCCCTGTGCCGGCTATCGTTTCTTAGAAAAATATGGTACCCGAAAAATCACGTAGCTTGGGTGGAGCTGAGGGTGCCCCGAGAGGCTTGCCCCGGAATCGTACCCAGGCCCTCCGGTCTACCCCTGGACTACCGCGACCCATATGTATTATTAAAGTGAGAGACCGGAAATCTTGCTCAATTTACTTATTATTTAAAAAATCCTCGAAAAAGACATAGTAGCATCGATTTAAATTAAATGTTTGACGAAGTTTTTGAGGAGATCGAATCAAATATCAATAGCAGATAGCACACATGGCTAATAAGTAGTATCTTGTGGTGGTAGGGAAGGGAGCTAGTGATGTGGGATGAGGTGAAGTGCTTCAACAAAAGGTGTGACGTGGGGCATCATCGAGGATGACGGGTGAAACGTGCGGATGGGCGAGAAGGGGAAAGGGGTATCTTTCCTGCTGAAAGATGGCGCGGGGTGTCGGACGTAGCCAACTCGACTCATGAATCCGTGAGGAATTCATCCGCGATCAAACTCTCGGCCACCCTCACAGTTCTCGCCCCATTCCACCACGCCATTATCTCATCAGAGCGTGCTTAGAAACAGGTGCGGCGGGTGCGTTGGGAGCGGAGGGGCTTGAGGTCAAGGAAGAGAACGGTAGAGTGTCGTCGGCGGGTGGTAGAGTAGACTGGACAGTTGAATGGTCGGAGGGTGGAGTAAGGGGATAGGAGAGATGAGAGACCGGCGTTGGTGGTGGGGGAAGAAAGGGGTGCGTCGGGAAATTTATCGGGAGAGGGACTGGATGGGAGTTCGGATGGCGGGGCTGGAAATGGAGAAAGATAAGTTCCAAACTGAGAATCCCAGTCGGTTAAGACTGAGACTAAGATTAACACATGTGTGGAGATTTTTGTTCACCAAAATTTAACTTCCTTGTTATCTTTCATTCAATATTGAGGTGTCTTCAAAACGGAAGGAGAGATAAGTGCGTTATTAGAACAAGTTTAAAGGGATTATTAATATGAGTGCCAATGCTTTAATATTAACCTAATTCACGAACTCCATGAAACCTTTATACATTCATGTACAGTAAAATTCCACAGCTAAAGGTTCAAATCGGCAGTCTAGGTTTCTCACTTGACCATTTGATGCCGTTTTTCGAAAACTGACTACCGAATCAATCTTTACATCGAAAAATATCATCGATATTGCTCACTCATTGCACTAAAAGAGGGCCCGGGTTCAAATCCTGGAGACATATGTTTTCAGTGGCATTCCGTTCTCTACTTGAGGTGCTCTGTGGAGGGCACTTTGAGTGAGTACGACGTCCGTCGGATGGGACGTTAAGCTGCCCTTGGTGACTTCAGTTACGAGTAGGCTAATACCGACGCCGAGTTTCTCTCAACCCTTCCTTTCTTATCCATCTCTAATGGTGAAAATGACCTTAGCTGTCGTCTGTCTCCCATAAAAATACTCCTACTAGCTATCCTTCTCCAAAGCTTGGACGGGTGAGGTGTAAAAATTGGTCGACAGATACATAGCAGCGACGGAGATGCGGAGGTGGGGAAGGAGGTCACGAGGGGGATGGAATGAAGCGGGAGGGGCCGTGTGAGAGGGGAGAGTCAAGGGAGCTACACTTATGGGAAAGAAGCGCTTTTAATCCGGCGAAACTGAAACCTCATGGCCCCTGTTTATATAGTGTGAACCATTTTCAAATTAAAGTTATGGAGAGAGAAAATAAAATATGAACGATTGAATTAGTGCAGAAAGGGGTTTAAGGTCATTTGACATTCATACAGAAATCCCTAGTTAATAAAAGACAATCTCACTACAATTAAATGCTTCAGTAAGTATATAAAATTATGTGAAATATAAAAATAAAGTTTTTAATGAAGAATTAATTACATGCAGATATCAAAAACACCGCACAGTGATTATGGGCAAAAGGTGAAATGAAGCCCATTGGAACAATAGAGACCTAAAAACAAGTAAAGTACTCTTTTTATCAAAAATAAATGCACGCAGAGCGAAACAATGAGAAATGAAACCAAAAAACGAGAAAGCGAATTGAAATGGAAGTTGTGCGTGAGGTTTGTTCAGACACCGACCCCATTTCTTACCTGCCTACATAGCAGCTTGCAGTCGGGAGGTGGAATATTTTTATTTTTACTATTCTTTCATTTCGAGAGGAGCTACCGTAGACTCCCGCAGGATGTGTCTTTCTTTAATCGGAACCTTTCCTCTGCGCGCGGGTAAGAGACGCCGGAGGGGAGGGGAGCCACGCGGGGAAAGGGTCCAGAGTGGGTGGGGACGGGGTGGGTGTGGGAACTTCACGCTGCTCGAGCGTGGATGTGCAGCCCCCGATGGAAGCGCCCCCGACCCAATCCCTCCCCCTGTTCTCCCGTTCCCCTCACTCCTACCGCCCAGTCAGCCTTTCCTGCGGTGATCGCAACAGTGTGTCACGTCCTAGGGAAACACCATGAGCCTTTGAGAAATGAATTTTCGCTCTACTGTCAGAGCACCGAGCCCAACGGAAAATAATCATTCCATCCTCCTCGCTTTGCTCTCCACTTTATCCTGCCCAACAATTGACGCAAAAGTTACGTTCGAGGGTGTTGGTACGACTCTAAAAAGCGGAGTGATGAACGAAAATGAAATTTAAAAAAGAAAACATAATTCGGAAACTTTCCTCGTTCTAAATAGCCAGGTGATTCTGAGATTTTTCCCGCATTAAAAATTGCCAATCCCGATGCATTTAAAGCAACATGTGGAAATCGATATTTATCATATTGATTGAAGAAGAGGAAAATATACAAGAATTTATGAAACTAATATTCATTTGATAAGGGTATTAATAATTATATCAACTTATATCATCACTTTCCAGGTTATCGGGAATGCCCATTAGGTAGGTAAGACACAATTACCCAAAGGTATGTCAGTAAAATATTTTCCAAAAATTGAGTTTTGTATTACCCTGAAAATTTTGCAAAAGGAATTTTCTTGGAGAGCAATTAAACATGGAGGAGGAAATTCATTGTTTCAGTGATATTTATATTACTCGTTCTAAACCATATCATGTTTTGGGAACAAAGAAAAGGATGGTATGAAAGGAGAAGATCCGGGAGGGAAACTGAGATACCTACATGTACCTATGTAAATGTATGTGAAAATTACTCAAAAATGGCATCAAAGTGACAGCAACGTTCCAACTGAGGCTGAGTTTAACAAAAGCGTGGAAGAACGGTACGTTTCATTCCCTCAATGGTTTTCGTCCCTCGACTGCAGCAACATTATATTTCCCTCTTTACCAAGCACTTTTCGAGAGATGAATTAAACGCCTCGCTCAGCTCATTGTCTCCTTGAAGATGCTCAATACGCTATATGGAATATGAAGCAGAAAGCAGTGCTGGTTTGAATCGTTCTAAAGCGTGACAGATCCATCAGTTGAAGTTGGAACTCAGCTGAATTGCTGAAACAGATTATTCAAAGGCCCATCTTGTGTGGAATTTGGATTCCAATTATCATACAAACAACGACCATTCTGCTTGCAAAGTGCCTGAAAACGCTTGGAAATCCACAATTCGTCAAATTTCCTCAATGACTGTTTAAAATGAAAACATATGAACTACGTTTGAGGCTTTCCTTCAATTACGTGTGGCAAATTTTGCCTTTCTTTACCCATCCTCCCCTTTGCAAGTACCCTTAAGTTATGAACCCAACTGCTTCGCTCTAAAGTAATTACCGACTCGTTCATTAATATCAAAGAGACACCTTTTCTAAAAATAAGGAAAAGGCACGAGGAAAATTTTTTCATCCCCGTAGAGTTCATTTATG
>CM073769.1:62554541-62655947 GCA_037158775.1 Hetaerina titia | reverse complement strand
CTCGACGCATGCTTGAAACTACTTGTCCCTAATTTTGCGTTCATCGCCCGAGAAAGCCCGTCACCATCCTCACAAAAGTGAGAATTTGGATCCAATTTTTCGGCGAATTCCATTTCGTGTGCATGCATGCGAGCACTCTACTCAAAACCCACTCTCATTGGGTGAGGCTTCTTCACGGTCGACGCACGGGAAGCGCCACCATTCCGCGCGCCGTATTCGCTCCTCTTCATTTCTCCAACCGTCGCCACTCGCCCACTTCACCTCCATCTCACGGTTAAAAGCTGTGATCAGGAGATTTAAGGGAGGAGGATTGAAGGAGTGAGTGCTTTGGGTTTTTTTTAAATCTCCGCTCGTCTCAATGTCTGCACCTCAAGGCATTGCTTTCAACGGGGGCCATCATTAGCTTCCCCGACAGTTTTCGAGTTGCAAATTAATTTCACCCACGTCGAGACGCATGAAGCATTTGGTTGTTTTACTAATATCTCCACATTACTCTTTCAAATTTACATTTTTCACGACACTCTTGATGAATCTAGGTTATCTCTGTACGAACACAAAAGGTGAAACGCTGCCAACCTAAACGTTAGAGTGCTCAAAATATGTCTCACTAAGCCTTGGGCGTGTGAAACAAACACAGGGAAGAAGATTGTATCTACTCAATATCCAGTTCCCTCCTATTTACTCCCATTGTAAATTCCAGTAAAGTTTTATGAATGCCTGGGAAATTCTCATCGCTTAGGTTTCTTGGTTGTGTCTAAGGAGTCCTACTATCATAAACCGAAACGGTATAGCATCTTAGCCACCACAGTAAAAGTAGTCACAGGTGAAAACTCAAATGTGGTACGAAAAGGAAAATATTGTTCTCATCCGAAACTCAACTCTCAGAATTGTCGGAAGTTTTAGATGAAAGAATACTAGCTACAAAAAAGATCAAGCAGGATTCTTTTCGAGTTTCCTATCATTGATTACAACGCATTGCAAGCGTTTGGTGCCAATCATGACTCCGATGCCAATGTTACTCCATGATGATGATGCCAAATATGACTCCATGTTCGAAAATTCCATTAAATCACCCGAATACTGAAGTACTTAAATTAAAGACGAGAAAACGCTCTCGCACGAATAATCATTACAATAATAAATTCGATAATCCATCCGTTTTCACTCGAATTTAACCAGGTTCTTATATTATGGTTGAAATTAATGCCCTCACTCTAATAAACGCGTAGGGAAAATCCAAAAAAAAATATTTGTGGTCAAAATTTTCCAATATCCTCTTATGGTTTATGTGCATTACATTATTTGAATTTTTCTTAAATGGGTCATTTACTATAGTATTTGTTCTCACTGATGAAACTAGATCGAATCATTAATCTACCAAAACTGAATTTTAACATTTGAAAGTTAATATTTACCGTAATTTTACACACTTTACAAAGACACATACATATCAACAACATAGAACAACTAAGGAAAAATCAATGGAGATTAATAATAGACGAAATAATTAAAAATATGCGTAGATTTATCTCCAAGAGGACAATGAGGAAAACTACATTTGATGGTGCCAGATCTAACCGAACTGCAATAAGTATAACTGTATTTCATAATTTGAAATTACCATCTGACGCTATTACACCTATATCGTTTGATTGTGTGATCGTTTCTGAAATATATTGATATAAACTCCTAATTCCTGGAGTTATTTTAATTTAAGGGTTTCAAAACCTCTTTGTGAATCAAGAGTATGAATTTTTAAAAATATTGCCACTGTACATTTAAAATAGCAGAAAAAAGGGAAAGAACTACAATATCAATGCATATAAATAAAATGTATATTTTTTGGTAGACTTTGGTAAACTTTCAAGCGTGTCATAAACATTATCATGTTTCGGCAGTCTTCTAGTTCATCTGATTTTCAGGTACGACTCAATTGCTGTGGACATTTTTTTACGTCAGATATTTTTGACCAATTTTTTACGTCATCTTCACCCAATTAAGAGAACAAAATATTCGAAATTCCTTTCTTCCGCCATAATTAATAAATGATATTTCATATTTTTCAATCGCGAGCTCACTCGACCTCATTTCTCATTAATTACCAGTGCTAGATAATATTTAAAACCCATTGCCTGGAAATTAATTCTACTGTTATGTGTATATTAATTTGAATATAATTTTATTTGATTAGATAAAGACGCCCTTACAAAGAGGTGCGAGTTTACGAATGGGCAAGATTTAATGAAAAGACTAGTCATTACCTTAATATGTAGCCTAGTTTTTATGGCTAGGAAACTTAAGTCGTTGAAGCAAGAAAATAAGCGTAGCGTGAATAATATCTGGGTGTTGAGAAGAAGAGAAAAATAAAATTAGTCTTTGGCGGGACTTTACTCCATCATCCCTTGGTTTTTCCCCTCTCCACCGCCGTCGTTTATTATGTGAAATGAAATTCTTACATAGCATATTTAACGGAACTCTCCGTACCAACGACCTTCTTCCTCTATTCTCAATTCGTGTTCCCCATCGGCCAACACGTAACTTGAGTCTGTTGCAGATTCCAAATTTCCGTCTCTCGGTCTCTCAACGTTCCCCATATTCCGTCGACTTCCCGCTACATTTAATTCCCTGAGCATCCAGTATCCTTCCCTGGGCCTCTTTTCCTCCCTCGACGATTTCACCTCCTTCCTTAAACGCCAAATAGTAACTTGGCTCTCTCTGGTTCAATATGTGCTCTCCTTCCATATTATATCTGTTCTTGACATTATTTGTTAACTTTTCATTATTGTTTATTGCTTTTATTCGTTCTTTTTCTTAGTGTGTTTCATATGTCAGCCAATTTAAAAGCCTTTGTGCCGTTTTTGGCTGCTTTTTAAAAAAATAAATAAAATAAAATGGACAGAAAGAAGAACAAATGACGAAACTGGAGGTGTAATGGGAGAAGTGAGACTACTCTTGGAGGAAACTCGAAGGAAGGATAAGTGAATACAGGTAATACCGAGAGGCTGTCAGATGCCCCTGAGTGTGGCGACGGTGACGGAGGTAGAGTACTGGGAAAGCGAGATAAAGAAGGAATTTAATAGGCATTCTGAATAAAATAAAGGAACGCAGAAAGTATGTGCATCTTAAGAAAGAAATATTACCATTTCTAGCATGAATTTTAAGGTTGCTTCTTTGTTATGCCATTCAGGAGTTTTGAGTGCAATTTTGCGTAGAGACAGGCCCTATCGAACACCTAATATAATCCGGTAGACTATTGCTCATAATTACTAATAACATAAATCTATGATTTGTTTGCGATAAGGCATTATTGATAATAATTAAATAAATACTTTTTTGCGATTTTCACGTATCATGGTGGTTTAAAATAAAAATTAAGCCATTGGCATAGCTGAGAGAAAGAAACAAATCGTGGTAATTTGAATTATAAGGTAAAGAACGTAGGATCACGAGAAATACAGCCTATATTAAGAAACATAAACTGATCCACTATTATATGCACAAAAATTATCCAAGAATGATATATTTTGAAAGCGGGCTACACAGCCAACAATAAAGGCAAAGCGGATGAAAATATTAAGCATATAGAATGCGTATGCTCATGGTAAAAATAATTTAACACAAACTTTAAGCGGTGATTAGGGAAGGATGTCAGTTATAAAGTAACAAAACATAGAAAACTGTGAAAACATTTTGACTTCACAATTTGACTTTTTAAGCCCAAATTAATTTAAATTCAGGCCAACTTTCCACACCACAATTATGATGTTGAATGAATCCAACATGAGTACTGTCTGCGACCAATTTCAATTATCGCTAGGTAAAACCCCATGAGAGATCATAGTTTTACGCACTATTTCCTATCTTGCGAAGCAAAGTAAAACTCGCATTCGTCTAATGTTATAGTTAGATGATCATCTGGGACAAATATTGGACATAGAATGATGCATGCATTCAAGTGTAGGGAATTCATTCGGAATGATCGAAAGTAATGTATATAAAGAGAATGGAATCCTCTACTTTCAAACGCATTTCTCAGATGGGAAAAATTGTGCAAGGCGTTATCTAGTATCCCAAATAGCGTAGAAAAATGTTGCTTCTCGTTTCAAATAGACCGTCGCCCTGACTGCCAGCCCATGGCAGTCGTCGGCAAATATACGGCACAGATTCGAGAAAAAATTGAGAATTCTCTTCGGGATCGGAATCGCGAAAAAATATACCCTCATCCGCCATCTTTCCGTGACGCGGGAGGATCCAAAAGAAATAAAAAAAAGGGACGACACCCCCGCACGCTCCCAGAGCCGCCTCGTGCTTTTCCAATCGATCGCGGGGCACACGACGCGCGTCCTTTCATCTCGCCGCCGCGCCGCCTCCGAGCTGCGGCCGTCGAGCGACGATATCAAAGAAGGAGCGAGTGGCGCGCGCGCGGATGCGTGATTAGATAAGGGATCCCAAAGACACTGCGCTTCGCCGCCACCTAAATCTTCCTCGTCGGCCCGGAACACTGACCATCCGCAACACGAATGATCTCGTCTTCGTTTACCAGGAGAGTTTAGACACAACACAGCTGTGCTCGGTTGGGCGGGATTGGTAGGTACTGCGCAGCTAAAGGCCCAGCCCGTCAACGGAGTAGAGAGGTGGAAATGAATTCCCTCCCACAACTGCGTCATCTTTGGGAGTGTACTTGGTGCGGAGAATTTCATCCGAAAGAAAATACATTTCTCGGTCCCAGCTGCTACGGTTGATACGTAGTAACAATTTGGAGGATTGGAAAAGAAGTACGAGTTCTCGTATATGAGAACCTTGAAGGTGTGACACAAGTGTCACATTGCTACGTGTTGCCCATTACGAAGTTATTTCATGACATGATAAATAGGAGTAGTGGTGTAGCAGATAGTAGGACGGCTTGGTGACTCAATCGCAACCTTTAAATGTCTCAGACTGCTCAGGCGCGAATGAAAGGTGTCGAGACGGGATGGGTAGTGTAGATGAGAGTGGTAAAACAGGGGGGTCCATTATCATTCATGCTTCTATACGTATTTGTGGAGGAAATGGTAGAATTGGCATGAGAAGAACTGGAGATAAGAATGAATAAAAGTCGAGGGAGGAATACATAACATCAATTGGGTTTGCGTGTAATCAAGGTTTTGTTGGCTAGTCTGACAAGGGGTTACAATCATTACTGCATTAAGAATACGAGTCTAATATATTTGAGATGAGAAGCAAATAAAACGATGGCTGTGAGGTTTTCGAGAAAGACAAATGCCAAGTTAAACGTTGAAATAGGAAGAAGAAAACTAGAGCAGATGGCACATTTTACCTAGCACCTTTTAGACTAAAATGGTTCAATCAGTAGGTACATAAAGAGAAGAAGAATTGTGTTAGGCAAAGAAGCTTTCACAAGTAGGAAGGAATGGATAACAGGGACGTTATAAAAGGAGGTTCAGAAAAGACTAGTGAAAAAGTTTGATATAGAGAGAGGAGTTTTATGGAGCGGAAACATGACCGTCCAAACTAGTTCAGGGAGGAGAGAGGGTCGTCAGGAAAAATCCAAAAGATACAGGAGAAAGGTGGATACAGAATTTTGATCGGCAATTAAATGTTAATGAGTGTTATCAACAGGGAAGCATTACGGAAGTATAAACAATTAAAATATGTTGTAGTGTCGGATGACTGAGTTTGTTTTGTTAGGAGAGCCAAAGAAATGTATTTCTCAGTCTATGTTCATTAAATACATAACATGCAATACTTAAAACTGGTATTACCAAAGAGCAAGCTTTCCGTAGCGTTGGTCAAAATATTTCGTAACAATTAACTCCTGTCTTTACTATTTGCTTATCTTATTTCCTACAAGATAAGAGAAATAGGATCTACAGTGCTATGTTCTCAACAGTATTAATCATGGTGATTCAAGGAAGGCTTTATTTTCATAAATTAATTTCTAGTTACAGTGCATAAGAAAAACATCTTTCTTAACCTATTGTCACTGACAGGAACCACAGTTTAGTAAACCACATGTTTACTCTTCTAGGATTTGTGATAAATGATTGAATTTGTATTTAAATTTAGAAGGAAATTATTACTTGCATGATTAATTTACAATCATAGTTAAATTAATACTCAGATCCAAGCAAAAAATGAATCAATTTACAATCATGATTAAATTACTACTCAGATCCAAGCAAAAATGAATGCAAAAAATGGAGCAACGCTTCTAATTATAACAAATAAAAGAGTACCTAGAGATACCACTCAGCTGGTAGACGAGAAGTTTTCGTAAATTAGTAAGGTACCAAGAGCCATTACAGAATTCTAACCGATGGTGGGTTTTCATAATAAATGACACTGTTCTTCTCGAAGTAAGCCTCGAAATAAGGAGTGTGAAATTGGTAAATTCGCGGCTGACGACCCAGTTCCTTCCCTTTCACTCAAATCAGCTTCAAACGGTGCCCTAGAAACTAGGAAATGTCTCTACTCGAATTTAAGACGGGTAAAAGAACCGGTCCCTTGAGATTTGACACGGGTACCCTACGGTTAAATAGCCTAAATTTCACCCATCACAATATATAATAAAAAATGTAATAAATTATTTTTCTTCCAATTTGTTAGCGTACGGAAGTTCAAATTACAACTCATACAAATTCTAATATTAGATGAAATACTTCGACGGTCGGTTACATACATACGCATGGCGTTGTGAAGTCCGTCTACAGAACGTTTATACAAAATAATGTCCAGGAATATTTGCATGCATGGGATTGATTTTTTTCAACTAATACTCTATCTGCTGAAATTGGGCAAATTCTCTATCATACATCAGAGTAACAATCTGCGAGACGCGGTTAGGATTGAAAACCACATCTCGACGAGTGCGGTGAGTCAGGCCTTATCACGCTGTCGATGAAATCCATACGTCCAGTTTGAACACTGTAGATGTAATCTTTGCACCTAATTTCTGTCATCCTTTTAGGATTGCGATTGATTAAAATGGTCTACTATTACTGGGTGATTTAATTCAGCCCGTCGTGTGATAATCTTAGTTTTTAATGAATAAAAAATCAGCTTGCCATAAAAAGCTCATTTGTTCCGATGTAATTTGATGAAAGTTGATTGCTTTTTCAGTTAATTTAGCTGGTAAACAAATTTTCCATTTAAAAAAAACAAGAAAATAGAATATTTTTAAATAAAAACCATCATTTATTTTCAATATCAATTAAAAACGCTTTGAGGACCCTATTTATTGATTATTTTTTATCTTTAAGGGTCGGCCATTACCAACTGCTGCATATTCTCGTGCACTTATTAAGTGTATAAATTGCCTGATTTTGTCTTAAGTATGGTTAAAGGAATTTACTGGGTGAGGGTCCGTTTGAGCGAATTACTTCCATCGGAATAGTTTCCCTTGCAGTCTGAGTGGATGAATGTTTGAGATTTTCATCTTGTCTGCTCCTCTCACTACGTTCCGCTAGGGGCACCTCTTTAGCATTAAAATGATTCAGTTCAATGATCTTGTTAATGTTCTTGATCTTATAAGAGCCTAGACTACGTGTGTCAAATTAAGGAATGGTGGTAATACATAATAGACCCATATTAGAGTGTGAACAACGACATGATTCCATATTTTTAGGCCTAAAATGTTAAAACCTTTCTAATGGAAATTTCCAAACCTAACCAAGAGTTTTGAACCTGGATCTTGTTTAAAATGGCCTGATGTCATTATAATGATATAAATGTAGTTGACCTTTTTTGGGCGAAGAAACAATTAAATGTGTACAATTCATCTCCTAGCAGACTCTAATATTATATACTCGACAAATTTTAATATTAAATACTCGGTGAAAAGCAACGAGAAATTCATAGCTGTCCTAAGTTAAACTTTCCTGATCGTTAAATATCTATAGACGAACTATTGAGAAAGATACAACCCATGTCCTTGAAATGATAAATTTTACAATTTCCTTCATCGAAAAGCCGTAGGGGAATTTATCTCCTCTTAGCAACGGGAGAACAGAGAGCAGTCAGCGGTCGAAGTGGACTGACTGGCGAAGGAGGGATGGATGGGCTTTGGAAGAACTAATGGAGAGCCAGCAGAGACTCCTACATTTTCAGCGACGTAATTGGAACAGACGGAGGGGGATGGGGGGAGTAGACGAAAATGCCAGGGAACTAGGCGGCAGCACGGGCCGAGTGTTTCGGAAAAGAAAAGCGAAGGATTCCCTGTCTGCTCCTTGATCGCCTGTGTCAGGGTCAATGGGGATAAAATGGCGACGGGGAAAGGGAAGGAAAAAAGGATGAATGGCGAAGGAGGGAGGGAGAGGCTTAGAGGAGGGGAGGGTTACGGATGCGTGAGCGGTGGGAGTGGAAAGATATATCACCACGCCATTAACTGGATAATGGGCAGATTTTATTATTTGGAACTGCTTAGTCGAGGAATAAGATCATATTGTGTAGTAGAGTGAAAATCGCTTTATCATGAAAGAACGTACAACTTTACTAGTAAAATAAATGAATGCCGTAGACATCTATAATTTTCAAGCAAGTATTAATTATGGGTATATTCCACGTGAAATCATCAAATGGTCGACAATACACCATTTTTATTTTTCTGAAAAATCGCAGAGAAACTATATCCTATTTGCTATGGCAAAACGAATTTTTCCTTTTCTTTCCCACCATTCTGACCTAATAAATTAAAATTATTAGTGATGCTTTCGGACTGTGAAGTTATTTCCGGTGCATTTCCGACTTACGGCATTTGTGAAATCTTCACAGGTTTTACACCGAGTTAGGACCTCCATTTCAAACCCACGTTTTGATGAGCAAAATTTCTCATCTTCTTCGAGACAATGTCGCTGGAGCAAAGGGTATCCTATGGAAACAACTCTTCTTCTTATTCTCAAAATCAGAATTTGAATAAGTGCTCTGTTGGAAGAGAGAGAGAGAGTAAGTACCATGTGGTGACATTTCCCTGAAGACATTGGACGAGTCGTTCATGAACAAACGTCAGTGAAGACTGATTTCGACGTGTGCAGATGTTCCTAAAAAAATGGGCTTTTGTTTCAGGAAATAGTTTAATTATTGTTATAAATGAAATTCCAGTCTCACTAAAATCCATCCGAAAAAATGTACATACTTTTTATCGTAAGAGCATAGCATTTGAAATCGTTTTGGAAGTAGTTGGAATAAATGGCATCAACCTGAACTTAAAGAATCCAATGCGAGAATTTGAGTGTGTAGTCTTAAGGTCTAGTGCTCCTAGGCGGAGAAATACCTGCATTTGTGCACACATCTCTCGGCGGCTAAAAGCTAAATTGAAAGTCACTCTTGCGGTATTCGTTGTATGCTATTTGAATTCTGAAACTGAATTGAGTTTTTTTACACAATTGATGATTTTCACAGAATTCTTTCCTAAATCTGGCTTAGTTTACTATTTTTTGACAAATTTAGTTTATCTATGGCACTTTTCTCTGACAAAAATAGTTGTCATTCTTTTTGCACAGCCAAATGAGCGACGTTAACCATACGCTCCATCACACACATGCATATTTATTGCCACTATTATATCATTTCCTTTGATAAGATAGACTTAATAAAAAAAGGAAAAGCTTTGATTATTTTTTCATGAAATAAATTTAAAAAAGAAACTTTTCTCACTTTTTCTAGATATTTTTAATGGCACTCGAAGCATCAACCTCAAATCTACTTCAAAATGCATTTGAAATGATAAATCGTTTGTATTTATTTTCTCATTATATTTCCATGAACAAATTTCAACAGTTTCAACAGTTGGTTCACAGAGCATGTGCAGAAAACTGGCTGTATTAATTAGAAATCATGATATATTATGATATATCAGTAGTATTGATTTAAATCACAGAATTACGCCAGGTCTTTAAACTTAATTCCATAGAGTTCTTCTTTAGTTTAAATGATTCTTGATAATGAAACGGGCAAATTCTCCTTTGAGGTAACCGTCACCACATCTCCCGCTATTACACGAATTTGCAGGATGAAACGTGCTCCTAAGTTGGTTTTAACCCCTTGAAATGTGGCGCAGTGCGCACGACTTCGATTACTTGTGACATTGTGTGCATGGTAATTGTCCTAGGAAACTCCTAGAAATTCGCACTGTAATAACATGTAGAGGTAGTTTAATTATTTAAAGTACTCAGCCGGGAATGGGGGTTCGAGTCCAGGTGAATATGTACCACACTGAAATTCCCGCTTTTTTATGTACAAATATTTTTTAAGTTGACGTCGTAGTTATTATTTTGAATCACCTTTAAATAAATCAATTTGAAAATAGGGAATCATATTTCTTATAGCATTCGTCTTTTAACCTACGCGTATAATCAATCTTTCTCGTGTACAAATATAGGAAAATAGGAAATTATACCAGTCAAATTTTGTAATCTTGGTAGTTATAGACATATATTTTTATCGAAGAAAATATCATGGCTTTATAAAAGAGTGAGCAAGGGTAAATATTGATAATGGCATAGCATCCGTGAAGCGAAATCAATAGGTTAGCACTTAGCAGTGAGTGATAATCATCTTATCTCAGCAATGAGAAAATATTGGCTCAAATCCAAAAAGACAAATAGCAAACAAAAGATGACAAGGAGAACAATGGAGAGGAGCATGGCGGGGGATTGCTTCATAACAAGCGCTCGAAACAGGCGGTTTATGCGAAAACAATTGAGAAAATAATGGAAATATATTTTACGTGGACCCCTAGAAATTAAAAAGAAAGCCATAATATGAAAAAGCTGTCATGAGGAAGCTTTGAGCTGCGGCCTAATTACTGGAAATAATTGAAGAGGGAAGGGAAGACATGAGCTCCCAGAGTTGCGGGATGTCGGCAGCGTAAAAAGATAATAAGTGATATTAACTTAGAGGCGAAGAAAGACAGGGAAGAGTGGATGCAGAATTAATATTAGGAAGAGCGAAGCGATATCTCGCAATGATAGGCTTTTGTAGCTCATAGGATAATGACAAATCATTTCAAGGAGCATTATAAAAGACAATGGTGGAGAAAATGGCAAACCTTAAAATAGAGGGTAAATAGAAAATGAAAGGTCTACAGAGGAAATGTAATTGGTGAAAAATTTAACGTAAGAGTAATATACTCTTAGAAAAGAGGATATGAGTCCCATTACAATGAAGACGAAATTCAAAGCGGCAAATGAGTGCTGTGCTTTCAGAAGGTCCAAGCAATCTTATGCAACGCTTTTTTTCAATTTAACATAGGTTAAATTAATTAATTGATTTTTACAGTCTTTGAGAAATGTATGAACGGGGTAAACTGATACACTGCCAATAACATTCTTAATGAAGAAAGTTAAATGAACCTAAAGCTTAAGAAAAAATTTAAATGAAGGAATTCATATTCGTAAAGTTCGAATAAATGAATTAACTTTACGATAATTTGCCCAAAATAAGCACGTCTAGTAAGTTGACAAAAATCGATCCGAGAAGAATAGGACGCAAAAAATACTATATATTCTCTGGATTTATACAAATTTGGATCATGTGATAAATAAATCGGTAATCAAACGTTCTTTCTGAGAAAATGATAGAAACACATTAGGAGATAAATAAACTCATCCGTGAATATCAGATATAATCCGTTAATATTTAACCGTAACAGAATGCCAAATCTTTAGAAGGCGAATGGCCTCTGCTAAAATGAAAGAGTGACGGAATCCTTTAAAGATAACATGTAGGTATAATTCCATCTAGATGTGGTGGTAAAAAATTAAAAGTAGTAAAACTAGGGTATTAATTTTCTTCATTGTCGTCCGTGTTACCACAAAAATTGGGAATTAATGAAATGATAGAGAAATTATTTTTAGCGAGTTTAAAAAAAAATGAAATACAGGTACCTGTACCTGTAGCAGTATACAGCAGGCTTACGGAGGTGCACGAGATCTGTTCAAAAACTTCCCGAAATATTTTATTACCACAAAAATACTTAACGAACAAATTGTTGGACAGGGTCCCCTTCAAAGTGGTCTCCTTCCCAAAGTATGCCCTAATCCCAAAGGTGTTTCCACTTTTTGAAACAGTCCAGGAACGCTTCTTCCGGAATGCTCATAAGCTCCTGTGACGAATTTTTCTCTTTCTCTGGAATGGTGGTAAATCTTTTTCCTTTGAGCGGGGTATTTAATTTTGGACAAAGGAAAAGAAGTATGGGGTGAGATCTGGTAAATAGGGTGGGTGAAGTAGCACAGCGGTCTTGTTTTTGGCTATAAACTCATGAGTTCTGAGAGAGGAATGAGACGGCGGATTGTTGTGATGAAAAAAGCATTCGCCGCTCCTTTAAAGTTCGGGCAGTACTCGCCTGATTTTCTGTCTTAGACGTTTCATAACCCCACGGACAGTACTCCGCGTTGACTGTTAGGCCTTTAGGTAGACATTCGTGATGCACAACCCCGTTTACATTGAAAAAAAACAGTCAATATCACCTTGATATTCGATTGAACTTGTCGACCTTTTTTGGGGCGGTGATGTTTCACCAATCCATTTTGCATTTGGTTTCGATGTCATATCCATAAACCGCGGGTCGCGGTGGTCTCGTGGGTAGAGCGTTGGAGTACTGACCGGAGGGTCCCGGGTTCGATTTCCGGGCAAGGCACTCTGGGCACCTGCAGCTCCACCCAAGCTAGTTGATTTTTCGGTTACCAGATCTTCCTGGGAAACCATAACCAGCACAGGGAAAGGAACTGGCCCCCCTAACCTGATGTGTGAATATTCACACGCCGTCGGGCTTGGTACACGGGTGAGCTCTACCATCACCTGCCAAACCGACCTTCGGATTGATTACTGTGTTTATGGTTTTATCCACAAACCAATGACTCATCAAGTGTTAGGATCCTGGACAAGAAGTTTTCCGAGCTTCACGCAGACTTTCACAGAACACCACAGCTCCTTCGAAGAGCTCATTTCCAAAGGTCCGATTTTTCGTCCTTCACATGTACGGTGGTAACTAATCAACAAAACAAGATACTATCAACAAAGTGATGGAAGGTTGTTATTTGAGAACTTTTATGGATTTAGCCATATGCATAGCTTCTTCAGGTGATGTAAATGTAATTGAGTGTACTATTAAAACTTGTACCATAGTTTTTCGTCCAATTTATTTTTCGGGATAGAGTGAGAAGAGGACATCGCGCAGTACTGATATGTGTAAGAAGAATACCATCAAATGGAAAAATATTTTGTTGATAGTGCTACACAAGGTCAGAATTAAGACAGAATCAACCAAACGCTCACCGTTGACAAATTCACAGAAAAATATTCGGTGTATAATAGGACGCCTCGGTAGTACATCTGGTTAAAGTTCTCGGGCGAACAGCGAGGGATTCGCGTTCGAATTCCGATCCAAGCAAGTGATTTTTACACTTCGGTAGTGTTGCATTGTAAACAATCGTTTGCTAAAACAGAGGCAATTCCAACGGAAAAAATCATAAAACTGATTAAAAAGATCAAAGGAATATAAACTTGGAAGAATATCATGAAAAGTGATAGTTAAAAATAAAGGAATAAAGACCATAACCTTGCATTGGTCGGTAGACAACATTAAAGAAAATATATTTGAAACATTACGATGGAATTGTAAAAGAATAACTACTTATGGTCTTCCGGAATTTGTATAATTTCTTCATTTATAATATCTGTACTCGTATTTCGAGCGTAAGAAGCTTACATTCAGGTTGCGAATCAAGTGCTCCAGCCTGCAACCAGTTTTACTTGTTTTCAAGCCAATTTAAATTTTGATCATTCAGGAAGGTACCATAAAATTTACAGAAATTTAATTTTAATTTCTTATGAAGATTTATATGCATTCCACTTGAGTGCCGTAAACACTTTTGGCAATTTTTTCATGTTATCATAAATCATGATGATACTCGAAAGAGTCTGAATTTAATAACTGCATTAAGCATATATTTCGTCATAATAATTAGTCAGACTTGATTCCGAAAATTAACGCATGCATAAAGCACCACCTTGCACATACTTCTATGCTAGAACATTGGCTACGATATCAAACAAGATCTCTCTACGATATTTTTGTTTTTTAACTCAAGCTTATTCCGTTATCACATATCCATATAGTAATTCCTTTCAGATTTTTTTGTATAGCATGGGGATCGTAATGTTCTCCCTCACGCTTTAAGAATTTGGAAAAGACTGTACTTTGAACAAATTAACACTCCTTTGCTGGGGAACATCATGTTTTAATATATATCTATGTATAATTTACTATTATAGTATATTCTTCATCATATATGATATACAAAGAATCAAAACTGAAATAACACATTTTTAGCTGTTAAAACTATGAATAGTATCGTGTCAAGATATTTCTATCACATATTTATTTCCTGTCCACCTAATTAGCGTAACATGGGTCTTTTTTTGCACTTATCCCCTGAGCGTTTTATATGAAAAGCATCCTAAATGACACGAGTATCGAGCGTGGTACTTTCTGACAAAAATACTACACAAGAAAGACGGAACGTTCAAGCTAGCATTAATTAAAAGATTAACATGATTACTCCCTCCTCCTATTCTACACATTTTTTTTGAATGGCTATTATGGATATACACATTAGTACATGCCCGTACCTATACAGACGCATCGCAAAGGCCACAGTGAACACAACATGCTAAGTCTAACTACTATCAATTAGCTGCATAGTAGTTACGATAGGATTTGGCCTTGCACAGCCTTTAGGTGATATATAAAACGATCTTTCCCGCCATCTAGGTGTTTATTTTGTTAATGAAAATTCATTCTCAGCTTTTCAAAATGCAGGGCTAGCTCCGGAATCTATTTAGTTAACAGTCTGTCTTCTCGCGACTTTAAACAGCTTCTCTACTCGTATTGAGTGGGGTTCACTCGGCTATTCTCTAGCCTTAGGACCCCACCTGGTGCGAGCAAAACGTTGGAGTAATTCCAAAGGTCAGAGAGGTCAAAAAGAAAGAAAAAAACCATAACATTTTAACGTCGCACTATCATCGCACATCGCCTCAGAGGTGGAATGGCCTTCTATTTAAAAGCGTTAAAAAAGGAGTCACGACAACTTTTTTCGCTAGCATTTTTATTCACTGTCGCTTCCGAGTATAAAAGAAAATTTCGGTCACGTGATTTCGATTAAAGATGGCAGGGCAGGTACGATTGTAAAATCTAGATGACCTGCTGAATACTAACTTTTCGATTACGTTCCCTTAACAATTATATCGCCGAATTTAGTGTACCCTTAACCCTTGTCCGTATCGGGGCATTCCATTGGGAAATCGTAAGTGAAATATATTTACTATATTTCATTTACAATTACTCAATAATTTAGAGGATACTTGTACTGTAATTTTTTGTCAGAAGTGATAAGATCGTGAAGCTCGAAATTTTTTATTATCGTTTTTGCCACTAATACCGAAATTTAACAAATTAAAGCAGAAACGTTGGGGTCATTCTCTGGCTGTCTAATAAAGAATTCTTGGAATTTATTTTTGCAAAGAGTAGGTTCTCGATTCCTCTTTCTTGATAATCGGCCCGCGAAGGAAGTACGCTTCGAATACAAATGAGAATATCGGTTTAATAAGAGTTTTAATCGGTCTCCGGGGCTTGGAGATTTTGAAGAAAACCAACCTGTGTTGAATCATTGGATTGAGGACAAAGAGAGTGTCGGAATAAAACTCTCACATAAAATCCATTGGGCAATAAACTTTCCCTTTTTTCAAACTTGTCCTCTGCCTTGAGAGAAATTAAGAAACCCTTTTCTGAAAGAAGTGAACTGTATAAAAGATTTTCCAGTATATTAAATGAAAACATCCACGCTTCTATATTTTTTGCTCTATTCGTCAAAATAAATTGCACTTTAATTGTGAACTTAACGAACTCAACGAGGGCTATGTATATTGCTCGTAGGTGGTTTCCTTCAGTTAAAATTCTACTGTTAAGCTATTGGACGTCAAGATGTTGAAGCTGAAATTCATGGTGGATTCGATGCTGGAAGCGGTGTAAAACAAACGAAGTATCCAGACGTTTGGCTGAGAGGTATTGGGTTCCGGAGATAAATGAAAGAACGCGATGGAGCCGAGGAAGCTTGGAGCCATGGCTCCCGAGATAGTGAAAGGGGAGGGAGAGAGGGAAGGTGAGGTACCGGGGGAATCGACGAAGTGGTCGAAGGCTGTGAGGGAGTGATTATGTTTCGATGAGAAAGGGAAGCAACTTGGTGGGCAGAGGGTGGGGAGACAGGATACAAAACGAGGAAGGAGTCGTGTGAAATCGGGGAGGGGAGAGGAAGCGGTGAAGCGCTTAGGCAACTAATGGCCCCCGAAATAGACCAAGTACTTCACTTGTTTTGAGCAAGGGACGGAATTGGAGTAAAGGGAGCGCAGGTCGGTTTCCCTCAAGGGAAGACGGAACGAAAGAGCTTCTTAGAACCTGGAGGGTCCCTCCACCTTGTCGTAGTTCGAAGGGGTCAAAGGGGTCCGGGGCATAAGGGAGGGTGGGAGGGAGGGTGCGGAAGTACGGCGCGATGCAAAGGACTCTATGGAAAGAGGTAAGGTTGCGGGGGTGAGAGGGAGAGCAAATACCCTGGCGACGGATGGAGGCAGTAATTTATGCATCGTGAAGGGTTAATGAGGGAAATCTGAGACGAAGGGTATGCAATAGTCTTCGCAACTGGCCCAGAAGGTAGAGGGAAAGGAGAGCATTGAGGTAAATAGCATTTTTGTTTCCATCACTACGTCCAACTTCGTGATATATTCGACATAATATGCTCTACTTTGCATTCAAAGGCGTAGCCCGTAAACAAATGCGTTTTTTTAATTAAAATATATTAATTCATATCTCACGAATCATTTTATACTTTCCTATAAGAATAAAATCTGGTTAAACGTGAAAATAAATTGGGGAAAATGTCATAATTTCAAGTATTTCTATACCCTTAAATTTTTAGCGAATATTTTTTATTGGAAAAGTATCTAATATCGTCACTACTCGCAAATTCTAACCCAGGAAGGAAATGTTTACGGAAATAATTATTATATTTTCCAATCCGGACGCATTGGGTCGAAGTTCAATTAATGTTACCCCTTCCCTTCACAATCTTCTACATTCGGTTCCAAGATGTGATATTAAGTCCTTAAAAGCTGAAACGAGATGAATGTATCCAGAAAATCTGCTTTCCATTCAGTATCATAAGGAGAAAGCAGAAAAAGACGGCGGGAACGATTGCCGCGGATCCCAACAGAAAAATTTGATTTAGGGTGTGGGCGTAGCGTATAAATAATCGGGGCCACTTCAAATTCTCCCAATTCCGACCCACGCTTCCTTGACTGTGTCTACTCCTTCCCCCTTCCATCCTCGTCTCCTGTTCCACCGAAAGGTTGCCCAGTCGCTCACCCTTTAATGGAATCCGAAAGCAAGGGTACGTTGGGGGAAGAGGACGTCGGAGATGGATGTGGGGAGAGAGGAGCAGGGCTTGAGGGAAGGAGAGATATGGGAATTATGAGGCGGAGTGTCTTTTGATTCAAGAAAGAGGAAAGGGAGTGGAGGAAATTGTAGAAGAAGAATAAAGAGAGAGAAAAATACAGATGAGGGGAAGAAGTGGACAGGAATGGAAGAAAGAGGGCTGAAAAGGTTGAGGGAGAGAGAGAGAGAGAATGTATGGACTCGAGGACGAGGGAGGAGGATTTTCGTTAATTCGAAGTGCGCTCGAGGAAAAAGCAACGCCAGGAGATGAAAAACTCAAACAAGACGTTCAAAAACGGAGGGTATAATAATGGAATGAAATGATCCAAAGGATAGCAGCAGGAGAGAGGCAATCGAAAAGTGTCATTTGCTCAACTGGGAGAAGAAAAGAGGGTGAGAAACCTTTAGCAACGAGGAAGAAAGGAGAGAAATTTTTCGAGACCTCTAAAAATGCAAAAGGATAGATTAATCGAAATTCCGGAGGTTGAGGAATAATTTAGAGAAATCCGTGGCTTTGAATATTACTATGATATTTCGTGCCATCTAGTCCTTCCGAAAGGTGGATGGAAATTTCTATGGAATGTACAGAAATGGGGAACTTGATTATGGAGCTATTCCCTAACAGATATAAGGTGTAAACATCAGGCATTTTTCATTTGGAAATTTCCTCTGGAGCGCGAGAATGACACCCCTGTTTGCTTAAAAAATGAAAATAAAATGGAACGATTGCATTTCCCTATCTTGTCGATATCGCAACGGTTTAAAGGGCTCTTATGTTATGAATTGAAAGAATTCGCGCGTTTAATAGGACATTTTGATCGCCTGGGAGAAAGAAACTTAACAGTTAAGGGAAAATTAGCAGGGAAAAGTTCGGATTTAGGTGAATTAGCAATCACAATTAACAGCCGCGTTAATTAAAACTCCGGCTTGAGCGAGACATCAGCCAGCTCTGGCCATGAGAGTTGGAATAATCAGCATCGAATAATATATATATATATAATAATTAGGCTAGTTAGAAAACCAAAACAGTTGCCTGAACACCTTAGTGGGGAAATATACACGAGGCGAAAAATCCGAACGAAAAGTTCACGCAACCTGTATCGCTCCGTCGTCGTCGCTCCGCCCACCATACGGCCTCTCAGAAGTGGAAAGCGGCGGGGGAGGAGTTGCCCCTTCAAAGTTGGTTGTCCTGTTTCCAAGAAAGTCACGAAGAATAAGAACGTACCCTTTGGCTTCTCAAGAATGAAAACATGACCTCTCTTGGAAGCAAGGTGAACCGAATCAACTTCTTGGTCGAACGATATGGAGAGGTGGTGGGAGTGGGGAGGAAGCAGAGAGAGGGAGAAAGAGAACGAGCGGGGAAAGGGAGAGCGTGAAATCGACGGGGTCCCGGAGAAGAGCGTGGGAGAGCCTAAGAGAGAGAAATATTTCGGTGGAGATAGGTGATGTCGAGGGAAGGGGAGGTCGCGGAGGGCATTGTGGGAGAGGGTGCGGAGCAAAAATGTGAACGTCATACACCTCGGAAAAACTACTGAAAGGGGATTTTGGTGGTGGGTGGTAACCTTTCCACCTGGCAACCACACGGATTTGATCTCTTTTGGCCAATAAGAACGGGAGGAAGCTTCGTTTGGTTGGGCTGGAATGGCTGGGGTGGGAAACGATTGAGGAGGTGAGGAGGCAAGGAGGAATGATGGAGGGTTGCGTTTGAGATTGACTGGCGGTAGGGCTTTCCATTCAAGTGCAAGAAGACCCCGGTTCCACTTTCTGAGCTCTCAGGTCCCCCAACCACTCTTCCATTGCCTTCACAGCTTCCTTCCTCCCTCAGTATTCCTACCCCTCCCGCTCTCTGCACCGGAAGAGCATCATTCAAAACCGTTTTATAGCCGCTGGTTTCGACGAAGGTGCCAGGGAAAATAAATGTCACAAAGGAGCCCCGCGCCATACTTTTGAAGTGTAGAGAGAGTCGTTTATAAGAAGCCGCTGAAAATGCCTTTATCGGTATTCATGCCTGAAGTTATAACAAGTAATATAGTTCGTTTAGATTTTTCGAATCATTTGATGAGGTTTACCGAGCAATCTATTACACAGGTCGGTAAGATATGCTATTCTTGTAACGGTAGCAGGTTAAAGATTTCAATTTCTCGTTCAAATATCCGGAACTACTCGACGAGTTCATTTTGTTGCTCATAATGCGAAATTAGTGTTTACAACACTATATATTCCAGCAGTATTAAAAATATTTCTTGCAGCAATTAAAAAGCATTTAAACATGCCTAACTACAAAAAAATGTGCAACGGAGATTGAACAATCAAATGAGTTTGAAAAATGAAATAAGCATTTCGGCGCGAAAAAAAACTCGAATATGATAATATTCGAGTTTTTTCGTGTGTGTCATGAAATCTCTGAGGATATCGTTTTAATACCTGCATTTTCGGTGTTGACCATTCAAAATGTAAGTACCTAAAATTTCATTGCTAGGCAGACTGAGAGAGATTTTGTAATGTATATGGCCAATATGCTTAGCGGTTTTATCCCATTAAATAAAGGATGGAAAATAATTTTCGGAGCAGATTGACGTGAAGTTAACCTTCATATTCTGAAATTAAATTATTTCTTCTATTTAGAAACTCCGAAATCAAGTGAATTTGACTTTATAATGCAACAATTTCAGAGAGTAAAAATCATTCGCCTTGACCGGGATTCGAACCCGGATCCCTCGATATCCGGCCGAGTGCTTTAACCAATTAAGCTACCGAGACGTCCTCTTACACTCTGAAATTTTGGGGGTTCGGGATAGAACGGGGTTTGGGGAGCCGGGGTTCGAATCTCTGTCAAGGCGAATGATTTTTACTCTTTGAAATTGTTGCATTATAATGCACACATAGCGGATGACTCCGTTAAAAGTTACTGCGGCGGCATCTCCCGCAGTTTCTTGAAATTTGAATTTGACTTTACTGATTTGATGAAAGATTATCATATTGTAAACAATGGCATAATGATTGTTTTAAAATCACTTCTCAATATATTACTTCTGAAAAACTTTAGGATTATCTTCTACTTCAATCACGTTTAGTGAAATAACTATTACTCTGGGAATCAAACATTTTTCCTTATCGATCTCCATCTCCATTGCCAGCCATTTTAACAGGTTTCTCCTCCTTATAACTTCCTTCCATTACTCCCTCGTTTCACCGTTTCTATCCAATATTTGATCCAGTTTTCCCGTTCATATTCTTTCCTCCACACAAACACCCCCACAGCAATAAATCTATCCACGATTTCTATTTAAACCTGCTTACCTTTCAACATCTCCTCCACCCCCATCCTTTCTCTCGATCGAACCTTTTATCACCTCAACCCATTTTAGTGGGGGCACCCTCGTATAATACCACTCCCGCCCGAGCCAATTCCCAAGTTTTTTCATTTCAACGGAGAGGCTCTCTCTTTCCTACCACCACCGACGAGGTTTCCGGAATTTCCTTTTTGTATCTTACTCGACAACTTGCCTCGATTCCTTTTCAATTGTCTCTTCTTTTGTTATCAGATTATGACTGCAAGAGTTTCAAAAACATCCCATTTACTCAAGATTTCTACTTCATTTTTTCATTAGTTCCACCGTCCTATTGGATTTGGGCATCTAAATTACGTATAGTCGAATCGTAATGAATTTCGTTTTTATGTTGCAAAAAATCTCGCCGTCGGTCAAGACATATATATTCGAGCGATGGTGCGTAATTCGCTTAAAACGACAAAGAACATGTTCACTGTCCAAACGAAATATTAAATTAAACATGTATTCTTTCCCTTGATTAATTCGAGGCAATATGATATTGCTTTCTACTAAAAATTCTACCTTGTCCATAACAAGTGCACAAGCTCTTTTAAATTAAATATTATGCATTCGGTAAGGCAATATTAAGTGTCGGACTGGGGAAATGCATGATAACATAATTTAAAACCTTGATTTTTGTTTTGAAAAGGATAACTGGAAATATTGCTTTGAAAAATAAACATTAACATTCATAAAGGTTATTTTGAAAACTAATATTGCTCCAATTATGGCACATGCCTATGTCTAAAGTGCTGAAACTTATTTTTAGATGTTCTACATGTCCAACATTTCTGAAATTGCTTATGAAACCGCGTGAGAAGAAAAAATGTGAAATTAATTAAACCAAATCTGCTTACTAATGCGATCAATTATTTACTGTGGATCAAAGATGTTTAATGCGTATTCTGAAGAAATAAAACCTCTTAAACGATGCATTACATGTATACCTCGGATTGCTAAATCTTGGTTAATTGCCAAAGAAGATAAATTGAAATTTATAAAAAATCAATCTTTCTAATTTGAATTTGTAATGCCACTTTTTTTGCTTAAGATGCTTTGTCATATTTGCATTAATATTTTAACTTTTCTTTGGTCCTCATAGGTACGCTAATATATTGCTAATAAAGCAAAAGATGTATTTGATAGCAATATATTGCTATCAAATACATCATGCGTATTTGATAGCAATTTATTTAGTTATAATGACGGTAGCCCAACACGATTCAATCTCACCTACAACATTTTTTATGTTAAATAAATAAAGACATGTTTGCATTTGTGAAAATATATGCGTGGGTAAACGAGTTTATATTTATGTATAAATATAAATCGATTATACAAAGAGCGGATAGCCCATTTTCCTTTGTGCTCTCCACGTTTATTGCAAATCTCCCGACTGCAAATCTTTCGGGTGTCAGCTTGTAGTGATTGAATGTTGTTTCTCCTTGTTGAAGAGTGGGCGGAGAACCTTGAAAGCATCTCGGAGACCTTGCTCTTTTCCTACGAGCTCTCTACGGCCAAGGCTTTGGGCATGTACTTATAACTCCGACTATATGAGTGTTAATGCCTCTGCTAGTAAAAATCAAGGTTGCTCGGGAGGTGTACATTAATTGTACGTATCTCGTACAAGTATATTTCATGTCCTTTCTATCGTTGAAATTACGATTTTTTTTAATTTTGAAAATTTTGAAAACATAAGTCCATGTACGAAACAATGTATTATTGCAGTAGCGCAGAAAGATGTTTGCGAGAATACGGGAGTATGGGAGAAATCAGGGTAATTAAGTTGTTTTCTGCAAGGTAAAATCATATAAAAAGGGAATAAGATTAAGATTATACACATAAAATTACTAATGCATTACCATAATTGAAATACCATCTTCCACAGGTTTAGGTCGTTTGTAGATACGTAATGGTTAAATACAAGTGGTAAATGAGGTAATCTGATTAAATAAATATTGTGCCAATGTACAATATCCAAGCCTAAGTTCACTCGCAGCGAATATTCTGAGTTTTCGTAAGGATTAAGGTTAGGTTAAGTATAATACACAGTGGTATTGCCTTTCTTGGTGCCAATTTCTTTGATGTGGACACACTTCAAAAATGTTTTCTTCTCCTATAGTACCAGAATAGTTTTAAAACAACAGTTACCAAAATTTAATAAAGCATTAGTTTGATACATTTATTTCCCCGTTCGTTGTATGGTAAGATTAAATTAGATCTTAGAACTCTTATGCAACCCACCGACAGAATTCTGTTTAGTTGAAAATGTTTGCAGCGAAACAATGATTTCGAGAACGTTTGCTATACATGCCCTAAATCCCAATAAATGCAATATAATGCCCAAAGTAATAAAATTGTTACTCTACTAATCCTTTCGTAGCTAATGACTGATTTTCCATATGTAATTGTACTATAATATTTAAGTGAGAACTGGACTTTGTTCGAAATTACACTCAAGTGACTTTCAACTCGATGCCACTGATGAGTTTCGATTTTATTTTGAATCCAGACACCGATATTCACGTGCATCCTTACAAAAGGCAGTGTTGTAAGACCAATAATTCCAGTATTTCAATTTGATATCACTTAGTGATAATGGGTAAAAAAAATGACTACTGTCATGCAAACATACCAGCAAAAATTACAAAATTATTTTTAGAAAATGTAATGCTCTTTTCATGACTACATGCTATAAACACAAAGTTTAAGGAATCATTAAAATTCTCAACTACCACAATGATTATCGAGACAATAAAACAATTCGTAAATGAATGGATCATATTGGAATGATAGGCAGTTTTAAACAAATAACAATAAGCTCATTTATTTTGTTCTGAACTTCAAAATAAATTTCCTTGTGAGTTATCTCTACATTGAAATACGTATTTCAGCTTTGTCTAAATAAGATTGAAATCCTTTGATATATTTTTCCCAAAAATTAGTGCGACCAAGAGTTAGGTCGCTGGTAGATTTTTAATTGGGTGTAATGTGTAGGTCACTAAATAACAATACTATTAGCTGATGTGCGGAAAATTCTGAAGGTATTGGTTGAGAAACATTAATTACCAGCATTTGCAATAACTTTTGTCCGTTCCAAGCATTGTTATGCTGGATTTTTTCAACTCATCCTTTGGAGGTTGAATTGGAAACTAATACTTAAACAATACTCAAGCGACTCGTATAAATAATCCTTAAACAAAGTGGATACGTTGATGAAAAAAACCATTTATTTTAACAAAAAATATTTGAATCGTTGGCAAAATATGTTGGAAAAATTTTTTTAACTTTAATTTGACAAATATACAATATTTAGAACGAATTTGTTTCATTTTGCTATATATCATTAGTTATAATCAGAATTTGAATGACGAAACACACCGATATCAAAATATATATCAAATAAATATCAAATTCGCAAGTGCGTCTTTGAAGGATCTTGAGATTGTCTTCAAATAAATATTGTCAGCTAAACAAACCGCGTGATTCAGATATCGAACTACAGAGCTATCTAACTTCAGCTGTGTGATTAGCTTGGCCGTATAACAACATCAAATCTGTGTACAGTAATTGGATGAAGTAAAGTTGCTTTGGGCGATGCACGTTGTTTGAGTTAAGCAAATTAGTATCATAATCGTGACATCGCTCTAGTTGACGTTTATTTTGCGTTTACGTCACGCTACTGTCAATGCCTTTCAGTTTCACACATCCAATTTCACTGATGAACTACCCTTTCCAATGAATTCCAAACCACTCCATAATTATCCTCACCATTATAAGCTAAAGTAATGGATTGCGATAGTAAGTGATCTAAAAAGGCTGAATGGCGTCATTTATATGATTAACGTTTAAGCAATTTTTCATTTTACATTAGTTAACACTAGAGTCCTTGATAAATAAAACAGTTTCTGGCGTAACTTGGTGGAATATTATTAAAAGTCACTAGAGTCCTTATTGTTCGCCATTCAGGAAATTTATTTCTCAGTATACATCTGTGCAGAATCATAAGCGAGGAAAATTATTTATTTTCGAGGGGTTTAAACGATGTTTTATAGCTAAGACAATTCATGTATTTATCACTAGTTTGATTAGATTTGACTGTCACTAGAAGAGAATATGACAAGATACATGCAATGGGCATGGTTAATCAAAAAAATTACTTTAAAGAACTAGTTATATGATAATTGTAAATACATTTTGCGATCAAAATCATGAAATCAGTAGCCGAATAATTTTGGCGAGGATTTAAAGTAATTTTCATTTGAATGTTATTTGTGTTCATTTAATGTAATGCATCTCTTTCTTCTACTTCTCTTTGCATTCCAGCGAGATGCACTTAAAAAAATTGCCTCAGCACTAATTTCCACCAATTTATGTTGGAAAATACTTTATTCAAGTTAGAAAATTATTCTCAAAACTTTACATTTTATAACAATTGTGTTTTGATACGGGTTCATGATACGGGATGAATTAAATATGAAGCGCATTGAAACTTTTACCTGTTATTTGACTTAGGATACTATAACAATTGCAAATATCTTGATTAAAAAACGAAAATCAAAGCGCTAGTATTGAGCAATGTATGATTTAATGCTTATCGAGTGTAATGTCTCTTGACGTTAATGATAATGAAACTAGAGTGTAATTAAATTAGTATGTAACCCAATTTGTGTTTTGGTATACACGAATATTAATTCATACTATTATAAAGCAGGTATAATAGCGGTTTTCCAGAGACATTTCTGTCAAGATTTTCACACGGATATTTCCACGGATGTTTTCAACATCTGTGGGAAAGTAATATTGCAACTGTGTTTTAATATGAATATTCAAACATTTCTCGGAATGGAACCTGAAGCACTTGAATTTATGACTATTCATATTATCAGCCAAGTAATGCTTAATACGCAATTATCTTCTGTCAACGTTCCTCCTGGCAGCTTAAGGTAATTAATGCCCTAGAAATGAACAAGAAATTATCAAATTTTTTTGCATTGCGAGAAGTGTGTAATTTAATTACAGATCGAAAGAAATCAGTTCAATAGCAGGTAGTTTTCCATCGCCGAAATGTCTACAGCTTCGTGTACATGAACTATGTGAGCATTTGCCCACTTGAATTAGTCATCACAGCAATTCGCACGATGAATGATGAATCGACTTCGATTCGATCGATGATTCGATGATGAATCGACTTGATGATAAAATCACCCTTCTTCCTTTCATTCTCATCCACTTCCACTCTTTACACTCAATTCACGAAACGGGCAAATTTTTCTTCATGCCAGGCCTAGCATGTTGAAAAACTTAACCCATTATGACACTCTGTTCATTATCCGGACGCATTATTCTCCAAAAATACGAATATTTTACTTTTAACACTCAATGTCAGTTGATTTAATACTCTCCATCAGGACTGTTTTTATTACTTCAATTCCTTAATGCTTGTACCGTCCTTAAAAACACAAAAGAAGAAAATAAAATGTCTAATAAACTTTGTGTGTTTTGGCTTCCATGTAGGTGACATTAAGGTAAAAAGCGTAGAATACGACACTAGTCTTTTGCCGATTTACCATTTGTCAGAGTTGTTATTTAAGGATTGAGGCGGTTCTTTAATTACGCATTGTCAAATAAAATAGGAATTTAAATACAATAAAATAATGATTAATACATTAAAGGTTTTTTGTCTGCATCATGAATTTATTTCAATGCCCATTCAAGAAGATGAGGCAGAAGAAGAGTGTTAACAAGAAACCATAGAAAAGAGCAAAATCCTGAGTGAAAAGGGAAAAGGCGCGAAACAATAAACATCACCGAAATAATTATCGGAATAAATCCCAAACATTCTAAGGAATTCTAACGTTTCCTTGTGCGCAACGAGAGCCATTTCCAAAATCTCCATCCAAAACTTTTAAAAGGAAGGGTAAGAATTGTGAGTGTGCGTGCAGAGTTACAATTTCCTGATAATTACCAATTAGCATTTTGATGGAATAGTTCCTATACACGTCAGCATTAATTAAAATTTGACAGCGAATTTATTATTGCGCGGTCATTTTTTCCAATAAAATCAAACTCTCGCGATTATTATCACTTTTGATTTAGCCTGAAAATCTATTTTACCTAAATATGCATTTTTTTCATTTTAAATGACTAAAGTCGTCCTTATATTATGCAACTAATTCGCAAATAATAATCCGTATACGAGGTGTATACGGTTTTTTTAAATTTAAGAAATAAACATAGGTATACATGGGACGTAATTTTATTTAAAAAGATATTTTTATGATGCTACAATGACATATTAGGTCCTAAAACAATTTTGAATATTAGCAACTAATTGTTTGTGCAACGCTTCATGACTATTTAAGGACTCGGGTGCAGTTCTTCATGGAATTCTTTAGTGAAACATTATCTACCTTCAAAATATTTTTCCTGGCATCATTAATTTGACAATGTTTTCTACATAAAGAGTGGAGCAAAAAGATATTAGTTTGGGGAAAAAGAAATCCATTATTTTTGCGTAAAATTAAAAACTTTATTTAAGATGTTTCGGATTATCCGAGTTGGGTCAAATATGCACCGTTTTGTTGTATAACTTTTTGCCATTTTCAAGGTAGCTTCTTAATGCCTCTCTCATAGAAGTCTCGGTCCTTATTGGCGAAAAACTCTAGTAATCTTTTTTCACATTCTTCTCTTGAACGCAATTTCTCATCTCTCAGGAAGTTTTGCAATGCGAGACAAAGGTCGTAATCGCTTGGTGCTAGGTCCGGACTATATGGTGGATGCATTAAAACCTCCCAGCCATGCTCCCTAAGTTTCTGGCGATTCACTACAGACGCGTGTGGCCTTGCTTTGACCTGATGAAACACTACAACTCTTCTGTTGGCCAACACTGGCCGTTTATGGTCAATCACTAGCTTCAAACGGGCCAGTTGTTGACAGTAGACATCTAAATTTAGTGTTTGGCCACACGAAAGCAACTCATAATAAATGATTCCTTTGAAGTCCCACCAAATACACACTAGAACCTTCCTGGCCGTTAGTCCTGGTTTGGCCACCGCTTGAGCTACTTCACCACGCTTTGACCACGATCGTTTTCGCATAATATTGTCTAATGCGATCCATTTCTCATCCCCAGTCACCATCCATTTAAGAAATGGGCCGAGTTCATTCCGTTTGGCCAAGGCTTCACAGATGGAAATTCGATTCATCATTTTTATCGGTGTTAATTGGTGTGTCACCCAAACATCGAGCTTCTTTTCGAATCCCGCTGTGCGCAAATGGTTTTAAACTGTTTTATGGTCAATCTTAAGCTCCTAAGCGATGCTACAACTACTAACATGCTGGTCAACTTCGATTATTGCTGTGTTTTTATCGACATTTTCAACGACGGGCCTGCCTGATTGAGGTGCATCTTTAACATCAAAAATGCCTGAACGGAATCGACGAAACCAAAATTGCACGTAATTATATATTACAGTTTTGGCAGCATAAATATCATTCACAATTTCAGCGGCCTAACTTGCATTTTCGCCTTTATCAAATAAAAACTATCAAATGTACCGAATTTTCTCTTTGTTGACTTTCATTGTTAACACCCTGTAAATCACAACTGAATGGAACAAACAAAACACAGCAAAAGAATTTTTTTGGTGTCTAATATCACCTTGAAAACGAGCATAGACTTGAAATTGTTTGATCGATACTTTACGAGATGTCGATCATTACAGCAATCTACCGAGAAAATAATGGATTTATTTTTCCCCAACCTAATATTAACACTTTTATTTAAATATACAAGGAGCATAGCTACGGTCGTGAATAAATGTAAACAAAAAATACCGGGACCGTAAACTTTAATAAACTTGAATCCAACTCAAGTTTACGGTCCCGGTATTTTTTGTTTACAACACTTTTATTGTCTTTTAAATAACATTTATCCTGTTCAACGACCATTTTTTAATTAGAAAACATTAAGGTTTGCATTTATTAGATGCTACTTTAAACCTTCACTAAAACAACTTACATTATTAACATCTACCAGGAACCCTCATTTTTTAATCGTCACCACCCCCATACAAAGGTTGATTCTACTCGTTGATTCCCCACCTTTACACACGACATCTATTCTTCCTTACGACAACTAATTGAACACATCGCTACTGCCAACGGTAAAAATAAATTTCAAAAACTCAGAGAATTAATTAATAAAATCTCCCTTGAAAATATTTAGAGCATCTTATTGGAGCCTGATATTCCAGTAGAAACATCCAATATAAAACAAATCGTATCAAATATAGCAATTGATTGGTTTGGTACATGAGGCTATCTTTACTTAGTATGATAAGGGTGAACATTTGATGAAGCGGTTTTCAACCAAGTGAAATACGACAGGCATGAAATAACCTCCCTTAACATTCATTTACCTTATGGCTTTGCTGTCAGGTGCATTTGAAGATCACGTCAGTCAAGTGTTTATTCCAAATATACTCAATCGATACCTACTCAAATACGCATGACACCCCAAGGAAATGGCTTAATGGAATAAGTAGATTTCGACGAGTTATTGATAGAAAAAAATTCCCTATTGACGACAAGCTTTTAACATACTTCAAACCCTAATACCCAACGAGTACTTTAATGAAGATAATTGATAATTAAGCTTCTACGGCTGTACTACATATCGCTCTCATAATATCCAACAGATGTATAACTTTCATTGATATCTTCGCGTTTTATATATTAAAACAGGGTATCTAGTGTTTGTTGAGTAGCTACCAATTGATCACTGAAATGGATTTTTGTAGAATTAGCAGGCAATTTTGCCACTAATCTGAAGGCCATTTGTCGTGTAATAAGGGATTTTGGTTTATAAATCAGAGTTTTTATCTTAAGTTGTCGTCTACACTTTGTAATAAACTCATCTTCGTTATAAATGAAACGATGACTTTCTTAAAAGAGCTTTGAAAGGACCCACATGAAATATTTTCGCTTTGCATTCCAGATCACGTGGAATACAGAAATAGAAAAAGGCTAAAAGGTAAACATTAAAGAAAACTGTTGAGGATGTAAATAAAGAGAAACTAAAAGCGAACATTAAAACCGGGAAAAGCCTTAATAATGTCGAGAGTTGAATAAAACTGAGTTATTGTAAATTACATTATGTGACTCAATAGGATTAGTTACGAGTATATCAACCATGGCAGCGAAGCAGCTCTACACTACCATGGCTGGTATAAATTATATGTCTCCGCATATAGTTTGTCATCAAATAAAATAACTTTAAGCTATGCATTTTGCAGACGCACGTCAACCTACGGTCTAAAACCATATTCCCAACAGTCCATATTTTTCCCAATTTATTCTCATTATGAGTTTTATGTTCTTCTTCCATCTCATCCCATCTTAGTATTTATCATATACATGCCTGTAGTTTAATCTTGCAATGTTATCTTCAAATCCACCGATGGACACGAACCTCACCAGACATGCATCTGAATTTAAGAAAAGAAGAAAAAGCTAATCGAAATTACATTCTTCTTACGTTCTTTGCTATGGAATATATTAAGTTAAAGATAAATCTCTTGAATTGAATTGCAGTAGATTCTTCCTTATTGACTTCCAAGGCACAAGTTATGATCGATAATTGTAGGGGTTTCAGAAAACTTAAAAATTGGCATATGCACTATCACATCAATGTAAATATAAATATTTTGGCCTACGCATGAACTTTGCTCTTTAATATTTTAAGTATTAAAAGTAGACTGGGTTAATTTGTTTGGAATTCTTTCAATAAGTGAGTTTTTTTTTTCTTTTTCGGCATGTGGTCTTCTTATTAATAACCCGGATTTAAACAATCTCAGCACGACCCACGAGTCAATAAGTAAAATACAACTCAAAGAACAGTTCATTTGAATTCCGGAAGTGTTTAGTGTCATTATAACTGTCATAGTTTAATCTTTATTCACTGAAATATTAACATTGATCGCCAAAAAACATACTATGCAGCACACTACACACCTGCATCAGGGAACATAGTGTCGGTGATATTGACATAAAATGAAGTCATACTTCACCACAGAATTAGAAAGGCGATTCATAATACAATGTATTTTTAAACCCTAAACAAAATCAATTTGTTTTAACCTATGCTATTTTGAAACATTGATGAAAACGTTTATTTCGAGTAATCGAAGAATTTCAGTCTGCGATGTCCGACCCTGGATTTGGACAACCATCAGAATTTTAATCTTATAACACAATCAAACTTTGAAAGAAAGGAAAGTTCTTAGAAATTCAAAGAAAAAGGAAGTCTTTCCATGCCGTAATAGTGACAAAATTCTGTTTTACATTCAATTTACCGTCTCTGACTTTGGTTACCCCTAAGGGAGAAAAATTCCATCATGCTCGTTTTACTCGTATGCTGAGTTTAGAAGCAAGCCCTGTATTTTAAATTATATCAGTAACATTTCTTTTGCAGTATTGCTTTTCGTGGAATTTTCCTCCGCAGTAACCTCCGAGGAAGGCGACGTCTGACTTTAATCAATAAAAAAATTTAATTTTTTCGATGAAATTTTAAGGAAATGAATTATTAGCGTGGAACTTGAACCTTTACACAAAGATAGAAGAAATTTGATTATTTTCACATCACTGGACCTTACAAGATATAGTTACAATACTTTGTTTATATGAGGCAGTTTTTTCACCCTTTGCAATGTGATTACCATAAAAATCCTATTATCTTATACAATGTCAAATCTGACGATGGCGATTTTTTTTTATAAATCAGGGTTTACGACGTCCACATTTTAAAAATTTTATTGGGCATGTTTAAAAAGAAATTTTTACCATTTTTTTGCTATTCGAGATGAAGTGACACAATAATCTCTTTATCATTGAATATTTTATTTTCAACATCCTTCGAAAGTTATATTGTGCTCAAACACTAACTACAATTTATAGATTTTACTAGTTTCTATGATTATCATAGAAAAATCCTCCTTAAATTAGAGCTATGTTATTTAATATTATAGAGGGGTAAAATGTCATACAGTTCCCACCTAATTTCATATATTCTGAGAGTAAAAATAGCAACAAAAGTTTTACAGAAAATAATCATACAACTCCTTTGAAATATTTCTGAATATGTTAAAATCTCTTCTACAAACAAACCTTACTCAACCTTCCAATTCAAGTAACGAACGACCTTCTTCCACCGTCAAGACTCTTCTCTTTAAAGCGTATACCCTTTCTCCTTCTAGGTACGATTGGCATAGCTCATGAATTTATGAGAATGACCTTTTTAAGACAGGACATTCTGTTTGTCGTATGGTGAATGTAAATTTTGCATTATTATGTATTAAAAATTGTTTACATTGTTCAGAATCAGCTTAAAAAATTTTTAAAGTAATTTAATTTAATTTTATAAATACCCGGAGGTATTTCTAACACTTTTATAAATCTTAAAGTAAACAAATAGCACGCAAAGAAAAAGCCTTTCGAAAATAAGAGTCACAATACACGAGAGGACGTATGAGCCAAAAATATTACGCCCATAAAAATTTTACAAACATGACATGCACAATTGCTGTCCTGACGCAACCCCGAAAACACCCCTTAAATAAATATTCGCACAGTAGCTCAATGAATTTTTCTTTCCAAAAGTATAAAGATACCGAGTGTCATAAAAATATTGAGAGCCGTGTAAGAGAAAAAATTCGCGTAAATAAAATTATTGCTCGTAAGTTTCTGGATAATCCCATGAACGTTTAATTAGTCCAAGTATCACGCTCACAGAGGCACTAACAGAATTTGCCTACTTTTAAGTTTAAGAAGGCCTAGCGTTTAAAAAATAGAAGTCTTTCACATCACTCAATCCATTGGGAATTTAAGCATGAGTCTTTAATCCCTAAACAGATCGATAGGGACAGAGCATAATCTTCGTGAGCATTAAGGAAAGAAATTACTCAAAGTTGAGGAGATTTTCAGGGATCCCCGAAGAGATAAAGGGAACATAAGGAAAGGGTAAAACTTGGATTTTGGTAACGTATGCACGAGCTGCTACGATTTCAAATTACAGTTCCAAGAAATTGGACGCACGAGTGAGTTGGAGGCGGAAGGAAACTTGTAACTCTTCCTCCATGAAATGATAACCGGTACTTGCGTATATTGAAAGCCAATAGTAAACACAGCACTTCACAAAAAAATACGAGGTAATCCTAAAACAACATACATGTCTCATAAGCATCATTAGAACAGCAGTCCTACGAGATAAAAATTTCAAAAATTAATAATCCACACATTTTAAGTTACAGATTGATGACATCATTTTTTATATTTTAAATTAAGCCTCCTTCGATAGAAAATTTACAAACCCACAAATGGGCAAAACATATAATAAATCCAACTCATTTTATGAACGAAGAGTATTACATGCCTCCAAATGTATTTTGTTTCTCCACATGAATATCCGATAAATCTCAAAATACGACATACATACAGTACTCGTACATACATTCAGTGATTTCTCCAACGTTAAGCCAAAAGGAAGAAAAATTGAATGTGCATATTAGATGGCGAAGAGGCCCAAATCTTGAGAAATTAGTATTAAAAATGGAGAGGGTCATACAATTATGCAATACATTAACTTATAGAGCATGCATGATTAGATTATACTCGACATGAATCAGAAGAAAATAACTTTAAAGCTGCAATCCGGTGTGGGTCATTCAAATTCCTAAAATATTCCTGTTCTGGAAAAATAAAACATTCAAATTATACATTAATCTTTCTAATAATATTGCAAAAAAACAAATTATTAGAGTCGTGTATGACTAAATTTTTAATTGCATCAAATGCTAAGTAATATATTTCATCACCGGATATTAAAACAAAT
Organism: Hetaerina titia; assembly: GCA_037158775.1. NCBI lineage: Eukaryota > Metazoa > Arthropoda > Insecta > Odonata > Calopterygidae > Hetaerina > Hetaerina titia. The sequence goes on along the minus strand of CM073769.1, from coordinate 62,622,241 downwards.
GGCTATAATTTTCGAATGATTCGATATATCGCCCTTAATTATCCAGTATTATATAAAAAAATTGATGCCATGCGTAAAACTCCCTGAATCATAAAACATATCCCTTTTTTGTACGTATATAGAAGGTCGGTCCCAGAAGTAGTAGGACTGAGATGATTACAAACCATTTTTGCTAGAATTGATACGTTCACTTATATGTCTTCCAAGTGCCAAGGTCAGGACTGTAGGATGGCTAAAGCAGGGTTGCCACATTGTACCTGGCGACGTAGTCCTAGTTTTCTTCTGTAGATCCGAGAGCACTCGCGGCACTAACTTAGCGCACACGTTACTGATACCCATTTTTTCGCTCAAAGGTTGATGTACACACCTTTAGGGATGCCAAGTTGATCAGATACCACGTGAAAACTTAATCTGCGATCATTTTCAACAAAACCCTCACTCATGCAAGATTTTTGTCACTTTTTGAGGTGAAGGGCGTCCTTGAAAGCAATTGATTTCTGCAGGAGACAGGGGATAATCACCATCAACACTTAGTTTAGACACCACAAAAGGCGCGGGTATGCATGGAAATTGTCAGAGGACTCAGAATGTTAGCTGTTAGATTATAATATGATTAGGCTCAGATTTAAGAACAACGTGATCAATTCGTACATTTTCCCGGGAGCAGATGCGGACTCTGATCACATTGAACCATCAATGTAGTCCACTATTCAAAAAGATTAGGGAGGGGAGGCGGGTTAGGGAATGGAATGTTGAGGCATTAAATGGAATAACAAGAAAGGAGTATAAGCAGGCTGTAGAGAAATAATAAATGAGGGAAAGGAGATGATTACTATCGAAGAAAATGGGAATATACAAAACAGGGATATCGAAAGCCGCAGAAGAAACTGTTGGATCTGTAAATAGGAAAAGGGCAAGGAAACCATGGGTCATGAATGAGATGATTCAAAATATAGAAGAGGGGGCGAAATGGAGAAAGTAAATAGAGAGTTAGGCAAAAGGAGGTCTAATAAGTTAAATAATAAAATGAGACGTGTGACAAATAAAACAAAAGAAGCGTGGCGTAAAACGTAGTGCGAGGATATGGAAATTTTGCAGAGGAATGGTGAAATTGGGCCGCTATACAAGAAGGTGAAATCACTATCGGAAAGTAAAAGGGAAAATCTGTGTTAAAAGTTAGAGATAAGTCCGGTACTACAACTTTTTAAACAGAGAATATTCGAGAGAAATGGAAGGAATATAACGTATAGAAGGAATAGACTGTAGGGTAAAGAACTTAGGCGATGAAGGTTAGGCATAGAAAGAGAATATGCAGTAGAAGACGATAGGTCAGTTCCAGGCATACTCGGCGATGAGATAGAAAGGGCATTTTGGGAGATGAAATCAAATAAGGCCATCGTGGGTAGACAACATCCCTGCGGAACTACTTACATGTTCCGGGAAACGCGGGAGGGAGAGTCCATACAGACTAATTCGTAGAATTTATGAGAAAGTTTTGGAAGACTTTGTGTGATCAGTGTTAGTTTCTATTCCAAAAAGGTAATAGCGACACCATGTGAGGACTACAGAACAATTAGTTTGATTTCCCACACAGCTAAAGTGGTTCTCAATATCATAAACAAAAGGATGGAGAGCAGGACAAATACTTACTTAAGGGATGATCAGTTTGGGTTCAGGAAGGAGAGAGGTGAGCGTGATGTTAAAATTTCAATGATATCACTAATAGAGAGGTATATGGAACACAATCAGGACGTATTTCCCTGTTTCCTGAATTTCAAAATGGCGTTTGATAAAGTGAATAGGTAGAAACTTATGAAAATATTGCAGAAAATAGGAATATATTGGAGGGATAGGAGGCTAATTCGCAACCTCAGAGTAATCAGAAGCAAGTGTGAAACGGAGAATCTGGATGGGCAGTGTTAGGCAGAGGAGTAGAGTAGGGTCGTCCATTGTTATCTGTGCTGTTCAGCTTACATGTGCAGGAAATAATTAAAGAGGCATGGGAAGAATTGGAGATAGGAATTAAAATCTTTAAATAAGTTAGGTTTGCTGATGACCAAGCTCTAGTTTGTCAGTCAGCCATCGAGTTGCAAGCATGCTGAATGAATTGGGAATTCAATATAATAGATATGGGATGATAATAATATAAATAAAACAAAGGTTATTAGGTTGTTCAGAAAAAGAAAGGCTAATTTAGCTGTTTAAATAGCAGGACAAAACTAGAGCAGGTGAAACAATTGACTTGTCTAGGAAGTGTTTCGGATCAAAATGGTCAAAGTAGTAGGGACATAAGGAGAAGAATTGCGTTAGATAAAGAACCTTTCAAGGAGGAAAGAATAGATGACAGGGACGTTAAGTAAGGATCTTAAGGAAAGGTTTGTTAAAACTTGGGAATGGAGCGTGGTTATGCACGGCGCGGAAATACTATATGGTCACTGAATCAGGATGATAGGCGTAGATTAGAGGCTTTTGAAATGTGGGTGTGTAGAAGGATGGAGGAGGTGAAGTGGTCCATTCGCTTATTCTCTATGATTTTCTTCCAGATGCATTATTAAACCTCCTAATTTTATCGTAGGTACTAATCATATCATTTCAACATGAAAAGTGAAATAAATTGAACTTCGCATGACGAATCCATTAGATTAGATTAGAAAATACTTTCCGGCGATGATATTGATTGTTTGGGTGAAATAAATAAAGTATTATTTAAATTGAAAAATACTTCGGAGTCCCTGCAAGCAAATTCGGTTTCGCAAAATATAATTTGAATGAATTCAACGGTATCAGGCTCTAATTTATGAGTCACTGAATCAGTAAACTTTGTGTTTTTTGATAATAAATTTATTAATTTTAATATATATTTATAAATGTATTTATTTAAAATTGCTGAAAATTAAACTAAAACTTATATAAACTTTAATCTTGTTCCACATATAACGTTTTTAAAATAATTTATTAAAGATGCAGGAATTTAATTCAGCGAATGACTCCGTTAAAGTCACTGTCACGGTATCTGCCAGTGTTCTTTGAATTCATCACATGTTTTTAAAATTATACTCGAATTAATAATGTATATATAGTAGAGCATGTGCCCTGAAAACGAAGTGATACGAGAATTATAATCGAGGGTCTGTAGGCCTTAAAGAAATACGTTTGGAACGACTGTTATAATTCAATTTTAAAGAGAAAGAAATGATTTGAATCAACAAAACAAAGTTGACAATGAAACGGATTTCTCTACGCTGTGGTGTTTTTACTTTAAAAAAATTCTAAAAAGGCTACTTATTTTTGATAATTCATCAAATGATAGTTTCAGTCTGTATTGCACCATGCTTTTACGCGGACGTATATTTCTCAAATGTTCAAAATATTTATTCTTAAAGGAAGATATTTTTAAAATCATCAGGATTAACTAAACATTCAATTTCATAATTGAGGGGTGTTTTATGGTCAAAATTAAAATTCCAAGCTTATTATTATCATGTCACAACATTTAATTCTCAACCTTATTACTATTTCATTCAATTTTCCGTGGTGTGTTTTTTTAAATTTCTTTCAATACAGAAAGATTTTTCCCCCGAACGCACTCTTAACCGTGTATCATAACTACGGGACGAGAACTGACTCTGCGCTCGCCGTGTCATTCACGAAGGCACTTATTCCCTCCTCCCCACCCCCCGCTCCACCCTTTACAACCATCTCGTGCAGGCAGTCCCACCCTGTGCCTCGAGGGTAGCGAGGGTCAGCACCGTTTGCCTCCAACTCCTCCCTTCAACTATCCATATCGCGCCATTACCTACTCAGACGTGCCCCCCACCACGAACACCTGCATTTGCTCCTCACACGTATAACCACTCCGCCGCCTACATTCTACACGTTCCGGACGTCAAAAATTCCTTTAAGAGTCCCTCTCCGCACATCGCGGTCCTTCTATCGGGTGGAGTCCTAACTTTCTCTCCCGCCTTCATCCCTCCCAGCCTACTACCTCTTCCACACTCGCACTCCGAGCCGATCAAACAGCAAACCCCCTCCCGCGTGCACTCCATCCCCCTTAACCCCACATCAGCCCGTCGTGGGATGGAAGAACCGAGCAGACCACGCCGGCGCGTTCTATCCCCCTCCCCTCCCCAGGAGGAGGGACGCCGAGGGGTGTTTTGGGGTGGGGGAGGATGGAGGGGGAACGCGAGCGCTCTCGGAAACTCTGCTCCTCTCACTCCCGTCTCACCTCTCTCTCTGGTTCGCGCGGGTCCCCGCAGAAGAGCGGGGGAGCGTTTTGGCGAATCCCTCCGGGGACGTGTTCCGTGGGTCGCGCGGGTGGTGTGGCGGTTCGTGGCCGCGTGGGGGATCAGCCCTATTAGAAAGGGGAGGGGCAGGGAGGGAGGGCTGCGGATGCCTGCTGTCGGTCGTGGTAGGATTCGCCGCCGCGCGCTCTCCGCAGTTCCCCCGGAAGTAAGAGCGCCCCTCGTCAGGTCGGCGTCTGCCCTTCAGTCACTCTCTCTATATCCCCTCTCCCTTCCTTCCCCGCTCAGCCTCCAGTGACCGCTGGATAATCCTCTCCCGAGAGGATCGCTGGACTTTGCCGATGACCTCGAACGACAAGTTTTCTTGACTGACTTTAGAAGTGTTCTCAATCGCCTATTTCTTTAGCATTTCACCCGGTGGCAGTTAATCGTGTCGAGGAGGAATTTTTCCAAACCCTGTGAGGTAAGAATGCTAATTCCTGAGTCCTCATTTGAGTGTAATTTCATTTATTTGGTATCTTTGCTTTCATGAACAATTTTTTTCTTTGTCCTGGGATGGGGAAAACTTTTGGGCAAGAGTTATGACTATTTGTCCGTGACCATAATGACATTCCCGATATTCTTTCCGTCTTTGACTAAATTTGATTGAAAGTGAGCCGAAAGAATTGATCGAGTACTTGCACTTCAGGGAATCAATCGGAAAAAAAAGCCATGAAAGGCGAAATGGAAAATGATTTGGTGAATTTATCAATACTTTGGATCAATCCTAGAAATTAAGAGTAATTTTTTGATTGAACGGTAAGCAAGGATTCACACCTAAATAATATTTTTATTTATGTTAGAAATAACTTCATTGGTATATTTAAAAATGTTTGCTTTTGGTCATACATTAAATTCGGAGTTAAATCCAAAGATTAGGCGAGTGATTCACTTTTGGTTTTTTGGAATCTTTCATAGCAGTGTCACGCATTTCTTGATTAAAACAAACTTCATCTAGCTACAAATCTCGTCCAAAGCGTCTCCGAAGTCTGTTTAAGCGACATTATATTATCCAGATGGCAATCTGATAAGTAAAATTTAAACCTAAACATAAATTTTTCTATTCTACTTTTTAAACTTATTTGCTTGATTTAAATCAAAAATTTCAATTTTTTTTAAATTCTCTCAAACTAAAGTTTGAATAGAAGTTTTGGATGCAAGAGAGATTGAAATTTGTACGGTAAAAATAGTGTAGCTTAGATAAAAAATGGGGTCATTTTAATTGTTAGGCATTATTTTTTCAGAACTACTGAAAAATTTATCCTTCCAGCGCTATTTCATTGTGATACTTTATCTGGTCAATGTATAACTATTTAATGCAACCTATTACCTTCCACGGTTGTTATAATTTGATAAATCTTGTGAATTCCAACCCAAAAACCGCAACTTTGTCCACCATTAGTGTAAAAAGGAATTGTCATCTGAGTTATTAGAGAATGACTACGAGAATGAATACGTAATTTCCAATACACGCCAGGAATTTCAAGTGGCTTTTGACGTAGATTAAATATTAAAAAACAACAAATTTTCGTAATAAAGGTCATCCTCAAACATATAAAGATAAATAATATCATTTTTTGGAAAAAAATTACATTCATACATGGGCAAAAGAGTGGGAAAAAATAAGGAAAACAGTCAATTAAGTTCCCACAAGTGATCGGAAGAACAACACAAGTCATAACTTAATTTATGAATTATTCATAAAAATGTTTTATTAACCATAAGTAGTTAATTTTGCCGGTATTTCTGTTACTGGAGATAGTAGAATTTGATTCTGCAACTAATAGAAAAAAATGCCGAAAAATAGAGCATCACTATGTCCCTTTATTCTCGAATCATTAATTTCAAGTGTGAAGGTTAGACAGTTATTTAAATTTACTCTCGCAACTTTCCTGGTAATCTTTTTTATTCATTGAAGGATGTGGAGACATAATTAAAGTATCACTATCCATCTTAAATCCGGCTAAGGTAAAATATTTTTCGTCCCCTAAAATAATATCTAACTTTATATTCAATTTGCTATGAAATAAGATTTGTTTGTTGAGTGATATTTTAAAACGTTTTTTGTTTGGAAAATAGGAGGATATAACTAATCGTGAATATATTTTTAGTTAGTCAAATCCGATATATATTATTCATTATTGAACCCCAGATTTTAGAAGCCGTTGATTTTCCTGAGTAGTTTTGAACACAACTTCGGGTTAGTTAGAGAACATCGAGTAACTCCCTACTGTTTTGGCTAATGAAAGGATGTGAAAATAGAATCAACGTGTTTTAAATAAAAATTAATTAACTGCCAACTCTGTATTTCTGTTATAAAATTAGGAAGATCAAAGTTATTATTAGTGCTTCGTTCGTGTGACAGAGGAGATTATCTCGGATTCTAACGTTGAAAAGAAACAAGTATTCAGCCTTATTGGGAGGGGCGATCGATTTCAGAAATAGCGGTCTATCGTACGCGGTAAAGTTTACTTTCCATTCTTTCAATGGACCTTGGCATTGACCGTGAGGCATGTACACCACATTTTGGAACGCTTAATTTTTCCGCATTCTTCCTCATTTATGATGATTTGTGTATTATGATTGGCATAAAGTCCCCCATGCGTGATTGATTTTAAATTTGCAATCATCAGCAATTGTCAATGATTTAATCATTAGAAATGTTCAATTTTGGTATGGATAATGTTAACAAGGATACGAAAAATTAAAACGCAGTATAAAGGGTTGAGATGCCACAAATTGCAAATTAATTAATGTGACGTATTAAAAAAGTGATGCATCAGTACATTAAGGCAATTATTATTTTTAATGCAAATAGTATTAGAGATTCGAGAGAAAATATTGAATTGACCAGAGAAAATAATTAAAATGATCCATTTCGGATATAAATATACAATAATCGTGGGTGAGGCGATATCTATACTAGGCATTATTGAAAAGGATTCATTCCCAATTTAACAAAGTCTGCCAATATAAGAGATATTCGACTTCATAGCGCCAGCCGATTCTGCACCAATCGGATATTGAATCTAAGTATCTAGAGAATAGCTCGTGATCTAGTTGGCTCCTTATCTCCCCGTACACCACCGAGTCGTCAGCAAATAACCTGAGATTGCTACTAACGTGTGCGCTTAAGTCATTAATGCATATTAAGAATAGAAGAGGCCCTATTACACTTCCCTGGAGGACGCCCGATGTTACATATCTTTCCTTTGAGCACAAACCATCCATGACTACTATTTGTTTGCGATTTGACAAGAAGTCTCTAATAATATATATGATTTTCTCATTGATGTCATAGCAGTTAAGCTTGTGTAACAGTTTATTATGTGGGACTTTATCGAAGACTTTTTTGGAATCTAGGAATACTGCATCGACTTCTGCGTTGTTTAGATCTAAGTATATCGTGAATGAAAAGACCTAATTATGTTTAGTAAGATCTGCTCTTCCTTAATCCGTTCTGGTTGTGCCTTAGTATTTTCCTACTGTCTAAAAATCTCATAATGCTACTGACAATAATGTTTTTTAATATTTTACAAAAGATCGATGTTAAAGGAATGGGTCGGTAATTGGTTGGTTTATCCCTATCTCCGCCTTTATAGATGGGAGTTATTAGGGCTAATATTAATTCAGTTATTATTTACTTTTCACTGCTTCACGGGTAATTGAAGATTGAAGCTTTGCGCACGTGTGGTCTTACCCAGTTTTTTCTCAAAGATAGGCTTTCCCGTGCACATTGTACAATCGATTTAAATATAAGTCTTCAATTAAGAGAACGGACAGATAGCATTTGAAATAATCTCCTTTTACTTGCATTTACCCATTCTTAGATTTGTTTGCATAAAGGTCACCATGTTTTTCTGGCCTTTCTTTTTCATTTTTTCATAAAAGGTCATTCATGAGCTTTTCGTAAATGTATTACATACTCTTTCCATATAATTTATCCGTCAACCATTCCCTCGAAAATATTTTATAAAAGACATTCTATTCTCTACATATCCTCTTTCTCTACTTTTCTATTGGTTCCTTCACAATATCTGTCCTCCTCCACCATTTCCAACTCCCCTAATTCGTAACTCAACTTATCATCAGGACTATTCGACGACACAATTAATCTAAGGCATACTATACTTATCGATCTTCCCTTTTTGTGTCTGTTTTCTACCCGCATGACACTATCATCCATGTTTCCTCAAGTATGTTCTTAATTATATGCTCACATTCTTACTGCAAGATGTTTTTTTTCTTGTTAAAGAGCTCTTTTTTCCATGGATATTGTTCTCTCTTTCCGTTTTTATCTAGAATGAGTTGTTACTGTTTACTCCGAGAAAGACTTCTAAATCTAAATATTTGCCAATGTTTTTTCCGTAACAAACTAGGAAAAGAAAGCTCCCAAATCACTGCAAGTACTTACAAACGCCATCTTCCGTTTAAATTCACCTCGCTACAAAAGGTTAGACCTATTTAAATTGATTTTTGAGTATTTTATTTAAGATTTGCGCAAAAATAAAAAGTAAAGTATATTGAGATATAGTTATGGTACACAATAGTATTCAAGTGATTTGGAACGAATACAATGTGAATAAAGAATTAATCTGTGCTCCAATGTGAATAATAGAAAGAATATTACTATTACTTGTGGTGAACGCGGTCAGGAAATATAGAAGTAGATATGAACTTAATATTAACTGATTATATTTTAATGCAACAATTTCAAAGTGTAAAAATCATTCCTTGCCTTGCTTGTCAGTGCCTTGACCGGGATCGTACCGAGACAGGCGAATGATTTTTACACTATGAAATTCTTGCATTGAAATGCATATTATCGGATGACTCCGTTAAAAGTTACTGTTGCGGCATCACCCGCAGTTTTTTTAATTTATTTTATTTCGTCTCCTAAATAACATCAAAATTTAATCACAGGGAAATTATTAAGCGTAACCTGTTAAAAATATGAAATTGAATGACAATAAAAAGAAAAACGATAATACCTCCATCAAAAATCATAATTCACATGTAAATAAATGCTTATTATTTTTTTAAACTTATTTTTCAAATCTTATCTCTTAAACAGATGCTTTGAAGTGAAAATTATACAATATGTATACAATTATTAATTTGATCCACAACTATCGTCTATTTTTCTCACATAGCGCCAAATAAATATTGTCAAAAAAATTTGTGGCATTTCAAGATACTAATCATTTACGTGCAAACAAATCCACAAATTTGAGAATAAAATATTCAAAATCTCTTGGCATACGATCATAATAGTTTTTCTCGAAATATTTTTCTTGACAGAACTGGCCAATTGCTGGAAAAAATTAACTGAGGTACACAAGGGTAGTATTAGATTGCAGTTCACGTTCCACAGTTCTCTGTGTTTCATTTACTGTCCACAAAAATTATAAATTACATAAGGAATTAATTATTATACTTTAATAATCTCCGACTATCATAATACAGTTACGCGCAAAGATAGGATATCTCCTATAATATCCCCTAGTTATCATTTTTCCTGCATTTTTGATGCGAGAAAAGCTTGCTTCTTCGAAGGTTAGTACACACACATTTTGATACGTTCACTCTAGAATAAAATCAACGCGTTTAATGAGGAAGGATTTCGGGGCAGATGTTTCTTCCATTTCTAAGTTCATCATGATATAGTCTTTAAAAAATACTTTTGCATGCATGCGTGTTTATACTCACACGTACCAAAATGTGAATATTAATGTATATAGGCAGGCGATATTATAAATTAATAGATAACATGTATTATATAATGTAATAATAGATATCAGTGTAAATTATCTTTTATCGATAGCTCAACTCTTTACAGCGTCGACCGGGGAAGTCGAAATACCGGGTGTTCAAGTCCCGATCAAGAAAATATTTTTACACACGTGATCGGCTTGATTCCGCCTCCCTCACCTATCTTGTGTTCGTCTTTTATAAGCTTTCCTATCCCTTGTCCTTATATCTATGTCCATATGAATTAGATATGCTCGCCATTTGGCGGTTTTTCGTGTTCGAATGTATGTATATATATATATATATATATATACATATTCGTATACTTATATATAATAAGTAAAAATATGAATATATATATGCACGCACACACACATGCATGTATACATACACACAAAATATTTATATATATTATCTCCTTTATTTATTCATATATATATATATATACATATATGTTCTCATATTGTGTGTTGCTGTCTAAGTTTTATATTTTTTTATGTATATATTTATATATAAAGTCACTTTCATGAAAATCCCACGAACGTGCACAATAATGTAAATGGACTAACTAGTCGACACAAACACAGAAACTGAAACACATAAAAGAGGGACTCACTGGTACTCAAATTTTCGGTGGTGCAACCACCTTTCTCAAGAGGAATTAGAAACAGAACTCGTTCTATTCTGTTCCTAATTCCTCTTGAGAAAGGTGGTTGCACCACCGAAAATTCGAGAACCAGTGAGTCCCTCTTTCATGTGTTTCAGTTTCTGTGTTTGTGTCGAATAGTTAGTCCATTTACATTATATATATAGCCAACCAAGCTAGTTGATTTTCCGGGTACCAGATCTTTCTGGGAAACCATAACCGGCACAGGGAAAGGAACTGCCCCCCCTACCCTGATGTGTGAATATTCACACGCCGTCGGGCTTGGTACATGGGTGAGCTCTACCATCACCTACTAAACCGTCCTTCGCGTTGATTACTGTGTTATATATATATATATATCTATTTCTATTGCTATGTGTTATATATATATATATATGTCTATTTCTATGTGCGAAAATAATATTTTTTCGCCGTATGGCAGGATTTTCAAGTTTGAATACATATATATATAGTATATATATACATGTGTGTGTATAATGCATAATATACACGTATTTGTACCAGTATTTTTCTCTGTAGTGGACGCTTTTTATGTATTTATTCAATGACCAAACTTATGGCATTGTTCATCGAGCCCTTTCTGACATATTGCTAATCGTCGGTAAGGAGAACTCGTTTCTCAAGTGGTCTCATAACGCCAATATTTCAAACTTTTTCCTCCAACTATCTTCGGGTGAGCAGTTTTCCCGAGCGAGGCTGCATAGAGTGCTTCCGTAATTGAAGGTCACAATCACCTCGACCGTGGAGGGTCATTAGGGTACTTTGCTGTCCCTAGTTGTCCATATTCCTCCACATGAGGGCATAATAGTATCCCGAGGAGGGAAGGAAAATGAGGAATGCGTGACTGCCGCTACTTGTTTTTGAGGAAGCCCGATCGAGGTCAGGCTATGGACATAAAAAGGGAGCGGGTAGGGGCGGAGATCAAATGTCCCCCAGAATGGGAAGAAGACTGCGGGGTGGCGGCGCGTGTTGGGGCAGGGTCGGCGGTGGGTGGGGCAAGATCGAGGAAGGCAGGCGGTGGACGGCGGATGAAGGAAAAGGATATAAAGTGCGTCGCCCGCTGGGTGTGGTCGCAGATACCTATTGGATACGCCTTCGAGGAGGATATTCATTCCCCCCTTCTCCCGAATGAAATAAGGGATAGCGACAAAGAAGAGTATGAAGTCTTCCAGAAGATAAAGGAACGGCGGTCGATGTAGCGAGGCAGGCAGGCCATCTTGGGCGTTACATGGCGGCATATGAGGGATCACACCGCGTCCCAACCAATCGTCGGGGTGTGGCAAGTATAAGGGAGGAACTTTTATTTCTTTTTGTAATTTCGTCTCCGTCGCGGACGCATACTAGCTTCATTTCTACACCCGGCATGGGGCAATGCATGATATGATATTGAAATCAATGAGAAATCGAATTCATACATGAGTGCATAACGTCTACGGTAGAACTTAATCGTACTACAACAAATTTCGCGACCTGGAAACGAAATACTCTTGGGTATAAACGAAAGAATGTGTCAAAATAAGAGTGACTTCTACATTCATACTGAATCACATAAGCATGTTTACTTATCAATGATTTCCCTCTAGAACATCAACGTTTAAATGAAAGTCTCAACCCTTTTATTTGATTTTGACCTTATTATTGTGGATTAAATGCAATTTACCACCGTTTTTATCTACGTACACTACGCTTTTATTAATTGCTTGTATCTCAGGCACCTGTTAGTGGAAAAATGTTGTTGCCATCGAGGACATTCTTCTGCTATCGACAATACGGTGATTTTTTTCCGAGCGATTCTTTTCAACTGTTCAAAATGAGTCGGAACAGTGGAAAGCGAATTGGGGAATACCTTGGAAACGATTACCACGTTAGAGCTTTAAAACTATCAAGGTAAATGCCAATTTAGCGTTTTCCAAACACGTTCCTTATAAACATAAATAATAGGACGTCATTATCCATACACACTCACAGTAATCAGCCTCAAGGCTATTTTCATAGACTACTGCATTATTACTAAGCCCAAGGGTGTGCGAAATTCGCGCATCAGTTAGGGGTACTAGTTCTTCTATTTGTTCCACCTGTGGCTGTACAGGAACATCTGACATCCGAAAAATCACAAAGCATGGGTGAAGTTGAGGGTTTCCAGGGGCATCGACGGAAATTGAAACCGGCCCTCAGGCCAACAGATCGGCGCTCAATCTGCAGGATTGCCACATTCATGCTAAGTTTTAAAATTTCTTTTTACAAAAGTTAAAGTGAGTAATTTGCAATGAGGTACTTCGCTCAAATGGATTGTTTTAAATAATACGAACAAACTTTAGGACGAGCCGCACCCAACGCATATCTGTGAAATTCACTGTCCAAAATCTGATGTGGGATTCAAACCACTTCTTACTGCTTCAAGACTACTGTTCAGGGTCACTACTCGTACAATACATTTGAATAGCTACTTTGGATGTAAAATTTGTTTTCAAGGATATATTTTTCAACTAATTTGTGTTAGTTGTGTCCTCACCTCATGAAATCATAACCGCAAGACGGTTAATTTTCACATAAGATACCACGTAACACCGGTCGTTCTGCATACCAGTATCGTTAAGTATAAAAATGTTAGGCGCGATCATATTTCATTACACCACTTAGTTTCAATGTGCTGTATTTTTATATGTATACATTGTCGTTTTTCTCTCACCTAATCATTAAGTATGGAACAGTGGTAAATGTGCCACGACAAAATTCTCAATCACGTTACGCCATAATGCGAGGACCCGCCTTAAAAGATAATAAGACCCATTAAACTAAACGGTTTCTAGATCATTCCTTTTCATCTCAGTCAGTTCAGGGAAGGCTAAAAATTAGTAGTAATTTTATGAAATTCGTGAACTTGCAAGTAACACAATGTTTTATATTGACATTTCTCAAAAATGCTTTATGAAATATGGTTTGCCAAAACAAGAGGCCATTTCAGTATTCTTCTTTGTTCGACGAAAAATGGTATTAACGAATATAAAAATAAGACAAAATATGGTCATTGCTGTTTTAGACACTGGAAACGATTCACCAGGCGGTTGCTGACTTGTTTTAGTTATACCTATAAGTTTATTATCTATCGTCGTCCAAAGTAATCTTTGCCAAACTGCATCCGCTTCTACCGATTAAAAATAAATTATAAAGAGGTAACTAGCTTCTCACATTGTTGAGTCTAAGCAACTCTGACATATGGGATCTTGAAACTAAAAGCACAATCTCTTAGCATTTGATTCAACATGACTAATACGTGGTGACAACAGTGACAGAGAAAAACACTTGCAATTTTCCACTTATTTATTGTTTAATACCAACTAGTTTCGGTGTAATGTACCATTTTCAAGTACACCGAAACTAGTAGGTATTAAAGAGTATAAAAAGTGGAAAACTGCAAGTATTTTTCTCTCTTTCTATTATTATGGAACGATTGCACCACATCACAGCTGTATCTCTATTGTAATACGAGGTGGTTATTTAAATATAATCTTGATGATCAACGATTTATTTTTTACCTGTCGTAAATGAATTATTTAATATAAAAACAGCTAATATAAAAATAAAAGGATCTGTACAGCCAAGGGGGAGTAAATGGAATCAGCATGCGCAAAAATCAGCATTTAAGGCAAGCATTTGTGACAAGATTTCAAGGATTGCTTAAGAATTCCACAGAAAATAGCTTCATTTCGACACAGCATATCTACAAGGAAAATCGTCAGGTAAACCATACAGGGTGTACAGTTATATTGTGAAAATTTAAGTAGATCGAGGCATAATTTTAACGTAGCCTATTGAATATTCTTTTATTTGGCCTGACTAAAAGTTATTCGAAGTGACGCGAATAATGAAGTTAATATTCAAACGTAAATAATCACTTCGAGTTTCATACCGTTTGATAAAGTTTGCGAAAACAAAGGGTAAATGAGAACATTGGAAATTTAGCGTCCGATTTTGAAAAAGAACCTATTTTTAACTATTCCTGGAGGAATTTTAAGCAAATAAGAGCCATAATAACGAAAAATCCAAATAAGTATTTACGAAACCCAGCCCAATACAATACCCTGTTTAGAATTTCAACCATAAAATATTCATCAAACACGCAAAAAAAATGATTGTTACCTTTTTGAGCCGATGTAAAACGCAGCAATGAACCACCGAATTTTAAAGAAGATCACGTGAAAGGTATAGAGATCGTTTTATAGTAACAAACTTAATATGTCGCCATGTTGCCCTCTTCTCCGGCAGTGCGTTCACTTTTTCATTCGCTCCCTAACGATCTCGGTTGACGGCACTAGAGTGCAATTACCTTCTTTTGAACTCCTTAATCTTCCCACGGATTAGAATCTTGAGATAAGGGATAAGCGAAAAGATGAAAGGACAATTCGCCAGAAACCGCTCAATATTATTCCTAATCCGGAGCAGGCATACCTTTTAAAAATGCTTACGGAAAAAATACGATTCCAGATAAGAGGCTTTGAAAAACCTTTTGTCCGTGTACACACACATATATACATAAAAAACCAAAAACACAGTAATCAACCTTAATAAGGTCGGTTTAGTAGGTGATGGTAGAACTCACCCATGTACCAAGCCCCACGGCGTGTAAATATGCACACATCAGGGAAGGGGGGGCAGTTCCATTCCCTGTGCCGGGTATGGTTTCCCAGGAAGATCTGGTACCCGAAAAATCAACTAGCTTGGGTGAAGATGCAGGTGCCCAAAGTGCCTTGCCAGGGAATCGAACCCGGGACCCTCAGGTCAGTAGTCCAACGCTCAACTCCCTGGACTACCGCGATAAATGTGTGTATTATATTTTTATGAATATATATATATATATATATATATATATATATATATATATATATATATATACCCGGGACCCTCCGGTCAGTAGTCCAACGCTCAACTCCCTGGACTACCGCGATAAATGTGTGTATTATATTTTTATGAATATATATATATATATATATATATATGTATATATATTCATAAAAATATAATACACACATTTATCGCGGTAGTCCAGGGAGTTGAGCGTTGGACTACTGACCGGAGGGTCCCGGGTGATTTGTTATGACTATCAGTGAATTTACATTACACGTTTGTGGGTTTTCCAAAAAAGTGTATATATATATATATACATATGAGTTCTGTTCCTAATTCCTCTTGAGAAAGGTGGTTGGACCACCGAAAATTCGAGAACCAGTGAGTCTCTCTTTTGTGTGTTTTGGTTTCTGTGTTTGTTATGACTATTAGTGAATTTACATTATATATATGTATATATATGTATATATATGTGTATATATATGTATATATATATGTATTTATATATATACCTTCCTCCTCTTGAGAAAGGTGGTAAGACCACCGAAAATTTGATACCCACTGAGTTTCTCTTTAAAATGTTTCTGTGTTTTTGTCTTTGTCTACTAGTTGTAATTCCATTTACATTATATATATATATATATATATATATATATATATATATATATATATATATATTTTTAGGTAATCTACCGGTTAAGGTAGGTTTTTGGATGGACCCAACTATCAAATAAACATTTTGTGACTCCCCACCTAGAAAACTAATCTATATCAGGTCCCTCTTCATCTCGGTGTACTTCTTTCCTCCCTTCATCTCGTCCAACATCCCTATCCTGTTCCTACCCTTACCTCGCTTGCCCAACATTCTTCCCTCTATTACCCTCTTCAACATTCCACTACCGCTCAATACGCCCTTCATCCATTTTTCCTGCCTCCATAGGATTTCTCTCAACAAACCCCTCTCCTCCCCCACCATTTCTAGTACTTCCTCATTTGTTTTCCTTTCGGTCCATTTCACCTTTTCCATTCTTCTCCACACCCACATTTCAAAAGCCTCCAATCTACGTCTATCCTCCTGCTTCAGCGACCACGTTTCCGCGCCGTACATAGCTACGCTCCATATATATATATATATATATATATGTATGTATATGTATATATACATATATATGTACATAAATATATACATACATGTAGACAACTAAATACCCGTAAACAACGGTAGAAACCGCCTGTCAATCTATTTACCATTTGAGTAAGCAAAAGGAGGGAAAAGTAACATGGACCAAAAACTAAAAACATACCACTAGATTAGATTTAAGTTCGTAAAAATATTATAACGTATTGAAAGAGAAATAACGTACAATAGTTCTTGTATTCCACAATTTCTGTAAAATAAAATAATTTCTATCGCTTTTTAATTAAAAATTTTTAATTGCCTCCCTCCAGCATTTTAATGGGTCAAAGAAGGGTAACAATGGACTATGACCACATTTCGATACACAATAGTCATTATCGTATTGTTAAATTAAAGGTAATTGAAATTACATTTTTATAAATGCCAGATGAGAAAGTCTTTATGCGCACACTCTATCCTACTATTATTTGTCAATTTTTATGCATTGAAAGCCAAATGTTAGCAGAAATATTGATTTGCTCTCAACACGCCAAAAATAATAATCTAACGTTCAAGTATAATCAATAGTTCCGTCTTCCTTTCGAACCCTGTCTGTTTCAATATCAGCAAATTCAGCTACTAAAAGCCACTTTATATAATATACATCCCCATGCTACATGCTTATTTTCCCGGGAACAATCACGTAAAAATTTAATCCTTTTAGCGTTAATTGCTCGTAAGCGCATGATAGGCGCGAACATTCACGTTATTAAATCTGTCTGATTTAACAATATTTCGCCGATGTGGACACGGTATCTCGACTACAAAAGAATAATAGGAAATATTTTGTAATAATAGGAAATATCGTCCCAATTGTATAACATCAATGCTCTTCACTTTTTTCCAATATTAGCAATATACTTGAAAATATACTCAACGAAAAGGAGCATTGGTTAATCTTTAATGCTATATCAGTTACAAATTATCTTTAACGTATAATTGATGCATGTGCGAAAGATAAAGGAAGCAAAAATAAACACAATACATTATAAGTGGCATATCGCCTTTAAAAGATAACAGAAATCGTCGATTTTTTAGATGGGGCAGGTCAAATCACGTTAACGTGTGCCTTAGTGGGTATGAGACCAGGGAGAACGAATAACACTGACACTTGGTGATGGCGTGCGGATGGAATATGCTAAAATCAACACCCTTCCTCATAGTTTTCTGCCATTGGTAGACTGCCTGGTCAACTACGTTTTTTAAGTCTCACAGATGGTTTTGACGAAATATTTACTGCTCAAGACATTCACCAAGCGTACTATCTCATCACAATATCCTTAATGGTCGAATTTGGAACCTTGGAGCGACCGTTGACGCGTGAAATTCTTCCGCAATTTCAATTGCAGCGATCACCGTCACCGTTCAGGGGAGCGAACCAGGAGGGGAATCGTCCTATCTCAAATAAGAGGCAGATAATGCACTCGGTGACCCATGATACTTATCAATGAGGCGTGAAAGAGTTCCAGATTCAGTGGGCGTACACTGATTTTTCTCATTTTCTGTTAGCAATGCCCTTCAAAATATGGCTGACTATATTAAATAATATTTCCTTAAGCGGTAAATGATTAAAACCTTTGCGGCTTAAGGAAATATTATTTAATGTAGTCAGTCTGAAAAGAGGCCGTAAGAAGCTCAGTTTATCCTTTCCAGTATGACCAACGTTTCATTCTATGATTTTTCCATATTATGAACCTAAGAAGCAATCGCCATAGTGAGAGAGACGTTAAAAGTCACACTTTTAAAGCAGTAATTGCTTTCTACGAAACTAATTCGAGCTTATTTTTAAAACAAGGGCTTGGATAAATAAAAACTGAATAATACAGCCTCAGAAATTCTCTTACGTCTGATTTCAGCTATACCAATGTGATGATTGTATTCCGTGGTAAGGCCTATGGACCACATTCTCTTAAGATGGAACTAGAAATTTGAGAATTAACCTACTCCACTGAAAACAAAATTCGCTATCATCATTTCACTTTGCCGCTATATCGTGTTGTTGAATTAATCTCTTATTCAGTCAATAAGGACATGATATTCCAGCGGGTTGGACACTGGGTTACTAATCGGAGGACTCGGGTTCAATTCCAAAGGAAGGTCTCTGGGAACCCTCAGCCTCACTCTAGCTGTTTGATTTTTTGAGTACCAGATCTTTCTGGGACATTTGAGACAGCTCAGGGAAAGGAACTCTCCCCCCTACACTGATGTGTGAATTGTAAACGCCGGCTTAGTATTATTTGATGAACTTTACCCTTAAAAAACAAACCAAACTTTGGGCTGATAACTATGGTTGGTCAAATCCATGCAAAATATTCAATTTTTTAGGTTAGTCTATTCAATCAAGGTATGTCAGAGAAATGCATACTTAAAAAGCATCACATAACAAAATAGGTAGGATGAGGAAAATGACTCCCGGGAACATTGTACTAGAGTTCATATTGGTGGAACGCAACGTGTACGGTTATAAAGAACAATGGGTGTATACACTATGTTCTTAATAAAATAAATATTGAATATGAGCTTCCACAAAGTTGAACTTAAAACAATTATTATTATTAGGTAGTCTACCGATTAAGGTAGGTTTTTGGATGGACACAACTATCAAATGACCATTTTGTAACTCCAAACAAAACCCAATCCAGCCACTTAATCTACATCAGGTCCCTCTTCATCTCTGTGTACTTCTTTCCTCCCTTCATCCCGTCCAACATCCCTATCCTGTTCCTGCCCTTTCCTCGCTTGCCCAAACAATAGAAAGCAAAAAATAATTTTCTATCCTATCGGTTCTTGTAACTTTCCCAAGACCAAAGGTTCTTTGAGATAAAATATTGGCAGAATATTTTAGAATGATGTGTTTGAGGCCCCTGTATATGTTTCCTAAGCCTATTGCTGATTTTGATGTGAAATACTCTAAATTCTGGGCTTCAGTTATGCTGCCTTTTGAAAATAAGAGACTGGTTTTGTTTTAGACCCATCGGAGATATCAGACTGTTGTATTTACCGAGTTTCCTCTGCTGTGAGTTTGAATTTTATGATGCAGATGCAGAAATATGCAAATGTGCATTCTGCGGGAAATCATTGAGACCTCCGCGAGATGAGAATCTCACCGTGGGAGGCTTGGAATACCCTATAAACAGACCACTAAGTCAAAATGAAGCGTTCGCAACACATACACAACATTTATACATTCTTTCTGCCAGTTTATACAGTCTCATAAACTCTAGTTTTTGCATTGTTTTATTTAAAAGGCGATCCAAAAAAATCTAGAGAATGACCAGATTACACATTTCAAAATTCCATTACCATGGATGATATCTGTTGCTTCGTCGGAAACGAGCTTCCTCATTTTTCTCCAACTCCACATCCATTTTCCTTTTACGAACCCCATACGATGAACGCACACTCATACGAAAGAGATGTTTCTGCGAGAGTTTAACAGTCCCGATGACCCCGATGGAAGCGAGGGAACACTACCGGTTCATCGGAAACTACCCTTGACTACACAAACGTGTAAAAAGGCATGAAACGAGTAGTGACAGCATTTTTGCTGACGCACAAAACCACGATCTATACGCATTTAATCTCAAATAAAAGCGGCTTATCAATTTTGTAATGTAAAATATAACATATAAAACGGAAACAGAGTTTTTTGAAAAATGTTTCATATTCTGTTATTATTTTCCTTTTGAGATAAATACATTTTTTTGCGCTTCACAGGGATTATCTTTCAAATGAAAGCATTTGTAAAACAAAAAAAAATTATTTCGACGATCCTTTTAAATGAAAGATTATAGTGCCATGGTTCCATGATTTCTCCAAGGCTATTACAAATTAAAAATATATAAGAGAACATTCAATCTCCTCCTCTAATGCGGTTGCATTACATCTTTTTAAACCACGGCTTTGCAACTTCTGGAAAGTCATCACAGAGGATTTCAGCTAGCTATACAAGTTCCGTTGTGCTTTTCGTTCAGAATAACGTTAAATCCGTAACTTTAAGAGGGAGTTGTTCGGAATTTTAATCCTTTTTAAGGAGCCATAAACTCTAAAAGGAAGTTATATCAATTTCTCTTGTGGTCCTAAGATCCTTTTTTACTGTAACCATTCTTTCAACCGCAAGAGATCTAATTAAAACCCGACGCCATGTGCGAGTCTTCCCTCGTCCGTCATCTTCTCTCTTCTTGATAAACTCCAGATCAACTCCAACTCCTATTCCCACACAGGTCGTTATCGCCTACTTGAGGGACTGGCTAAAAAAATGTCCCGTCCCTAAATTACGCTACGCTTAGAAGAACACGATTCCACCTTTCACCATTCCTGAGATCCCACTGTCCACTCTGATTATCATCCTGTTCCTTTCCTTCCAGTTAAACTTCAAAACATTATGCATTCACACAGGTTTATACATACATCCATATACATGCATATACGTGTATATAAATAAATTCACTGGTCGATATTTTTCCACACAGCGAGTATTAGTATGAGTAGCTTAATGTTTTGCCCACGACACGTGAACCGATCTCAAAATGCATTCCATAAGCCTATTCTGCTCCGTGAAGCTCCCATTTTTGAAACTTGAGAAGTCATTTTTTTCTAAACAGAGAGTGTATTCATAAAGAATGCGAATTGAATTTTAAAATATTTTCCTTGGAACAAAAAACTTCATTAATAACCTGGTAGAAGTTTTTTTTTGCATTCTTGATCACAAATTCCAAATTAAGTACTAAATTAGTCTCAAATTAATTTTAAATCTCCATTTTATTAATGGATTGTCTATTTTTAATTTTACTTTGGAAATTGCAGCGACGATTTTGAACTACCTTTCATTAACTTTAACGCAACAACTTCAAAATAATTAATTAGATGTGTTCATGACCGCACTTTAGAGCTAAGAATGTTCACATCATTGGCTTTAAATTATTTCAACGAATTGTTTTGCCAGTCTTTTACGAGATAGAGAATAAATGCAAGTAATTTGAAATGAGTTACTTTGATAACTTTTTTGCCCAAATTACACGTGGCATTCATTGCTTCAATTTAAGTAGGTAATATTTTCCTGTAATTATTGCGGTGACCTTTAGTGTGATTAAATTTCAACAGATTCTAAAAGAACCATTTTCAATGGACAGTAGTTATCGTAGCTTTTTTATTTCCTATTATATTGTTCAATTTCTTTTGTGCACAGTCAACGTTTTAGACATTATCTGCAAAGGAAATTCTGACCACATCCCTTAAATTTTCGACGCACCGTTCCTAAAGAGAGAGGATGTAAAAAAATTTAAATATTTTAAAAAGTCAACGGGTAGAATACTTTCAACTGGTTTGAGTACAGCAACAAAACTATGCAAATGAGGGTGAGGGAAGGAAAATTGCACTCGACTGGTAGTTTGGCCACGGCAGATGCTGGTAGCGTATCACAGGAAGAGAGAAATATTTAAAACATGGAAAGCACGAACAGGTTGGGTAGAGGATACTTTTTTTCCAGAGGTTGTCTGTTGAATTAAGGAAGTGAGGGTCACACTGGAGATCGTGCGACTACAATATCGCGGCCAACCACATGCAATTTGATATTTGCGATTAAAATTATAAACCTATTCTACACATCTAATATAACCACTGATGTCGGAAGATCATGATCACGTACCGAGACATATTTATTTCACGAAATGGTCATTCATATTTAAAAGCGAGACTTGCCCGCCTTTGAATTTGACCATGAATCCGAAACTTTCCTCTCCATTGAACACTGGGAAAAGGATTAATCAAATTAACAATTTTAATAGCAAAAAATATACTGTGCTTAAAAATAAAACGCTAAAGATTCTTGCTGAAAACTCAGACTAAGTTTTGTAATTTGTGGCTTAATAACCATTGTTTGATAATAGTCTCGTAAGTAGCCCCTCACATTGAGTGCCTTCCGTTCCAAATATTTAATAAATATTCGCCCTGCCCGCTAACGAGTGTATCTTGACATATAATCTTTGCAGGAATTAATTCGATGAATTTTAATAGCACAACACCAAATGATTCGCTGGTGAAACATTTTAGTTGAAAAACTTATTCCACGAGATGAAATTAAATGTAATTCTACTTTTAGTTTTGAAGCATGACTTTACATATTTTGGTCATAAAGCCATGTTATTTTGACATTTTTAATTAAATCGATTCACAAAATTCCATTAAATTTCTAACAATATAGATACATGCACAATATAACTGAAAAATGAAGTTCAAGCGCTTTGACAGAATTTTATTACAAGCCAATTAATTGACACTCGAAGTGAATTATTCTTCAATATGAAGATTTGGGAAAGTTTTATGAAACATAGGAAAGTTTGGGAAACAATTAAACTTTATTTTGGGTATTTTTTTAAGTTTTTAACTTTAATTAAGTTAGTAACATCTACCAACACAGTAACATGTTTTAAAAACATTACTCTAGGGTTATAAAATATTGAAATATAAACATGTTATTTACTTGTAGTGAAGGATGATCGCTATTTAAAAAAGTAGATCAAATTCTAGAAAGGTAATTGTTCGATATATCGAAAATAAAGACTGAAAAATCCATGATTTGAAAGTTCAAGGGCACAGTTAAAAATTGTAATAAATTTGCGTATTTTGCCAACATGCGGCTAACCCAAGGATTCCCTAAATATATTGCCTCCTTGGATTACACAAAACCATCTGTCTAATGAGATTCATAGTTACAGTCATTAACCTCATAAATTGGTTATCAACCGAATTCACTGAGTAAAATTTCACAGAGACCATTCAATCCTAAGTAACATCGAAACAATTTAAAAGAAACAAAGCAATCTTATCCGTCAATTTAACCCTGGTTTCATTTAGTGCGACAAGCCACTTCTCCAGAGATTCTATTCCTGAGCTTTAAAATTAGTAGAAAACTAAATATACATCACAAATGGAGCTAATAAATATTATTTACCAACCAATTCAGCCACGGCATGGATATATTTTTCGTTCAATAATAATTATTACAAAAAAATCTTTGGAAGAGCTATGAGTAATTCGCTCCCCTCGTTTACAGTAAATATTTTTACGTACCATTTTGAATGTTTGTTCAATTTTAACTATGAATATCTCTCTAGGATTTTCCTGGAATACATTGATGATATACCAGCTGACCTCGATGAATTCAAGGGAAACAGTGAGGAATTCAATTCCGTATCAAATTATTATTGCTTTCCTCCATTAAATTGTATTACGAACAACAAAATGGAAACTAATTTCCATTTTCAGATACGTACTCCTCATTTACTTTTGGTAATCCAGAACCATGCAACACGAGAGTTTCACGAGGTCTGCTCCCATTATCGATTATGTACAGTATTTTCATTTTAAAATACTCAATTTTGCATCATTTCAATAACTAATAACTACACTGGTAACACTTAGCAATGAAAATTGCAAAATGGATTTCAATAAAATAAAAACATTGCTAAAACTCGGGAATTAATTAACCTCGCCACAACCAAAGCGAAAGAATCTTTATGATTTATTAAAAATTCGAACAGATTCAGCTGCACAAATGAATTATCACAAGAAAAACGAACAATTCTTTTTTTTAACTCAACTTAGCAAGAGTGCATTTTTTAAACTCAAGGAAAAAGAAATTATATATTCCAAAAGCTTAATGTGTTTATTAAAAAACCGCAAAGAAAAAACCAAATATGAAGATAGGTCTGGAATACAATGAGTTAATTCCATAAGTTGAAATTCGGGGTGCATAGGGATTACTAAGAAGAAAATGAACACAGGATTCTAAATAAAACTTGAGTCCATGAGTGAAAACGCTGGATAAAAAATTTCTCATGCCTGAGTTCAGTAAAGAACGGGTTGACTTAATACAATCTCCAAAATAAATTTTATGTCCTTTAAAGTTTGCTCACATTTCAATTACTAGTAAGCAATGGCAACATGCATCCTCTAGTTACATCAAGGGTACTTATTTAATTTTTTTATTGCAAAAGAAAGTTTAAGGTTACCTCCCGTCGCCCAATATTTCAAAGATAATAGTTTAAAGATAATTTCAGGCTTAAGAGTGTCCAGGAAAATTTATGCCACCTAAGTTAGGAACATGCAATTTATTAATTAAATTATCTGCATGACTGACTGGGACCCCTCTACCCTTTCATTCTCGAGTTCTATGAGGCGCAAAGATAGGTAATTAATATGAGAGTGTAGATAGAAAGATGCACATGAGAAATTGAATATTACTCCGGGGGGTTTACCACCAAAAACTCTACACAAAGAAGTACCTTCTTGTAATTCGAATGCGTCATTTAGTATCTCGGTTAACTATATTAGTCATCTCTCATATTATACTCCTTTTCCCCATTACTTGTTCTCCTAGGGCGCGACTAAATATTCCATGACGACGAGAGGAGGTCTCGTCAGGATAAGGCCCCGAAAGTGCGACCGGCAGGCAGGGACCTCGCGGCGGCTCCGCCAATGCCCTTCGGCCGTATTTCATCCTGAATATTCAATTGGACTCTTCCGAGTGCCAGTTATTTGCGACCCTCCACGCTGACCTTCCCCGCAACCCGTGGTGGGACATAAAAGAGAAATAAAGACTTTGAAACGAAAAGGATTTGTGAAATAGTAAAAATTCTTCTAACCCTTGAAATTCATTCTTGGAATTGAAAAAAAACATATTAATCGTTCATGGGGACACAAGAGTCTACACAAGGGAAAAATATGAGTTCAGATATTATAATTCTATCGAGTATAAAGTCTTCTTATAGTTTTATGACGTAGACATTTCAACACCTTTAGATGTAATAGATCTGCTGGCGAAAAGTTGAAGTTAAGAAAGAAACTTCATCAAAATAGATTACAACTGGAGAGCACAGCAAGCCTGCCTATTGATACTCTACTCGTATTAAATATAATGGGTCTTCATTTCACATGGAACATAATTCACTCAACAGTGGTTTAAGGAAATACATTTCGCGAAGTTTAACCGTAAGGGAATCTCGCAGACGCATTTTATCGGCAAAAAATACGCTCCGTGACAAAGTACAACATATTTTGTCTAACCGCTGCTCGAAAATTTGGTTCACTTACCCTGCCCATGAGACTGATAAGAACCCCTGAACGATTTTCGTTCCTCCTCTTTCCTTGGCTATAGTCCATCGGGGCAAACTTTGCCATGCGGTTCAATTTTGGAGCCCTCTCCACAGTCTCTTCATTAATTATTTCCCTTCGCATGCTATTTTCATTCCACCCAGTACGAGTAAGGAAAGTGGGAAATAAATAAAAGGTGGTCACATTTAACGAAAATGAGCGTAAGCACCTAATTTACTCGAATAATTCCACAAACCTTCCTATACTTCATCTACAAAACAGTGGTAAAAATAGGAGCTGGCTGATTTCATTTTCTCATTAGAATGTAGTTGCTGAGAGAGAGAGAGAGAGAGAGCTGTCTTCTATACTAAGTGGTTATTAAGGTAGCATTAGTAAAATTCGAAATTAACTCGCCACCTTTTCCGTCTTTGGTGTGACTTCGCTTCCATTAGCCAGCCATTAACACCGAGCAGAATGGGAGAATAAGGTTTTGCACTCATACCAAGCCCTTGCTAAGAGAGAGAGAGAGAGAGAGAGAGAGAGAGCTAATGACTCAACATCTTTGGCTTTGAGGCTGCATCTTTTTTCCAGTCCAGCCAGACCTCCTCGGGGAAAACGAAAGTTTTCCGAAAATGAGCAACTGGGTAACATTTGGCCAGTTCATTATTTACAGTTACACTCCTGATACATTTTTCGGACAGTATTACCTATAGAGTCATTTTATTTCTAATCATCTGCCTAAAAATTCCAAAATCAACTTGGCTAACTGGCTGCTGGCTAGTACGTGGCTAACTGCAGTTGTTATAATTATGTTATTAACGAGTATTTGTTACAAGAAAAACTGCGCAGGGAACAACATTATTTAGTTTCTAAACTAATTCATCGATCAGAGAGATAGTGACTGTATTGAATTCTATATTATCAGTTACATTGGAAGCAGTTTTAACCAATACCATACTTTGTGCATTCATCATTATTTTGAATATTTTAATTCGAATATTCCTAAATTGTTTGTTATTGACTGAACATGCACATTTTCAATCACCACGTGGTCACTATGTCATAAGGTTTAAGTCAGCTTTCATAAGTGAAAGTAGCTGAACGATACAAGGAATTGAGTCCATCATTGCTACCTATCAAAGCATAGTGCATATTCAGAGCATATCATTTTTATAATGATAAGCCCACGGAGGTCACTAGAAATCACACATCATTTTTTTCTAAGAGATCTTGTTGTCACCAAATACAATCAATAAAAAAACTGACCATAGGAACCAGCAGTTCAACATTTAAAACAATAATTCAAATGACCAAAGTCTACCAAAATAACCTCAATAACAATAAGAAAATAGTATTCCATGCCACTCAATTCTGCACACGACCTCTATGCTTATGTAATCCAAAAATACTAATGGATATAATTAAACTTTTAATTCATTAATGAATTAAATTAAATTCTTAGGTCAGTTTTCTGAATCCCTGAATTATTTGAACACGGAGACAATATTGGTTACTCCATTTTTTTCTAAACTGAGTTAATATTACAAATCCAACACCATCTATTTATGAAGTGATCCGAAAAGGAAGAGAATATATAAGTTTAAACATAACGCCAGATATTTTTAATAAACATTGAAAAATTAACGGAATGGCATAGGTATTCTAAAGCAAATTATTATAAATAAAAATCCACTGGTTATGTTACGTAGGTTTTGAATGGAAAATCTGATTAACCATTGCTACATTTGACGTTTTTATAAATCAAACCACTTTACTTTTCCACATAAACTTTTTCATTTTCACGACCCAGGTTTCGTTATAGCATAACATCATCAGGACGCATAACGAAACCTGGTTCGTGAATATTAATAAGTTTATGCGGAAAAGTAAAGTGGTTTGATTTATAAAAACGTCAGTATGAAGATTTTCCACCAAGTTACGCCAGATACTGTTTTATTTATTGCTACATTTGTCAAGCTTGAAATCAATCAAGACATACGGTGAAAAATTTCACTACAATCAGTCAAATTCCGTATAATTTCTGCCTCCCTTCATTTTGAATCTTACGTATATTTCTATCCCAATCTCGTCTGACTAATATTCTCCCTTCTATCACAGTATTCAAAATTTCATCGCCATTCAACATACCCTGCATCCTCTTTCCCTCCATAAAATGCCTCGTATTCTTTTTGATTTTGTCCATTTCATCTTATCCATCCTTCTCCACAGTCGAATCTCAAAAGTCTTCATTATACAATTATCGACTAGTCTCAATAACTTAGTTTTCGCACCGTAAAACACCGCGATCCATGTATCAATTTTTTTCTCTAACATTTTCCCTACATCCTACCTCTATCATCCTAACCATTTGTCTAACGAATATCTCTACTACTCTGATTACCTTATACCAAAGTATAAAGATAAATTAAATTTTGAGACACGCGTGACAACAAACAATTCAATTTATGAGCAACACATTCTTATTTTGATCATTTCTTCAAATAAATATTTAACCTACATTTCGGTAAAAATCTTCGGTAAAAAAAAACTCCCATTAAATCATTCAAAACAAGTTTGGAATATAAAACAAACTACGACTATAAAACTCTTCCATTCGCAATGTCATAAATTAATATTTCCTAAAACCTAATATAGCTCAATTATTACAATGAAAAGACCCTATGCAAGCAAAGATGCAATATTAATGTAATATTACATAGTGAAATATGTTTGATTAAGTTACATCGGTTTTGAATAATTAAAGCAAAGTTTTCCGCCAAGTAGACTGGTAGATTTTTTTGTATTCTCTTCTCCTTAAGCCTGGGAAGTGCTCCGTTTGATTCCTTATATGCCCTACACTTAAACATTTTCCACTTTTCGCTTCATTAGCCAATAAATTGTTCTCATTTGGATCTTAAATGCAAGGGTGGTTTAAAAGTTTGGAATTTCAATTGTGTTTATTGGTAAGGAGACGACCACCTCATTCCGAGAGTAAGTCGGTGTTCTCCTAGTGTACTTTTATCATATATTGCATAACGGTTAAGTTTTTAATTAGATCGAAGAGAAATATCTTTTCTCAAGATATTCCCAATTGCTCAAGGCATTTTTATTTGTTTCACAAATAATTTTTATATAGTTCTCTGTCCCTTTTCCATACGTTTTCCTTTTCTCGCCCTTCACTATTTTAGACAATGGCCAATTCCTCAGCTTCCCAGAATTTTAATGAATAATAAAGGCATTTTCCGAATGCAAATTGTGTATTCTTTGTGCTATCGCTATTACCAAGATGTCATACCTTTTGTTTCTAATACTGCGGAAATGTATCATCCAGGGAAGCTACGCTCTACCTTAAACCAATTTTAGTATTTTCACTGCCACTAATACGCTGAAAAAGGAATTAGTATAACACGATTTGCTGATATTAACCAATCTTTTGTCACTAAGCCAAGATTTTCCAATTTGCGATGAATCAAATGGAACTCACGATTGTGCTAGAGGATAGGGTGAATGAATTAGTGAGCTCTGAGTGTAAAAAGAAGAACCGAATTGCGAAGAATGGAATAACCTACATCGTGGGCAGCCTATCCCAAAAGAAAGGCGTAATACCACTGCTTCACATCAAATGAACTGATGCTCTGTGAACACGACACGCACTACGTGACCAACATGTGGTATGTCCAATCTCGGGGCAGAGCAAAACTCTACCACTTTAAATTCCCTGGTATCTGAAGCGGAGTCTCAGAATTTATTTGTACCATGCCATGATATATGAAACCATACACTGGGCTTAACGTGATTCGTTGAATAAGTCCTTGAAAAATAGAAAAACGAATTATTTTGGCTTGATTTTTCAATGTTTCGACATGATCTTCTTTTAGCTCGGTACACCTTTTCTTGCGTCTCCAAATTTTTAAGCCGCCCAAGAAGTAGGATTTTGAAAGTACTTCAAAAGAGGCAGCGGAGTCGGAGACGACATCATCGTTTGATATGGATTCCCTCGAGCAATATTTTCAAGTAAAATAATTAACAAAAAGTCACTGGGGTCTAAGTTCGGTGAATATGGTGGATGCTGTAATTATTCTAGAGTAAACTCCATAATTTTCGCCAGCGAAACTGCTAAAGCGAGCAGCCCTGTATTTTCTTGATGAAAGAGAATTTTTTTTCTTTCCCAAGTTACGTTTTTTCTTAATTTCTGCACTCCACCAGTTCAATTAGGCTATTCAACTCAACGAATCATAATACTCTCCAGTTATCATTCTTCCATTTTGCAAGTAATCGATGCAGACGATTCAGTGTGCAACTTAAAAAACCGTAATCATCACCTAGTCGAGTGATATAACCGTATTCGCCTTCTTCGGAGCCGGGTAGCAATTAGAAAGCTACTCTTTTGACTGTTCCATTGTCTCTAATCTGTGTAACTGTAATTGTGTTTCCAAGTTCCGTCAATTGC
Source organism: Hetaerina titia (assembly GCA_037158775.1). NCBI lineage: Eukaryota > Metazoa > Arthropoda > Insecta > Odonata > Calopterygidae > Hetaerina > Hetaerina titia. The sequence goes on along the minus strand of CM073769.1, from coordinate 62,591,978 downwards.
CATATGTCAGTCACGCAGAAATTCGTCATAATTGGGACAGAAAAGCGACAAACCAACCAACCAGCCACACGATTACGGTTATTCTCCACTGGGAACAGATGCGGCACCTTTCCGAGATTGTTTTTATGCCTAAATTTTCATTCAAAATTGAAACCACTTGCCTTTTCATATGTCTGTGGCCTCAACTATTTCGTGAACTTTGATTCATCGATCTCTCAGCACCCTATCGTGGATTTTGTTCATTATTTTGGAGAAAGTCCCTTCCACCGGACGTCCCAAACGATATTCATCATTTGTAGATGTACGACCATGTTTAAAAATTTAGCCAATTTTAAAAGTCGCTAACACAGGAGAAAATACGCCATGAACTTCATCCAAATCCGCTTTGATCTCTTTCGGTGCTAAACATTTTGAATTGAAATATTAAACAAAGCAAGAAGCTCATTACTGTTACATTTCATAACATTTCATAACTGTTTGTTGCTTTAGTCTACCATGAAAATGAAATTATATGATGGATAAAGCTGACACTTTAACTGCAGTCTAGTGAGAGATGAGAATTAATAATAGGAAACCTGTTAGATATTATGAGCGCCATCTATGCTCTAACGACTTATTGAACGACCCTTGTAGGTTACTACTATTTGTAGTTCAATGAAACAGAAAATATGTACCTCCTGAATATCTACGAATATTTACGAGTTACAATTAAGTTAAATGTATATAAATATACATATACCGACAAACAGCCAATTCAACACAACGCTCTGGTTAACTCACTGTGAGCCATGATAACGCCTAATTAAAGATTATTTATGCTGTAGGAAGATAATAAAGTAATGGTCATTGGGAGTTAGTGTATTTTACTAAACTCCCAGGCTTCATCTTTTTTTAAAGGGTTTCCGAGTATTGGAAAAAAACAGCCAAGATGACGACTGGCTTAGATATAGTACTTTTCTGCTCCACGAATTTTCACAACTAAAACCAATGAATAACTTTTGCTCAAAGGATGTTGAAATAACTGTTTCAATAGATAAAAATTATTTAAGTAGAAGCGCAGAAAATCAGGAACTTTGCAGATACATCCATCCAAAATTGTAAAAGATTAACTCTATGACTATTGTCCAGTGATATATACACTAACAAACTTCCAAGGAAAAGTAAACTTTCATTAGTTCCAGTCACCATGATTTTTAGAGAGAAGAACTTATTGAAGAAGTTCTCTTCATTGTAATTACATCCGACATCGAAACTATACATCAGACACTGAAAAAACCTGGCAAAATATTAATGATACAGATTGAACAAATACGAGGGAGTAACCATTTTCTTCTCATACAGGTTTCAGTGTGATCTCTACAAATAGCAAATTACTCTGAATGTACGAAGATCTTAATGATGCAAAAATATGACCGGAAGCATTCAACAATCAATGAAGCATAAGAAAGATATATATCGTTACTCATTTCCTTAACTTCAATATTTTTAATCTCACAACCATGTCGGAGTGGCATCCAGGATATCTAATAACAATGGAGACTGGAGGAATGCGTGCGTCCAAGGGGCTGTTTTCCCGGAAACGAGAGCGAAGAATGACCGGGAATGTAATTTAGGGAAACAACACGGTCACCATGAAGTTGGGCCGAAATCAGTACCAGGAAACGGAAATAACTAATATCATTAACAACAGTTGTCTTCTTACACAAAAAATCATGAAGTATTATCCAGTATTATTTGAGAGTATATGAATAGAAGCACTCTTATAGTACTACATTCTCTTATTTTATGGCCCTTATAAAATTGTTCTTAAGTTTGGTGGATTTCGATCAACTAACTGGAATAAAATCGGAGAAGGGACGAAAGGGTCGCTATCTTCACTTCAACCTGGTTACAGATGTAACTTAGGAGTCAGTGCAAGTAGCAATGAATATGATAAAAAAACTTCACCATTGAATGCAGGGGTCTCTAATCCTATACATTAAATAATTACTGAAAAAACTTATGATTTGGTTTCCGACGATGAATAGTCAGATTTATTAGCTCCAACGACTTTCCGTGTTAACCTTTGACTTCCGGACTTAGTGTCTTAAAGTAAAATGTTATCCTGAAGGCGTAAACGCTGTTCCAACATACGGGTACAGCTGTTGCTGTCTCGCAGCGCCCGTGTTACTCTAATTTTAATACTACTGCGATACGCACTTCAACGTATAACTATGGGTTTATCATCTCAGTTGAAAATGAAACCATGTGCCTGCACAAACAAATGCAATAACCGATACTTCTATATATATATATATATATATATATATATATATATATATATAACTTTTGGACGGCACAATAGAACACAGAATAAAACAGATAACACGTAAAAGGACACTCACACTGTAGATGATTTAAGCTTTCGGCCTACTCCGAGGCCTTCTTCAGGTCAGACTGTCAGTCTGACCTGAAGAAGGCCTCGGAGTAGGCCGAAAGCTTAAATCATCTACAGTGTGAGTGTCCTTTTACGTGTTATCTGTTTTATTCTGTGTTCTATTGTGCCGTCCAAAAGTTATATTGCTCTCGTGAGTACTTCCGCATCATCGATATATATATATATATATATATATATATATATATATATATATATATATATATACACACACACATAAATTAGGGATGTTGGATGGGATGAAGGGAGGAAAGAAGTACACAGAGATGAAGAGGGAGCTGATGTAGTTTAGGTTGCTGGATTGGGTTTTGTTTGGGGTAGCAGAATATTTGTTTGATGGTTGTGTCCATCCAAAAACCTACCTTAACCGGTAATTATCTAATAATACTAATACACCTACCTATATATATATATATATATATACACTTACATATATATACACATACATATATATATATATATATATATATACCAAGATGTACTTAAAAATTTTATGGTCCATAAAATCTCATCAAACATTTTCATAAATTCAATGTGATTTCTTCCACAAAAATTTTTGTGACCGGTTGCTAGTTCAGGAATCATGTAGATAAATTTACGAATCAGACACTTATCATATTCTTTAGTAAATTGATACTTTTTATTAAGAAACTTTGAGATCCCCAATGATGAAATCAGAATGTCATGTTTAAACGAAGTTGGGACTATATTATTATTAATTAATTCGAGATTATTTCTTTACAGAGTTATAGTTTAGGTAGTTCCAAGTAACGGAAAAAAATCATTAATATTTTCCTATTTCCCTAGAATTGTTCTAGACAGAGTTTATTTTATCAGCCTGAGATGCTTTACTTATAACCATTTAAAACGGTTTCGCTTATATTTCGTCTTTTAAAGTTTCAAATATATAACCTAACATTTTTAGACTCGAATAAAGAAAATAATAATTAAGAAATTTTATAGGTTGAGTTATGTATGCAAAGTAGGTATCTTTTTTTGAATTATTCATTTTCTTTCATTTCACTTCAAGAATAACAAAGTCTGTTCCTTTCGCCAGCTCCATAGTCGCCGTTGCTTTGAATGAGAATAGAATGGAGAAAGCTTTTGTCACCTGTCTCGGGATAAAGTTCATTTAGGTCGGAATGAGTCCATTAGAAGAGAGCCTTGATTGATGTTTTTTCACTAATTTTACCACGAATAATAGTTTATTATCTCCATGAAATTCTGATGTATTTAGTTTTATTTAACTTTAAGCACGTGTTGAGCTTAAAGTCTAAAGCATACATTATTAAATTCTCAGTTCTTGAAAAAAGTGAAAGAAACAATTAAGTCGCTCAAAAAATCCTAAATCCATTTATTAAAAGATAATGGGTCAAATTTACTGCAATGAAATGGGAAAATTCCTATACACCTACTGTTAAATATTATGGAGCGTTAACGAAATTTTTTAACATTTTTTCTGAGTAAGTGTATCAAAGTTAAAATATCTACATCAAATATAATTGAAAATATGTATAAGGTGTTTTCTGGAACGCTTGAATAAATTTTAAATTCACATAACAACCAATTTTATACATCTTCATTGTCCGCAAAATAGGTTGCAAGCTTTTACGAGATAGATAATTGATCTTTAAGAACAATATTATATCTATTATTTTCAGACAAAAAAAACTATCGCTACTAATTAGCGTAACCAAAAATATCTCGGCACTGTTTTGATGACCTCGGACATAACTAATTACTGTGTGGAATATTAAAGCCGAATTATTTTAAAAATTTTATTCCATATTGTGTTTTTAAGCTCATGCCAGGTCAGTGTCTAATTCATTTGACCCGAAAGCTGACCCAGTTAGTTTTGTTTGGAAGGCGAACGACAACTAAAGTCATTTTCGCTATACCCTAAGCACCGAATCGGATAAACTAATATTTGTATTTATTCGTATTTTGCCAGGAATAGTACTTAGGTATATTTTATTAACGTAACATGACCTGATAACGACAATAGTTTAGTTTAACATGGATTATTTTTGCATATTTATCATTAACTGTTCACATTTAATAATTAAGTCCCCACTAAGCTTGATAAATTGCCAAATATCCATCGGAGAACAACGACTACGAATCTGCAAGACAAAGAAAAAACAATAACGACAGTAAATTATCAACTTAAGTAGCTATTTTATATTTATTGAAGTCGGCAGTGGGCCAATAATTCTGTTTTTAGGAATATCTTGAGAGATGGGTAAGAATTTGGGATCGTTTCTGTCGTTATTCTATTTGGGATATAGGTTAAATCAGCGGACAAATTGTTATAGTTCTAACTTTCCCAGATGACTCATCAAAGTTCTGAGATTAAAAGAAACCGTGCTTAGATACTTTAAAAACATCAATATGACTTTCTTCTCATCAGTTGCTCGTGGGATGTTACTTGCAATTTACAATAGCGCTGTCTGATAAATATAATTCGTTCAAAATTTTGATTAGTATTAATTAGGGGAATTAATTTCTGTAAGAATTTAAAATCAAACTGTCATTTCATTGTCAATGCAGGGAAACCTGCTTTCCGCCCTTACTGATTCCTCATAGAACTGTATCTATGTATAAGGGGCGGAAGGAAAAGTGATCTCAATCTTTTTCCGTATTTTGGGCAAGCCAGGATACCCTGCTCATATAGTCCACCTCCAAATATGACTCTCATAGTTCAACGAAAGAACTTATATCCTTTCTCTCTCTCCCCTTGCTCTAGTTTCACACGTCTCTTTGTGATGTCTGCCTTCAGCTTCTCTCTTCCACGCAAAAGGATTTTTGTTTTACCATAAAAGTTGCCTCTTATTCATGAATGCCGTATTAAGTCTCCCCAGTTTGAGCTATTATTCGCATGGTGTCGGTCGAAGTACAATCCCATGTTATACTGCTTCCCCAAAGTCGATGTAGGACTCCCCTTGCTCTAGTTTCACTCGTCTCCTTGTGATGTCTGCCTTCAGCTTCTCTCTTCCACGCAAAAGGATTTTAGTTTGATCCTTGTATATACTCATATTTCAGAAGTACTTCGTTCATAGCATTCAGAGATCCTTGCAAGTCCTAGAGCGTTTCTGTAACTACTGCAATGTCATTCTCGAACGTGATCATGTTAATTTACTTGCCATTTACATTGACTCCTTCCATGCCCAATTTTTGTGCTTCTTTTAGTGCCTCTTATAGATATACGTTGAATAGTGCTGACAATAGATTGCATCCTTGTCCAACTCCTTTGTTTGTTTTGGCTACTACTTTTCTTTTGTTGCATAGTCTCACGGCTGTTAACTGATTCTAGTAGAAGTGATGAATTATTTTTCTGCCATTGGGGTCCATTCCAAGCACTTCTAGTAAATAGTACGAAACTTGTATTTAATGGATTGTTTACGTGTAACTACTCACTTTTCTACAATTGGGCCATTACCCTCAAGCTTAGTATTTCCTCCCTTCTTCATCGGTTTTTCCTTTGTCCGGATTGGATTTCCGAGAGGCTTTCTATCCTCATTCTATTTTTCTGTCACTTTGTCTTTCCTTCGGTATATTATCCGGGTAAGTATTTTCGATATATCAGACAGTATACTCAATTTTCTGTATTCTTTACATATATTATTCTTGGTTTCTTCAGTATTACGATTATTACATTCATGAAAGTCCTCTGGTGGTTTTCCACAGTTGTAGATATATTTGATTATTACAAAGAGGGTATCCTTTGCTTGAACTCTTAGGTCCTTGAATATTTCTCCGTCCATTTTGAACAATCCTTGTGGCTTGTTGCTATTCACGTCTCTGATATCTCTGTTGAATTCTGTTTACAATATTTCCGGGTCCCGTTTGCCTTCATCTATCAATATTTTTCCTTTAATTAATTCATCAGTCTTTCTCCTTCAACGTTTCGTTGTCCCAATCCGAACTGCCCCACACTGTTTCCCTTTCAGCTACCACAACTTATCATCTTCCCTTAATACAAATGAAATCGGATATTTTGTAAGAGAGTTGATCAAAGGATAGTTTTATGATATAGTAAGGTGTAGTAGGGACGGAGATTTGTGCAAAAGGTATAGTGAAAGAAAGAGAACGATAGTTATACTGAAGGGGCAATATAAACTGTATCTCGGTAATAATACTACGAGGGTCATCCGGAAAGTAGTACCCGTTCGTGAAATAAAGACACAAAAGTAAATATTAACAAACATAAAAAATTTTATTTGAAAGAGGATACTTTAAACTACTTCTCAACATAATCTCCAAGCAAATTAAGGCATTTGTCATAACGTGTGACAAGTTTCTGTATTCCTGCTGCATAGTCCTTCGCCGCCAGCTCATTGAGATACAGGGTCACTCCTTCTTTAAGTTCTTCATCGCTGTCAAATCTTTTTCCTGCCAAAAAGTCTTTAAGCTTTGTAAAGAGAAGAAAATCTGAAGGGGCCAAGTCCGGGCTATACGGTGGATGGTCGAAAGTTTCCCATTTGAATTGCTGCAAAAGTTCTTGTGTTATCCCAGCTGCATGAGGCCTGGCATTGTCATGAACGAGAATGACACCAGTAGACAATAGACCTCGCCGCCGATTTTGTATTGCCCGCCGTAATTTCTTTAATGTTTCACAATACGCATTGGCATTAATAGTGTCTCCAAGGGCCATAAAATCAATAAGCAATACACCTCGTCGATCCCAGAAAATGGTTGCCATGAGTTTCCTGGTGGACAGAACTGTCTTGAATTTTTTTGGTTTGTTTGGTGAATGAGCATGATGCCACTCCATTGACTGTCGTTTACTCTCAGGTGATGCATAACAAACCCATGTTTCGTCACCAGTAATTATGCGAGTCAAGAAAGAGTCTCCTTCATCAGAATAACGTCCCAAAAACGTCAGTGCTGCAGCCATACGCTTGGTTTTGTGCTCATCTGTAAGCATGCGAGGGACCCATCTTGCACAAATTTTTGCATAATGCAGATGGTGTTTAACAATTTCATGAACAATTGTTCGAGAAACATTGGGAAAATGCTCACAGATGTCATCAATTGTGACGCGCCGATCGTTCCTCACGAATTCGTCAACTGAGCTCACCAGTTGGTGAGCTCAGTTGACGAATGATGATTCTAAATTTTCATCATCAAAGCTGGTATATAATTTTGCTTACCTTAAATTCTCCTCAAATTTCGCTTTCCTACTCGGAGATTACAAAGTAGCAAATAAATCCACGAAACATTGTTAAAACTACTTGCAATTAAGGAAGGTTGTCCATACAATTTTTCATGAGTTTTTATAATCAAGAAATTGGTAATACTAAGGATAAAGCGCTGCTTTCTCTTTCTGGCAGCTTCCCGCTAAACTGATTCTGCTTTCAACCCTTCACTTCCAGCCGTTCAGCATGAAGCGTAAATTCTCCATGAATAAGTCGTAGAACTTCCACCTTGAAATTAGTTTTGAGACATTTGATACCAGTCAATGTTTAGGTAAAATCTGTTACCCACTTGTCAGAGTTGTAAAACTTATCGAAAAAAACGGGTTCTTTCTCACAAACCTGCCAAATAGCAACTTCTATAGACACTTCCTTTACAGGGTTGACGCAGCGGTTTGAGCCTTTACGCCAATACACGGAAAATATATCAAAAGTTAACATTTATTGATGCAGAGTTATTCTTCCTATATGCTAGTTTTCCTTCCCTGTATCAGGGTGCTATCCCCTGAAGGACATTTTGCCCTAACATCCGATAGGAATAGGATAACACTTTAGGAGAGGAAATTCCTCATAGAGAGAAAGCAGTTTCTACTTCTAACTCCTACCAGTTGAGTGGAGAGCCAACTCCCATGAAAACAATTTCACTTTTCATTGATAAAATTTTAAGATTCCTTTGCTCATTTAATAACTTTTTAATTATTTCCTTAGATAAGCGCATTGAACTTCGAATTCTTTAATGTCTAGAACATAAAATTCTATTCAGTTTGCCTTCATGTAATAACTACGGATGATTGGGAGCAATATGATCAAGGGAAGTAAATTATAAAGACACAATATAATCAGTATATACTAAAAGATTTTTTAATCATCTCTCTATAACGATCTAGCTTCCACGGAGTAGAATTTTAAAATAATTTAAACATTGAGAAAAATATTATAGTAGTTATATTCAGCATTTTTTGTTACCATTATGTATTTTTTTATTTGAAACACTTTCTAAGGGATCTTCTATTACTATTTAACCAGAGAATATATTCAATAGCACCATCAATTTGGACCGAGGAAATGAGAATTTCAATTTTCGATATGATTCGGTATAACTGAAGTTCAGAGGGTTTTACCGCCAACAATTACGTCTTACTCAGCCATTCAGACAATTCCTTAAGAAGAGCTACTCCAGCTCAAAATCTATAATAAGAGTGCATGTAACCAAAAAGGTGAAAGTTATCTTAGCAAGCGAAGATCTATGTATATCATCATTTGTAGATAGGCAACCAACAACTCAAGTGTGATTAATGTGTTGCATATACAAAGGGATATATGCGCAAATGTTCCAAGGATTGTTGAACCGCAAAAGGAATATGTTTAATATTACATAAATAACATTTGTTTAGGTTATTCAAACGATTTCCTCGAAAATAACGACACTTTAGAATTTGTTCGTAATTAAGTTGTGGTTATTATAAAAAGAGTGTTAATCCGTCATTCGACAGATGCAGCTCCATCAATTCCAACAAACAATGAAAGATAACATCCAAAATCAACAGAATCTATGCCATCAGTTCTATTAAAAATTTTTGCGCCAATAAAAAATGTAGTCTACATTAATAGGATAAATGCATTCATGAAATTATTAAATGTTGCTAAATCGCTAATAAATATCTTGTAATATCTGCATACCATTTTACCTTTACTCCAATATTCAGAACCTTCAAAATGGATAATAAAGAAAACTTGACTTGTAATAATTAGAAAAATTATTTTTAAAACTGACGCGCAAAAATATAATAACGTCAGACAAAAAATGATGAGGATACCTTTTCTTTCAAATACTCAGCTTAAATGAATGGATCATTGAAGTACGAGCATGTACAAGTCGTATGTATTGTATTTCAATGCATTTCACTTTATAAAAGAAATAATAGCCAGAAACACATTTTTTTAGAAAGAAGAGATCATATGGTCAATAGGTAATGAATGTATCTATACTTGAGGAAAATATAGAAATATTTTTAAAGTTATGTTGGTATAAGTGAGAGAATATATTGCTGGACAGCCTATATGAAAATTTAAACGAATTTTAAATTCAATCCCATTAAACCGTTATAATTTAAAAAATACGTATGTTGAAACGCACTTGCCATAACGGAAAGAAAAGTTGCTACGGAGAAGTGAATGAGAATGAATAGGGAGGAAGGTAAAGACAATGCCTACGACGGAGTATAGATTTTAATAGAGAAGAATACAGGAAACGAAACATGGGCTAGAAAGTCGAATAGTGAATGAATTTTTATAAATTATTAGTGTATTCACAATTTTAATTTGATACATCTAGTTAATTGAATTAAAACAGTCAGTAACAACTTCAAAATCTACATATTAGTAGGTTACTTAAAACATTTATTAAACTATAGTCATTTACGTAATTCAAATGAATCACATTACTCTGATACACCTGATCAATAAAGAGGGGTATATTGATCACTAAAAGGATTACTAATCACTAGGGAAAGACGAGAACTTTTACGTTCGCTGTATGCTGCTAACAGAATTTTTTAAAGCCTCCAAAATAATGCATGAAAATTACAACACCAACGGCCATTCTCTTTCACATCATTTGTGTCTCAAATATTTAATTTGATTGCGTGTTTTAAATGTTTGTTTCATTATTATCAATGAGAAAGCTAATAATAGAGGCTCTAGCTTCTATATCTTACTTTCTTCTCACGTTCTTTCAACTCATCTGTGCCTTCATTTCCTTCCCATTCGTTCTCGTCGGAACTTCGCTGAACTTTTCTTACGCCAGTAATACCGAAAGTTTGAAGCATCTCCCAGGGTCTCCCGCGGATAGACACGAAAATAGTTGAGACAGCAGAGAAAGTAGAGATTGCAATAAGAAACGTGAAGTCAAAAAAGGAAAAGAAACCTTGCGGTCAGGAGAGAGTGGGAAATATTATAAATATTTTTCACTCCCTTGCGCCACGATGAACGCCACCATATATTTTACGGACATTTTTCTGAACTCGGGACGCCTTCGTAAGGCCTCCCATGGAAAAAAAGCAAAGTGAGCAAGAAATGGAGTCTTTCGAAAGCTAGGAGGAAGCCGAGGACAAAAGGAATACGTCCTGTTACGCGAAGGGTAATGGTGGTGTCAAAAGAGGAAAGTGGATGTCCTTCTGTTTGCGAGGCACGTAACCTGGGGGAAGGAGGGAAGTACGAGAGGGGGAACGGAAAGGGAAGTGGTGATGAGGGGCACTTTGAAATTACAAGACTGTTTGAAAGAGGGAAAGGAAGAAAACTTTCCTTAACCTGGGGTCCGGTCGTACGCGTGACCGACGCGGGTCACGGCACAAAGTGATCCCATGTCAATTACGAAAAGTCATCATTTACGATGCATAATTAAAATGTTTGACAAGATAACTGTCTCCGTCTACGCGTATGAAATAAACTTGACTAATTTATTTCCATGCAGCACTTCATAAAAGTAACAAAAATGTAGATTCATTACCCGATAAATTCTGATACACATATAGAATTTAAAGTATTTACTAAGTAAGTCTTAAACAACAAATAGCTAAACCGTTTATGCTTTATACAGGTGGTACAATATCCTTATTTTACTTGATTGGTTTTCTTGTCTACTCTTGTAAAATGTGTTTATCATTTTCGGACCGGTGCTGACGATATCTTGGCGATAATTGAAGAATGTTTGTAATAACTAAATTGCAAAACTACTTTACATAACCTTGGAAATTCTGAGTATATCATGACGATATTTTTAAAAAATTGTAGTGTCAAGAGGTATTGTGAAAACAAAAAGTTTTAGTATCAGTTTCTTAAAATTAAAGAACAATATTTTAGATTGACTAAAAATGTCGTAAATTTGTCTTTTAAAAGGAATAACAATCACCTTTTTTCGACTAAATATATATTACAAACAAAAATTAAATGTTTTCCTGTACAAAAGTAGGCTTAATTTCTATTTATACAAGCTATTAACTTTTATCTGAAATTTCTGACAAAGAGAAAATATCCTTTGACAGAGATGGTCGATGTGAGAATAAGGTCAGATTATCTCATTTATTCATGTTTTTTAAATAAAGTGATATTCCGTGAGTTAGTGTTTGAAATTCATTGGTAAAAACGTATATTAACTCAATATACCGAAACGAAAAGTATTTTATAAAACCTCTAAATGAAAGAAGGAACTTTGTTTTAAAATACCAAAAAAAGGTAGAAGATATTACATTTGACATTACAGATAACTCAAAAGCAAAATAAATGCGTTGTAACATAAGTAAAAATAAAACAATTTAAGATTATTTAAGTCACATATGTGAAGTCCATCCAAGATAAGTTAATGCATAAATGTGAATTACTTGCAAAAAACTAGCTCCCACAAATATAGGTAATTCTTAGGATGAGATATGCCAGTACTTATCATTACACTCCAATGTTACTTTTGATGCTACGAGTAAAAAGTATAACAAGTTTAAAGTTTTTATAATGTTTTTCTTTATTCATAGTTACAATAAATATGTAAAACGATGCAAATATTTTGTATTAGGTAGTCATGTAGTCTTTTACCGATACAATGAGATTAAATGCGATATGCATTAACATATTACATAATGTACATAACTAACTAAGGAATATTTAAAATACATAGAATCGAATTACATGGTCGACTGTTTCCCAGAGCTTTAAGTGTGGGTGGAAACAAGAGAAAGATGATACTTCGCGATCAGCCTCCAAATTTTGAGAATCTGTCTTTTGCCAGGAATTCATAAGCGTACGCAACAGTTTTCAGCTCAGCAAAAAAAAAAAAAAACGCAAATCCCCTTCGGTAATATTTTTAACTGCTGAAAAATTCTTTCGATGTGCACTTGAGCTTTGGCAACCGATGCTTTCACAAAAACTGAACATATGTGCGGAACGCAGCTACACTTCTCCTCATTAAAGAACGCAAAATATACTACACGGTATTCACGAGTTTGGAAAATGTTTGTTAAAAATATCGATGATTTTCGTCTAAGCTAATGTCGATTATTTCTTGAGACATAATAAAAGTGAACTTTCTCCTCTTTGAGGTAAGTTAAGTTATTTTGGGTCAGATATTAAAAGTCTTATCTTACCACATTTAAGTTTCCATGACTGAAAACTTAAATGTGGCAAGGTAAAGGAAAGGAAAGGTTGTCAGGGCTAAAATTAATCAAATGGGTGATAAATACACTCAGAGATGATGCTTTTTCATCGTCCCAAAGACTCTAGCAGGGAGAGGTAACGTAAAGTCAAAGGGAGCTTTGGTGACTAATTAGTCGAAATGAAAAGTGAGAGTTCCGAAAGTAAAAAGAAATTCAAAGAGAATGAGAGAGGAATGGAGACACATTTCAACGCGAATAAAAAGTGTATTTATTTTTTTAGAGGACGTATTCGTGAGCTTATATCTGAAGATTGCTTTTCCTTAAACATTTCATTCTAGTACTATATCCTTAATTTACCTCTATGTCATTTGATAAAGCTAGCATAAATAAAACTGAGCCATTGTGTATTTTACAATCTGAGAGCTTCGTTAATTGGTGCCATTATCTGATCTATACGAATGTGACGCTTATAGGCAAAAAGACGATAATGCTCAACGTTTTAAATTAAGCTTTCAGAGAAAATCTATAATTTTTTGGGCGTATAAGTTTCACCTTGTGAAAATTACTTTAAGTTTTACCAGTACAATTCAATTATAGAATCTTTTTCTAAATTTTTCCATCCGTACTATTTGACCCGGGATCGTAAAAAAGTAATTCTATGAAAGCTGGAAGGGAGAGCTGGATATAAATTAGAAGACAATCTAATGAGAATGAGCTAACAACTTCTTTTTAGATCAGAATCATGTTAATTAAAGGCAAACAAAAAGCTTAAATGATTTAACCAACCCCTCCCGATTAAGTTACCGAGAACAGATAGAGCAGCATAGCTATGCAAGAATTTTTCTCAGGTTTCCCACCGGGTCAGGTTGATGAAGTGCACCGACGTTTCCAAGGCTGACTCTGTCATCGTCTTCAGGGTGAAGTGACTTCACCCTGAAGACGATGGCAGAGTCAGCCTTCGAAACGTCGGTGCACTTCATCAACCTGACCCGGTGGGAAACCCGAGAAAAATTCTTGAATACCATACGCCGGGAAAACCTGAGATCCTTCAGCATAGCTATGTATTCTACAATTTGGCGTTATTTTGTGAAAGCAACCATTTATCGGGAAGAAAATTCTATAAACATGTTTCTCAAGTTTCATACCAGGATAAGCTATCAGTGATTAATTGCCTTGACATCAGAGAAGCTAATATGAAGGAGTAAAGCACGGTTGCTCATTATTGCCATTGATATTTAATGTACATACAGAGAACGTACCAAAGCACCAGATAAGAAGTGGTGTAGGAATTCAAGGGGGAAAAATAATTGAAACGCGATTTATGGACGAGATACGTGGCTATACCTTTACAGAAGAAAGAACACGTTAAAAGGATACAAGCCAAATATACGAGGAAAAACTACAGCTTCAAGACTAAAACTAAAGTAACGTACCAGCATAGACATAAGGAAGAAATTTGACCAAAGTTATATATGGAGTCTACTTTCCTACGGATGTGGGACTTGAACGATATCCGAGACAATAATATTGGAGACAGTGAAAACAAATACTACAGAAGAAACCTGGCAATAAAATGAATAGGAGGAGTAAGGAAGAAATAATTCCAAGAATGAATGAAGAAAAGATGGAGAACCCTATGGAAGACGTTTCCTCGAAGAAGAAGGAAGTTAAGTGGGCATATCCTGAGACACGATTGTTTCATGAAGACGGTAATTGAAGAAAACATTGAGGAAAAAAATTATAGGGGCAGGCCTTGGACGAATAATAAAACAAAGTTAATGAAAAATGTTAATGCAATGGGCTATGAGAGAATTACGTGATTGTCTGGGAAAAGGATAACCTAGAAAGTGAATAAAAACCAACCCTCAGAATGATAAACCGTTCTTATGATGACAATACCGCAAATTCTTGAAATAGCAGCATAAAATACGTTCTAGTAGAGACGTAATATACGCCTTTAATTTTTTTTAATCAGTTTTTCCCTGATTCACTCCAAATATTTCTTGCATTTTATTTTCAAGTTCAATGGTGATTCACCGCACTAGATAACACTTTACGCTTTAGCTTTCATAGTGAATTTGCCATTAAAATAATTATAAATTGGTTAAAGTCCTTGAACATCAGTCAAAAATTGCTGTTCTGGAAGTAGACTAGGCTTATAAAAACATGAATTTCATTTATTCTTCGATAGTACTTTTTATTCTTGTTTAACTTATTGGCCTTCTGTGTCTATTTGCACGACGCAACATGGTAAATTAAAATTTCATAAATAGAATATGAGGACTTAAAAAAACATGAAAGGATCCCTATTTTAACTCCAGCGACGTCTTTCGGGCCAAGTATTCTATTACTCCTCCATCTCCGAATGATTAATTTTTTTCCGGCCTCTAAATGGGAATAAGGAAAAAGTTCCGCTTCTCATATTCAAAGCCACGAACGAAATCATGCCAAACCCCTTCCCCAACGCTGTCCCTCCCTCCCCGAATCCTTGGAACGCTCCCATTCCTTCAGCCCCCCGAGTTATCCCGACGAAAATCCCAGCCATCTAATGGTTCCATTATGGGGGGATAGCTTGAGGGGCAGATGGAGAACTAGAGAAAAAATGAGAACGGGAGAATGAAATTTAGGGATGACAGGAATTATTTACATGAACTTTCAGCAGTCAGTCTTCAAAATGTGAACATAACAAGCATGAAAAATTGACTCGATTGAAATGGGACGATGAGGCAGATAATATAATTATTTTCTTGCTAAGGACTCCGCGTATGTCAATTTTGCTGCACTACAAAGAATTGAATAAAACTAACTATATGGCCGTAGCTTTAGAATGTTCCGAATAGCGATTTTCAGTATTGAAACTGAATTTCAATATTTCACTATCCCGAAATAAACGTAGGTGTTAGAAACTTAATCATTAATCTTGATGATTTAGTTCCTGATTAAATTTGATCAGAATAAATTGGAATGAGTTGGCCAAAGCTTCGTAAGCCATGTATTTTAATTTACTTTTATCTAAACATCTTGAAATTAACACTATAACCTATTTGAATTTTTTAATAAAGTAAAGATTAAATCGTTAAATGATTGGTCCTATCAAGTTAGAATAGAAAAGGGAAGAAGTACTTTCTTTTATCTCCAATAATCTTTCATTTCTAATCCAACCAATTGGCTTTTTATTTTTTTACTAAATTAAGAGACGTGTGCATCAAGAATAGGTTAACGCCATAAAAGTGCTTTCTGCACATTCAGTGATTACTCATACCCTGATGAAGGTGGCTGGTACCACCGAAATAAAAGTGAATTGTTTCTGTTTTATTTGATATTTTTATTTTTTTGCTACAATAAAATAAGTGTCAATCAAGGCTGTAATACAAAGAGATCAATATGAGTTACTGTTTACATCAAAGTAAAAGTTTGGTGCGTAAAAACTTGAAAGTATTTAGTAATTTACACCATACTCAGTTTTTAATCAATTCTAAGTGAGAAAGAATATTTTTGTTGCTTTTTTAAAAATCGGAATTAACAAATACCTTAAAATCATGAAGAGAATACGTCATACAATATTGGATTTTTAAAAATTCTTTTAGAAAAAGCGTAGAAAAACACCCCACTTGTATTTTTTTTATTTCAAAGTAACTTCATAAACTTCTAATTATTTTATCAGTTTTCATGTTAAGAGTCACAGAATTGAAGTATTTACAGCTCCTCCATTATCTATCGAAACCAACATTAATTTGAATGCACTCGTATTGAATTTTCTGAAACCTTATGTTTATTTTAACCGGTAAGGTATTCAAAAATACGATCAGGGTGAAGAAAAGATCCTGAAAAATTATCCAAAACCAACTTTTTCTTCGCTTAATTGCAAAAAGTAATCAAATATAGTACCACTGGTTATTACGAGTGTCCTACTTCCTTTCGCTGTGAATGGTAATTTTGAATTATTTAATCAAGTGTTAGTTCATTTGTCATGTTAAAGTTACTCGTATGTTCTCAGAAAGCATGGATACTTACGATTATGTCTATTATATTATAAAAAGATTAGCATAATTCATGACAGTACGCTTTGCAATTATATTAGGGTCTATATAGAGGAACGTGTTGATCCAGGAACTATCATCTATCACTAATCATATAATTTACATAAAAAACGACAATTCTCAATATTCATAATTTATTCTACGTATTTCGATATGGTTATTATAATTATTAATCATAGGGAAGATTTTAATTTCTGTGTATCTCATTAATATATCTCTTTCTGTGTTTATCTAGGGAGAAATAAATAGATTTTACGATTTCATGTATGAATTAATCTATAACATTCACGGTCTTGTCCTCTCATTATTACGTCTAATGTCTGTCTTGTCATCATACATCTCGTTTAATTGTCTTGCTATTGTGGATTGCCAAACTGCGATCCATTGAAAAGTTCACTCCGTCGCAAAGCCATATCTCCGTATCTTCCCATTCCGCGTTCATTAATTCTCAAAATGAAAGGAGAAGATTACTAATCCCTTCTGCAAAGTTGACGCATAGCAAAACGATGAAATTAAATGTATCATAAAGGCCTCATAGTTCCGCATATTAGTCACCCCAATTTATATTGATGGTATCAAACTCTTAAAATTCCACATTTGATAATTCTTATTGCGTGGTATCTAATGACAACCATGAAATAAATCCTTTGGTACTACGAATCAACAATGCTGTTAAACACTGATTAAATATTCTTATAGATTCATATGGCTATGGATGAGTTATCAACAAAAGAGTTTTCTTTTGATAATTTACGTAAATAATATTCATAAAATATAATTTTTTCTTTAATTATTACATACATTGGAACGCTATTTTAATCTACCATGTAATTTATAAAAAAACGTTTAGATATTCGATGGCCATCTCTGAACCAAAACGTAAGTAACCACACTAATCAATAAGTTGATACATTATTCAGGAAAAAATTTGTTTCCATATCGAGTAATTATCTTCTCTGATGTAAAATCTAAACTAGTAATATTGCTCTCTCAGGGCAAATCGGAGCAGAAAACAAAGTGCTACAGTGAAGTTTTCCTGTTGTGAGACTATATGTTTTCAAAGGCTTATATTTTTACTCACATTTTAATAAAAAACAGGGTATCTACGGATAGCTACATACACAGATTGCGTTCTGTTGGAAATGCTATTAAATTTCCCGCGCCGCTCCTATTGGTCGGAGTCGGATCAAACTACTCAGGATAGGCGGGGGTGGTGCTAAGATTTGCCGTGAAACAGGTCTCAGTGGTCCCCAAGTTGTGGCAGCGGCAGGACATCGGATATTGTAAACCTCTGCGCGCTGACCGTGTCACGAGAAAAAATGGAATCTTCGATCAAGCAACGTTACACTGCTACGTTTTGTGCTAAACTGAAAAAATCTCTTGAGAAGACTAAACAAATGATTCGCAAGTCTTACGGGGACTCTACTCTGTCCTACTCACAAGTTTTAAGGTGGTTAAAGACCCTTAAGGAAGGCCGGGAAGAGGTTTAGAACGCTCTGGGAGGCCATCGAACAGCAAAACCGACAGCAATGTGGCTCGTGTTCGACAAATGTTGGACTGTGACCAACGATTGATTATCAAGATAGTTCCCTATGAACTGAACTTGTCGTTTACTGTTGTGTTTCACATTTTTACTGAAGATTTGGCGATGCTGAAAGTGTGCGCCAAGCTCGTACCCAAGGGGTTGTCAAACGATCAAAAGACCAACCGAGCGGAATTTTCAAGTGAACTTTTGCAACGTTATGAAAACGAACCTGATAATTGGGCCAAAGTCATCACTGGTGATGGGACCTGGGTTTTTAAATGTAGAGGAGTAAACTGAGGGGTGAGAAAATTATCCGAAGTCTGTACGCAACTCAGACTTGTAACGTGGGTGACGGATACGGAGTGGGAAGTGTTGGGCAGGGAGTAGGACAGCCTATCCACTATCCCCAGTAAATTTCAACGATTATGGTAACGGGGGACTGCTAAAAGAAACGATGGAAGAAATTAAAGTTGGTAAGAAATTGATAATTCCAGTTAGATTGACAGATAATAATACTTTGGTATCCAGTAAGCCAAGTGCTGGCAGTTACAGCCGAAATCATGCATGAAATCTTTACTTTTCAGGAATATATTTCTATGAGTATTCCTATTTGAACTGCACAGACAAATAGTTGACCATAAATACAATCCCATTTCACTGTTTTAATAATCAAAGGAGTTCAGAGTACAAGGTAGATAACCGATATGAAAAAAGAGTTATCACACCTTTCCTCAACGTTTGAAAGTATTAAAAAGTCTTTTTCCATAAAATCTTCTTCATGTTCAGGGGTAAACATTTGGAAATAGTATCATTAAAATGATAATGGCTTAAACCTGTTCAGAATGCCTTCCGTTTGAATGACCTTTAATTCAAGTTTTCTTTGAACGTAGTTTAATTCAACATTCTTCCAATTTTTTCCCCGTCCTGAAAATTGTCCCAACATACCTCTTTAATTTCACAATTAATTCATGAAAAAAATCCCTTCTCACAGCATTTCATAGAAACAGTCGAAATCAGAAATTCGAAAATAAAGGCGTGCGTGCATTTTAATGATAATTTTTACTCTTAATGTTCAAGTTAAATGACAGCGTGATACTGTTACAAATGAAAACATTTTAATTTTTTTCGCCCCATTTGTAGTTCACATGGCCGTTGAATGACGCCCCTATGAGAATTTTTTCCGAATATTTTGTTAGTAGAAATTTTTATAATATCTAGAAAATGGGTCCTTGGGGACGTAAATAAGTAGTGTAATGTAAATGATGAAGCAGGGACGCAGGTAAACAGTGTAAGAAAAGCATCCCGGATCACATCCACAGAGTCAGTTTTTGGAAAGTAACATGACATTAACAAATAGATAGGAAAGTTGCGGCAGCAAATACGTCCAAATGCAAATTGGGGATTAAAACCAAAGAGTGAAGATGAAGTCGATCAGTGTGGAATTTAATCCTCAAAGCGAACGTATTTTTTTTTAAATTTTGTAACCTGAGATGCTGTTTACACTCATGCTATTTACGACTGGAATATTTTTTCCCCCCTAATGACTTCCCAGCGGTGTTATTTTTTTCGCAACGAATTGCTCAAGACTTAAAAGAACTTATCGCGGGAAAAAATACAGACGTGCACGTAGAGGGGAGAAATAGAGAGTAAAGGAGTTGACATATTAGCGCCACTCTCTCCTTCGACGATAGAAAGGCATTGAACAGTGAAATAGAGTGTTTGAGGAGAAGAAATGATGACGCGGGGGAGCCTTAACTAAACAGGAGGGGAAATGAAAGGTATCTTCGGCGGAATTGAGGCGAATTTATAAACGTCATATTAGCCTCGAAAATGCTAAAAAAGAGGGAGAGAGCGAGATGATCTGGATTTGTGAGACCACTCCTTGGAGACTACTTTGCCGAAAGATGGAGGGTAAGAAAACATAAGAGAGATTCATTGTGAAGGAACTGGACGCTAAAAGATCTCTAGAGACGAGCTGAAATAGGAGCAGACGGAACGGAAATGAGATTAAAAGGAAAAGAATGGAGGATAGAGAGGAAATTGTTGTTGAAATATAACTTGGAAATATTCAAGTGAAAGTGAGAGTGTCTGAAAATAGTTATTTGTCCACCACATTAATTCTTCCATACGGTTTTGATTTTTATGGCCAAAGACAAAGAGAGAATTAAAAATTAATGATATCTTATTTCATTGATCGGATCTATTGAAAGTTTTGCTTTTGGTCTCAGCTGAGTGAAATGAAGCAATAACCATTCCCTGCAACAGTTTATTCATAAATTTCTAGTTTTTTGAAATCTAGTTTCTTTCTATGTGAACCCTATTCATAATTTAAAATAACCTTAATTTGTAGAGTGCCGAGGCTGGCGAGAGAATTTCTACGGTGATCACGTTCATTAGAACCAAAACCACAATAAATATGGTAATTGAACGGCACTAATGTAATTTTTGTTGCAAGGAAAAGATAAATATGGAAATGAATTCATTAACACAAGGTTTTATACCTATTGATAGATTGATTGTGAGTGGTCTCCAACTTATACGAGGGTCATCCGGAAAGTAGTACCCGTTCGTGCCGCATGAAGTGCTGACTACGCGAGTAGCCGCTGGACGAGGTCAGATAGCTTCAGTGGCTTGTCTGCCTTCTCTGAGCCAAGTTGCGTGACGCTAGCATTGCCTGTGTTGTTTCTGTGATTGTTTACAATGTTTAAAAAAATTGAGAACGTCGCCAGTTGTGAAGTGAGGGCAGTGATTAAATTCCTCAATGCAAGAAACGTTCGCCCATGTGATATTCATCGCCAATTAAAGGAGGTGTATGGAGACAATGTAATGGACGAGTCGTCTGTTCGGCGGTGGTGTCGCAACTTCAACATGGGGAGGGGGAACACACACGACGATGAGCGTTCGGGGAGACCGTCTGTCATTACAGACCAACTGGTGAGCTCAGTTGACGAATTCGTGAGGAACGATCGGCGCGTCACAATTGATGACATCTGTGAGCATTTTCCCAATGTTTCTCGAACAATTGTTCATGAAATTGTTAAACACCATCTGCATTATGCAAAAATTTGACTTTTTGGCAGGAAAAAGATTTGACAGCGATGAAGAACTTAAAGAAGGAGTGACCCTGTATCTCAATGAGCTGGCGGCGAAGGACTATGCAGCAGGAATACAGAAACTTGTCACACGTTATGACAAATGCCTTAATTTGCTTGGACATTATGTTGAGAAGTAGTTTAAAGTATCCTCTTTCAAATAAAATTTTTTATGTTTGTTAATATTTACTTTTGTGTCTTTATTTCACGAACGGGTACTACTTTCCGGATGACCCTCGTAGTTATACTAATATTTTTTCACATAGTGTAAATGTACAAACATTAATGATATAGTCAAATACTCATTCTTTCCTTGGATGATGCATCATTTTACAAAGTGCCCTAACATTCACGCCCCACGTCATTGCGACGGTAGCCAGCAATAGTATGGAAAGTTTGAAGGCTCAAGAATATTATTCTCTCCAGATTTTATCCCCCAAGTAACCAGGGAATAAAACGAATCTCTGCTTATTGAGTAATGACAATGAATACCTTAAAATGGTAACCATATAGTCATTTAATGTGGAATTTCTAATGTTCACTAATAGCTTACTAATGTTCGCTTTTAACTAATCTTTTTCTGATTTATTAAGATAAAATAATTATAATCTAAGCGTAAATTCACATAAGTGGGAAAATTTGATGAAGTTGTACTTTTTATAAAATATTTAAATATACACATGAAAAAATGTTCAAATTTTGGCATGACAGATCTCAATTTTTTCTCATAATTTTTATTATTAATCTACCTGGTGTCAATTTCAAACGAGGTAATTTTAGTGAAATTTAGCCCATCCCATAATTATTGGCAAAAAAGCTGAACCATTCTCCATTCCACACTTATGCCATGTTGAAGATAACATAGTCGAAGATCTCAATTAAATTTCATTAATATTTCAGCTTCACCAGTATTAAGTTGACGAATTATTATTTTGAGAACACTATTTTTAGTAAATAATAAATAATATAATAAATATCAATACAACCTCCTACTTATAATTCTACGATGCGACAATTTCAGAGTTTAAAAATCATTCGCCGATCAAGGGGAATGATTTTTACACTCTGAAATGGTCGCATCGAAATGCATATTACCAGATGACTCCATTAAAAGTTTCTGTTGCGGCTTCTCCCGCAGTTTTTTGGAACAATTCTACGAGTTATACAGTGAAAAAATTCAGGATATAATGCATAATAATATGAATTCCTTGCCTTTTTCTCATCATTTACCAACGAAAAATATGACATATGATAAATTTTGGTGAATAAGTTTAATTGCAATGTACTAAAATTAGTATTATTACCGATATACAGTTTATATTGCCCCTTCAGTATAACTATCGTTCTCTCTCTTTCACTATACCTTTTGCACAAATCTCCGTCCCTACTACACCTTACTATATCATAAAACTATCCTTTGATCAACTCTCTTACAAAATATCCGATTTCATTTGTATTAAGGGAAGATGATAAGTTGTGGTAGCTGAAAGGGAAACGGCGTGGGGGAGTTCGGATTGGGACAACAAAATGTTGCAGGAGAAAGACTGATGGATTAATTAAAGGAAAAATCTTGATAGATGAAGGCAAACGGGACCCGGAAATATTTGTAAACCGAATTCAACAGAGATATCAGAGACGTGAATAGCAACAAGCCACAAGGATTGTTCAAAATGGACGGAGAAATATTCAAGGACCTAAGAGTTCAAGCGAAGGATACCCTCTTTGTAATAATCAAATATATCTACAACTGTGGGAAACCACCAGAGGACTTCCATGAATGTAATAATCGTAATACTGAAGAAACCAAAAATAAATAAATGTAAAGAACACAGGAAATTGAGTATACTGTCTGATATATCGAAAATACTTACCCGGATAATATACTGAAGGAAAGAAAAAGTGACAGAAAAATTGAATGAGGTTAGAAAGCCTCTCGGAAATTCAATCCGGACAAAGGAAAAACCGATGAAGAAGGGAGGAAATACTAAGCATGAGGGTACTGGTCCAACTGTAGAAAAGTGAGTAGTTACACGTAAACAATCCATTAAATACAAGTTCCGTACTACTTACTAGAAGTGCTTGGAATGGATTATAATGGCAGAAAAAGAATTCATCACTTCTGCTAGAATCAGTTAACAGCCATGAAACTATACAACGAAAGGAAAGTAGTAGCCAAAACAAACAAAGGAGTTGGACAAGGTTGTAACCTATTGTCAGCATTATTCAACGTATATCTATAAGAGACACTAAAAGAAGCACAAAAATTGGGCATGGAAGGAGTCAAGGTAAATGGCAAGGAAATTAACATGCACACGTTCGAGAATGACATTGCAGTAGTTACAGAAACGCTCTAGGACTTGCAAGGATCTCTGAATGCTAAGAACGAAGTACTTCTGGAATATAATATGAGTATATACAAGGATAAAACTAAAATCCTTTTGCGTGGAAGAGAGAAGCTGAAGGCAGACATCACAAGGAGACGAGTGAAACTAGAGCAAGGGGAGTCCTACATCGACTTTGGGGAAGCAGTATAACATGGGATTGTACTTCGACCGACACCATGCGAATAATAGCTCAAACTGGGGAGACTTAATACGGCATTCATGAATAAGAGGCAACTTTTATGTACAAACAACCTGAGATTGCACACAAAAAAGCAGTTCGGAGATCGGAATGGTGCGGTGGCTAACGTAATGGTTTCCCAGTCAGTGTGCCCGGGTTCGAATCCTGAAGTAGATCTTTTCCAGTGGTGCCCCGATCCCGATTTGAGGTGTTTTTTGGTGAGCAGTTTAAGTGGGTACGCCTTCCTTCGGATGGGACGTTAAGCTGTGAACCCCCCGGCGCCTTTCGTTTGGAGTAACCTAATGCCGGGTTTCTCTCCACCCTTTTTCCATTATAAATTCCTTTGGCGCAAATGGAGGTCAGCAGGAGAACAGAGGACCTCAGCTGTTGGTCATATCGCCTAAAGCTAATACTACCACTACAATGCGTCAAAACATTCGTATGAATCATGACACTCTAAAGATTACAGAGATGGCAAATTGAAAATGTGCACGAGAAAAAAATAGAAGCCTTTGAAACATGCTGCGTGAAGAGAGTGCTGGAGATTAAATGAAAATGAAATGAAACACAAAGTGGGAAACGAGGAAGTATAAAGGGGAATAAAAAGAGAAGGCCCAAAGGAAAACTGTAAAGCAAAGAACTACTAAATGGATTGAACACACTGGATGCACAATGGATTAGCTATAAACAAAATAGAAGAGGAGGTCATTAAAATGCAACAATTTTAAATCATAAAAATAATTCGCTTTAACGGGATTCGAACCCGAGTTCCTCCGATTACAGCCGAGTGCTCTAGCTAGGTAAGCTACTAAAGTGTCCGACGCAAATTAAATTTCAACAATAAATCTAATTTTAGTAATTGCAATAAATCGTATCAAAAATGTTATCATACATGTGTATCAATATATGTTAATTTTGTTCTAGATGACGAGCAAAAGGCCAGGAATTCCAATCACATTACATATCCTGCATGAATGAGTTGAATTTTTTCATTCCATAAGAGATAGTAACTCTTAAAATTATGATATAAAAAGATTGCATTGATTTTTATGATGTGTATTAAAAATATGATTGTCTAAATAAAATAAACGAATGGTTAATGCCAATGGCAGTTGAAATTTAAATTAAACTGAACAAAAGTCATTGATTATTTCGTCTAACATGATGCAAGATTTGAAGAGAGACAAACTGAGGGTTACTTACTGCATTTCTCGTACCTATTAAAAGTTTTTCTTTGGACTTCCCCAGCCGTATTTCTGATTTGCAGGAAGGGGTTCAACCTTTTTGCTGATAAGTAGAGATTAGGTTCAACGTCACCACAATTACCTTGTTTAAAATAGGCATCAACACAATTCTTAGAGACAATTTGGAAACTATTTCTTCGTCCCACTAATAAGGGGCCCAAAGAAAAATTACTAATACGCTGTAATAAATGCATTACAATGCAATAAATTACCCTAAATTTGTAATTATTATCATTGGTATTCTACGTCTAAATTAGGTTATGGAAGGATGGTATGGGATGGATAGATGGACCATCGTGTTCCGAGTGTAACAGAATGCCGACTGAAAAAAGGTCCATTTTCGGGTTGGCCGTGTCATATATACCCGAGGGACCTAGGGCATTACTTATTACTCTACATGAACCAGAGGGCGCCGCAAGAACCCCACTTTTTCATTCAGATAGATGCTTAAACGATTGAAATTTTCAGTATGAAATTATGAAACCAGATAAACAAAATTAACCATGCGATTTCACTTTCTAAAACCCTGCGGAACACACACTCACAGTCGACATTTTCTAAAGCAATTTGGGGGTTGAGCTTCGGATCGTTATTTAAAACTTGTAATCGTGATTTTCGTTTTGAAGAGGGTTGACAGACAGGACATTCGGAGACTTGGCGAAATATAATTAAATGGGATCTTAAATATGATAAGAGTGAGGGAGATGTAGGGGGATATACAATGAAAGGAAAAAAATAAAAGTAAAGAATGGAAGAATATTGGAAGGACACGAACTGCAAGAATGGAAGGAGCGGGAAGATTTATTATATAAGATCTTTATTCACTAAAAAGATTATGGAAATTCTAATGCCAGGCGAGGGAGGCTTATTCGATTGGGTGGCATACAAATTAAGACCTAGGAAGAAGTGGAACGACTTTCAGGGTGGATTAATTTAAAGAAGAAAGTGAAATGGAACAACGCCCACGCTCAAAATCACTGTGTCTCGAATGTATGGGATTGGAAAGTTTCCACGCCAACCTGAAAGATGGAATTGAATATGATGCAAACTTAAAGATTTCATATTCGATTTTCCGTTTTGTAAAGACCCCTTCAGAGCTTTATGCTTTTCAAAATTTGTCGTTTATCAGAGTGTTACCATGAGATTTTTATTTTCAGTATGAGAGCACCCATGCATTACCGTCGTTAAAATTGTGTTTCAAGCCCAAATGATCAATTTGACGGTTTGATAATTGGTAAGAGTGTGGAAAAGGACCGAGAATTTAGTCATCCCCATTTCAAATCAAAT
The DNA here is from genome assembly GCA_037158775.1 of Hetaerina titia. Classification (NCBI taxonomy): domain Eukaryota; kingdom Metazoa; phylum Arthropoda; class Insecta; order Odonata; family Calopterygidae; genus Hetaerina; species Hetaerina titia. Next base: position 62,565,455 of record CM073769.1, on the reverse strand, counting down.
CAAGTGCACATAGGTACGCTATTGATCCCTGCACTATTTCACATTCTATGCCTACTTATATGAATATTATTTTTACAACTTCCTCATTTCGAGTACTTAATGGTTTCTTTTGATTTGTCAGTGAGGCCGCTGGTATACCTCCTCCTAATGCGAGCATTTTAAAATTTGATAATTTCTTCAATTACCGCAATTTCATATTTATGTACGAGCACATTTTATACACACATGGCTACTGACCGAACAAAATAAATTCTAACGCAGGCTACTTCGGGGATTTTAGAGGTGTAGATGTAAAAAATACTTTTCACATGTTCCGCTATATTGAAATAATTTTCCCGTACCAACAAAAATATTACTAACCTCTCTTTCCATGTGGTTATTTATGGCCACGCACTAATACATGTTAAATGAATGCCTAAATGGTCATTCACTTTGGATAGATATTGGCTAAAATATAATATAATCAGTCCGTCTACTGTTGAGAAAGCCGTGAACTGTCAAATTGTTAGCTACTCAATTTATAGAGTTTTAGCAATCGCGTTCACAGAAAATCTTTCAAAGGCACAAATGCATCTGGATAAGAGACACATTCTTCGGAAATTGAAAAATCAAAACGCCTACGGAAGACGGCGAAAAAATGAATAAAAAAATCCTTTTGTAAAATATTTTCATGAAAACGATACATTCTTCGATAAAATCCCTGCAACTATGAATTAATAGAAACTTTTACAAATCACTTTTCCTTAAAGTCGATATTCATATTTCCTCAATGATATATTCACCCATTCTTCCATCTCTCTCACAAGATTTCTTTTCAAGTCAAGCGTTTAAAATAATCTCAGGTAGCATTTGCGGGATGAATTAAATTGAACGAGAATAATTTACTACGTGTAAAAACGCAGCGACTGGGGAAACCATTGGCATTTTCCTTCAAAGCGATCATTAGGTCCCGTCTTTCCTCCATTCATATGATGATTAGTGAAAGAAGTGAGACACTTTGGAATCGAGGACGGGGGGGGGGGGGGCTGGGGAGATTTTTGAATAGCCAGGGATCAAGGGGAAAGGAATCGTGGGGAGGACGTGAGAATCCCGGAGTTTTAAGACCCTTTCGGCGGGAAATGGCTTCATGGAAAGCGGCGGGTGAGGAAGTGAGGGAGAGTTGTGAACGAGAAGGACGTGTTCGTTTAGCAACTTGTCTTCGCAGTTGAAAGGGCAGAGTTTTATTCCTGAGGTTTTCCCCCTGGGAGGGAGACGAAGAGAAGACCTTTTCCATGGCTGCGATGAGCAGCAGATAGGAGATGAACTAGCACCGAGATCCTTGTGCTCACTTCTGAAATCTTTGGGAGGTAGGCGATGGGATGACGCGTTTAGTACCCTCGAAACTTCTCATTCATCCATTGACCCGGGATCTAATTCCCGCTTTCATTTGATCCCCGCAGCAGTCTCCCCCTCCTTCATTCCCTTCGCACTTCGTCACAAGAAAGCAAACTTGACTGAGCATCTTCCATTTCATTTAAGGAAGTGGTTTCCAATCCGAAAATAGGATTTATTCCGAGATTTCCGCGCCCTGAATTGTGGGTCAAGTTTATTATCGTCTTCAAATCGGATAAAATCTTATTCACAATTCAATATTTCTTATGAGTTATATTGGACCAAGCAATACAATAAAATCTTAAACAACTTTGGAAGAAAAATGTTTTCAAACAACGTGATGCAAAATGAAAACACCTCTTGATGCTTGGGATATTACCCCAGAAATGTCACCAAAATATGCGGATCGTTACCTTGTTTATACATTTACAATTTTTATAAAATAGGAGTATTATGTTTTTCAAACCACTTATGATGTTAGAGTGCTCTTCAGCAAAAGAGCACTTTATTTTCCCCTGATTACGGAGAACAGCAATTCTATACAAGTTCTAGGTGAAAGGAGGAGGTTTCATGTCTTTCTCTCTCAAGGGATAACAGATTGCCGGGGCTATATTTCGCAACAGAAGTTTTCGAAAGGAGAAGAAACGGGCTCAAAAACTTTCCTGGCTGTTCTTTCTGCCAATTGCTAAGAAGTTTCTTCTTGTATTGTCCTATGTCTTTAATGTTTTCAAGTGAGGCTATTGGAAGGTTGATAGAACGCTACACGGCAAAAGACCTAGTTATTAATGATGATAGAGAATGGTTTCATTACCAAATAAATGCTAATTCTATTGAGAGTGAGAATTATCATACATTTTAAAAATTGATTCACCATATATTCACAATAAGACTGGATCTTGCCAATCGTTGACTGGACTAATTATTAGGGCATACTAAACCGTTTGTGTAGAAATATTAACTACACATAATATGTGGTCTAATAATTTATCAAACGTTTGATTTAGAAATTGCATGGTGAGAACATAAGAATATCTTAAATTTTAGGTCGCCTTCTACGAGTATTCATTAAAGTCAGTTTCTTACCTTTATATGAAACATTCACCTGTTTACTGAGAAGAGGGAAGTCGTGTTACAGCTCTTCTATAACTTAAGCGCCTCGATAGTTTTTCCCTTATTTTATACAAAAATGCAGAGCGCTGAGGAAATGACTAAACTTCAAAGACTCGCGGTACGATGAGATTCATAACATCGTAAAACTCAAACCACCTTGAAAAATCCAGTTTCCTGCCTCTTACCGAAAGGCTCAAAGTACCTATTTGCTTAAAGAAATCTCATAAAGTATTCCGAGTACTGGTCGACAAAAATAAAATACCACGGGAACATTGACAGTGGAAGCTATGTATAACTTGTTTAACCATAAGACGAGAACGAAGACCGTAAGCGCCTAACATCATTGCACTGGCGATGGCTTCTGCGTGTCAACCCGCCTTATGTTAACCGGATATCACTGTTTACAATTACTTATGGAAAAGCAACTCACTGGTTACCGTAAAACCCGTACGGAGTAATCAGAGGTTTGCTTTCTGTTTTCTGCAGTTAGGAACGGCAAGTGAGTTAATGTCTGGGCGTACAAAGTAAATATAAAATTTTCTCGTCTAGGTTAGAAATCCTCTCTGCAAAAATGATATTTACTTTCTTCGACCTTAGACCTTTGGAAGTAAAAGTGTCGAATCATAAAAATGTTTACATGAACGCATGTTGTTGTACAAAATAATTAAATCGATCGATGGGGAATGCGATAACGTTCTCTCTGAGTTATGGGTATCGTTCCCGCATAGAAAACTGGAATGTTTTATATTTTCAACATTTGACAGAATTCTCATATGAAATTACACATTCAAATGCATAAGGAAAGCGGAGTAAATAAGGAAAAACAAAATAACACAATACGCACACAATGACTGTGAAAAATTATAAACATTAAGAATAAAAGTAAAAAGATTTCACGGGCGTTTCGGAGTTTGAAAGCGGTGCCACTGTTTTTTTTTTTAATATTTGGTTGTATACATCTGGAAGGTTTCATACCACTCGGACTTTCACCGTGGCATTTTTTTTCAGCGACCCAATGCGATTCCTTCAAAAAAGTAGATAGTTTCAATTTCACGTTAAATTTTAACTGGCAATTGCGTACTTGTTCCCTTTAAATTACGTCCGAGTGTGTAAGCTGATTAATCTAACAACTACACTCTTTGACTAAAAATATAGTGTTGAATATTAATTGATTTCTAGTATAATATTCTCACATTTGTCTTATTCAAAAAACTTATATTCCATAAATTTCTTAAGGTATGCTTTCCGAGACAAAATGCATAATTAACAAGGAATAATTAATGTAAACTCATGTTTAATTCGTATTCCTTCAACATAATTGCATCGTCCCTCAGTAAAAATACTATTTTAGTCTTAACTTGAATGGTCGCAGTCAAAATTTTATGATCAAGTGGAGAAGCACTTCATGGTTCCCTCGGGTAAATTTTTAATCCTGCAGCGTTTAATCCATTGTTCCCTTATGATGGCTCGAAAGCGGACGAATAAAATACTTCTCGAATTTTTTCTTAATGCAAATTGTGAAAAGGTTTAAAAGAGCCAGAATAAATAAGACTGACATGCTTAGAATGTCAATAATTTTGTCTACTAAATAAATCTTTGCCTTAATATTACCGCAATACAATTAAAAATATAAACTTTTACGATTAATAAATGTGCAAAAAAATATTTAAAATATTACGTATACATATAGTATGTAGAACATAAAATATATTCTGGTGGTACTAAAATAATATTATAAAAGGAACTATAGTATATCTTTTACGCAGGATGCCGCGTAATAAATTATAAAATCAGTTTACAGAGATTGATCATATTATTATTAAAAAATTAATTTAAAATTACAACTGAAAAATAGTGGAGGGCAATTGTTGATATAAGGATACTGTAAGGTTTTTCTCTCTCTTTTTCAGGAAGGATCTATTACATCACGAGATCGTGCCCCATGAATTATGGATTTCCTTCCGGCGCTACTTGATTCAGAGACACGTTGAAATCGTAACTAAACAGTGGTATTAAATGTAACTGGTAAAAATGGGCAGTTTTAAGCAGGAGTCCAATGTCGACTTTTTTGAACTGCGTAAAGGGGATTCAAGAAGGGTTTTATGGATTCACCTGTACCCTCAATAATACATGGCTGCCTAAAATCTTCATAACTGCATATTGTGGATGGGAAATCTATTAGTAAGAAGCGTAATAAGAAATACCTAATTACCTGTGTCTTTCTTCACTAGATCTTATTAAAAAAAAGGATTTACATGTGGGTAATAAGGATAGATATTCAGTTTTGGAAATATGGAAAATGGAGAAACTTGCGTGAACTCAAATTGAAATCCATTTCGCATCTTCAAACCGAAGTGAGTGAAGCAATTAAAATAAGCAAAAAGAAAGTGAAGTGCATACCTCTAAAGTGCATATTTACAACGGAATCAGTTCTTCCTGCGGATGGTGAATTATGAACAGCTGTCCTCCGAAAAATCAGTCCGCGGATTTTATCCAGGTATTTAACACATAGCAACTCTGAACTCGAAAGTTCTTTCAAGAGGACGACAGGGGTCGCGAGAGCGTGGACGAAGGATTTCTGTATTGTTGGGGCCTAATATCTCAAGAAAGTGAATGCGGGACCTCCCTTCCTCACCTCTTTTCATTATTCCCTTCCCATTCAACAACCATAAGTCTGCTTTCTCCGAATGGACTCTTTAATAGGCACAGTGGGAGAAAGGAGACCTCCTACGCAGTGCTAGGGGCCTCGGATGTAATTTGTCACCTAAGCCCGTCCGTTACGATCTCCGTTAATTTCATCCAACCACCTCTCCTGTCTTCGTCGCAGGAAAGCGGCGGCGGAAGAATTAAAATTTGGAGAGAGCAGGAAAGCGACTGGGCGGAAGGGAGCGGTGGGCGTGAGTGGAAGGAGAGCCAGAGTCAGGAGATAAAAGGGGATAGGGGCGGGTTTAAGGGGTGTAGAGTACATAGGCACGCATACGACCGCTGGGCTAAGAGGTGAAGAAGTGCTCCAGATCCACTCGTAGCAAAGAGTCCGATCAAATCCGCAGGAGACGAGTACAAGTTCTTCGGAGGTGGCGTACACCAGGAGACAGGGAAGTTAGAAATTCTAAGGATAAGGAGGGCGGGTGGAATTGGTTAGATTGCGGTGAGGGAGGCAGGAAGCGCGATGGGAGAGGAGAGGGTGGATGGGATGGTGAGCGGTGGGCCAAGGGATGAGACAGCGGGAGCGGGGCCAGACGATGGTAGCGCCTGCTTCGGACCCATGGGTGCGCGATCGACGGCGAAGACGGCCCTGCGGAGACAACGAGGTGCCGGGCGGGGCTCCGGACACCACGCCTTCCTCCCCCGCCCATCCACTGTCGTCCTCCTCTTCGTCGTCGCCCACTGCATAGGATCATTTGTCACCTGCCAAGACGCCCTCGCCCCCAAAGGTAAGTACCCTCCGACCCGGACGCCATGTCTCTCCCAAATGTTTTCCTCTGTTCTTTTTCCCGTAGGCAGTTGAAAGACACACTCATCAGCCGAAGGTAATTGTCACTATTGTCCCGGAACACCCAGGTGAGTGAATTTAGTCTGAGATAAAATGCACATACTCTCTTGACGGTAAACCAAGGCTAAGGTAAGCATAATTGAAGCTACCCAAGACCACAATTTAGTCCTTAACACACGGGCCAAATTATTGAACGTAGAGCTGGCATCAAAGAATGACTCACTCGGAACTGCATTGAAATCTTAAAGGATCACACTTGGGCCCTTGTGACCCGGAATTAACGAAATATTGAATCCTGTACACAAATTCCTATTGATTATTGTTTGAATTTTGACAATAAGTTAACACACATTTGTGAAATTATATGCGAATTACGAATAATTATGCAATTACACGAAAGTCGATTATAATTAGTCATTATGGACATTCTATCTAAATGAGGTTTTGCTTGGTCTAACGACTATTATCTTTTACGCATCGCGAAAATTTCCCCTTTTTTATCATACGTCATTTCTTTCTTCGATTCGTTTTAATTACTGTCTTCCTTCATCCTGTCTAAAAGAACTTTTTTCCTCCTTCCTCGGATACGTTTTCCAATTATCACTTCGGAACTCACTCTCTTCGCCCACCTTGTTTCAAACTACGTCGTTACTCTTCCAGTTTGTTCAACTTAATTTTTCAATTATTTCCGATTACTACATTTCTAAAGGCTCTAGTGAACTCTCATCCTTGTGTCTCGTAACTGCTTCACCTGCTGTATTTTACTCCTCACTATTTTAAATACTTCTTTAGCTTATTCTCGGAACTACCTTTCCTTCTCGTCATTATGAAGTTGGTTTTATACTGACCATACATACTTTCACTTTTTTATCTACTTTTTCGGAATTGGGATCAAGGTAGATCTAATAAAATATTGTGGCTATATTCCTCCTTCATAAATATACGTACAGGGTTCGTCCGGAAAATAAGTGTCTTCACAAATAAGTCTTTTTTGACAAAAGGGGAGTCGTCCACTACGAATTTGTACCTGAACGACAAACTGTAAATGCTGCATTTTACGTCCAAGTGCTCCACAGGCTTCGAAAACGAGTCGCCCGCGTCCGGCCAGCGATCAAAAACATCTGGCGGCTGCTTCACGACAATGCACCGTCTCACACCGCGCTTGTCGTGTCGGACTTCTTGGCCAAGCACGGCGTGGAAACGCTGCCGCACCCGCCCTACAGCCCGGACTTGGTACCACCGGACTTCTTTCTGTTCCCGAAGATAAAGAGGAGTTTGAAAGGAACGCGATACGGGACTTTGGACGCCGTCAAAGAGGCCGTGACGACGTGTCTTCGAGAGGTTCCCGATGATGCCTTCGCGGGAGCGTTCCAGGAATGGGAACGCCGCTGGAACAAGTGTATCGACTCACAAGGGTCCTGTATTGAGGAATATTAGCTTAAGATATGCAAAAGTGTAATATTTTTTTTTCCTGAGCTCAGTACACTTATTTTCCGGACAAACCCTATATACTTGTGCGCGTATACATATTAACACACTTGTATTTCTTTGTTTTTAAAATTCTACAATTGTTTGTTTATGCATTTGTGCGTCGCCGAAGAGCGATTCATTTCAAAGATAATAAAAAATATTATTATTTATTATAAGGCAATCTACCGGTTAAGGTAGGTTTTTGGATGGACACAACTATTAAATAAACATTTTGTAACTCCAAACAAAACCCAATCCAGCAACATAATCTACATCAGGTCCCTCTTCATCTCTGTGTACTTCTTTCCTCCCTTTATCCCTTCCAACATCCCTATCCTGTTCCTGCCCTTTCCTCGCTTGCCCAACATTCTCCCCTCTATTACCTCCTTCAACATTCCACTACCGCTCAATACGCCTTTCATCCATTTTTCCTACTTCCGTAGATATATATATATATATATATATATATATATATATATATATATATATATATATATATATATATATATATATACACACACACACACACGAGGGTCATCCGGAAAGTAGTACCCGTTCGTGAATTAAAGACACAAAAGTAAATATTAACAAACATAAAAAATTTTATTTGAAAGAGGATACTTTAAACTACTTCTCAACATAATCTCCAAGAAAATTAAGGCATTTGTCATAACGTGTGACAAGTTTCTGTATTCCTGCTGCATAGTCCTTCGCCGCCAGCTCATTGAGATACAGGGTCACTCCTTCTTTAAGTTCTTCATCGCTGTCAAATCTTTTTCCTGCCAAAAAGTCTTTAAGCTTTGTAAAGAGATGAAAATCTGAAGGGGCCAAGACCAGGCTATACGGTGGATGGTCGAAAGTTTCCCATTTGAATTGCTGCAAAAGTTTTTGTGTTATCCCAGCTGCATGAGGCCTGGCATTGTCATGAACGAGAATATGTAAGCATGCGAGGGACCCATCTTGCACAAACTTTTGCATAATGCAGATGGTGTTTAACAATTTCATGAACAATTGTCCGAGAAACATTGGGAAAATGCTCACAGATGTCATCAATTGTGACGCGCCGATCGTTCTTCACGAATTCGTCAACTGAGCTCACCAGTTGGTCTGTAATGACAGACGGTCTCCCCGAACGCTCATCGTCGTGTGTGTTCCCCCTCCCCATGTTGAAGTTGCGACACCACCGCCGAACAGACGACTCGTCCATTACATTGTCTCCATACACCTCCTTTAATTGACGATGAATATCACATGGGCGAACGTTTCTTGCATTGAGGAATTTAATCACTGCCCTCACTTCACAACTGGCGGCGTTCTCAATTTTTTTAAACATTGTAAACAATCACAGAAACAACACAGGCAATGCTAGCGTCACGCAACTTGGCTCAGAGAAGGCAGACAAGCCACTGAAGCTATCTGACCTCGTCCAGCGGCTACTCGCGTCGTCAGCACTTCATGCGGCACGAACGGATACCACTTTCCGGATGACCCTCGTATATATATATATATATATATATATATATATATATATATATATATATATATATATATATATATATATATATATATATATATATATATATACCATAAACACAGTAATCAACCCGAAGGTCGGTTTAGTAGGTGATGGTAGAGCTCACCCATGTACCAAGCCCGACGGCGTGTGAATATTCACACATCAGGGTAGGGGAGCCAGTTCCTTTCCCTGTGCCGGTTATGGTTTCCCAGGAAGATCTGGTACCCGAAAAATCAACTAGCTTGGGTGGAGCTGCAGGTGCCCAAAGTGCCTTGCCCGGGAATAGAACCCGGGACCCGCATATATATATACTATATCCCGGATAAGGAAATATTTTTACTTTCGTGATCTGCTCAAAAACCGCCTTCCCCACATGTCCTGTGTTCGCCTTTTATGTGTTTTCCTATCCCCTTTCCTTATACCTATTTCTATGTTTGAATGAATATTTGTGCGCCGTATGGCGGGATTTTCAAGTTTGAATATATATATATATATATATATATATATATATATATATATATATACATGTAATATAGTAAATATGCATAGATTGTGAAATATAAGGAACTCTTGAAACAATACAATTATAAATAACACTTGCAATGAAATTAATTTGCGGCTCAATGTATCGTTCACAATTGTTTTATTTTTTTTAATTTATGCTATTGGTGGCATTTCATTTTAGCCCATTTTACTTTTGAATTATCACCCGATGAATAAGCAGCTCAATGAAAACGAACGCGATGCTAAAAAATGAGATGAGGTGGTTTATCCGGGAAAATATTACAAATTATCCATGATTAAGGTCTTAGCAATTACTTTCAAGGAAAAATCTATATCAAATAAGAATTTTAAATTTCCTTCCTAGGGAGAATCAACTATTCATCGGTGTTAATACCAATCGCACATAGTGAGGTCATTGTAAATTCAAGCCCTTTTGCGCGATGGCGCCAACGCTACTGCAAACCGTGTACGGCACACGAAATGATTCAGAAGGTTGAATTTTTAAAGAGGATAATGCAGATGTCACTTCCAGCAGGTCCAACATTCTGATTGTTACCGAGATGCTAACCACATTTCAGCAGATAAGCAACCGGCGGCAATTCGATGTCGCAATCCAAAACTAGGGGAATTGAATAGCGGCTGGAGGGAGGGATGGACGACTGCATGTCAGTAGGGCGTGATTCAGTTCGACCGAAAATAGAGCCGAGCCGCTCCATTCAAATCTGTTTCGCTTTAACGGGATGGGAGTTGACCTTGCGCAAAATAAAACCCCTTACTTTTGGTGGGCTTCAACTGGGAAACTGTTCTTTCCTTGGAAGGAGAGAGAAGGTTGATTATTGAATGGACGGAATGGAAACTTAAAAAACATTGGACCATGGAATGAATTCATACATGTATAACATGCATTAGAAAATTGACGAACTTTAACGTACCATCCCGATGACATACTATTCCGTTAATAAGCCATCATGAGGTGATTGGTCAAAATGAATTAAAATCCATTAAATGTAATCAGGTGATAATAGTGTTATAATTTTTCGACTTTTGATAACGCTTTCCTAAATGAAGTCTTATTTCGCAAATAGTGGCGTTTACCTGTGTTTATTCCATATATATATTGTAATTATATACATATATATACAAATATATACAATATAAACCATAAACACAGTAATCAACCCGAAGGTCGGTTTAGTAGGTGATGGTAGAGCTCACCCATGTACCAAGCCCGACGGCGTGTGAATATTCACACATCAGGGTAGGGGGGCCAGTTCCTTTCCCTGTGCCGGTTATGGTTTCCCAGGAAGATTTGGTACCCGAAAAATCAACTAGCTTGGGTGGAACTGCAGGTGCCCAGAGTGCTTTGCCCGGGAATCGAACTCGGGGCCCTCCGGTCAGTAGTCCAACGCTCTACCCACTGGACCACCGCGACCCTAAATACAATATATAT